>VXBO01011378.1:148566-184985 GCA_013400135.1 Rhinoptilus africanus | reverse complement strand
GTCCCTCAGTGAGTGGGTCTTCAGCCCCCGCAGCCTGCGTCACCTGCGTGGCTTCGCTGGCGTGAAGCCCTTTGGGAAGGTCTTGCGGCTGGTCCCTGATGTCTTTCACCAGAGCTTGGCCATGGCGGAGCTCGCCCAACGCTGGATCCATCTCCACCGCAGCAGGTACAGCGTCTCCCTGCTACCATCGCCATCACCATCGCCGTTGCCATCACCATCACCGCCACAGCAGCCACCAGCGTGGGGCAGAGCAGGGCTGGCTCCCAGCACCAGGCAGCCCTCGCCGCACAGCAGGACCCCCCGGCAGCCTGGCTCTCCCCTGGGCTTGCCTGACCTCTTGGTCTTGCCGCGGCCCTTGGATGAAGGTGGCAGTGCCGGGGGGCTGCGAGCCCAGCGGCGGGAGAGCCAGGAGGAGCTGCTGGCCCTGCTGCAGCGCAGGGAGCGGGCGGCCGCCCTGCGCGCCCAGGTCTGTCCCACTGCTCGGCGCATCCAGGTGCTGCGCCTGCAGCAGCAGGGTGAGGGGACAGAGCTGACCCGGGCCTGGCAGACCCCGGGGATGGGGAGTCATCGTCACAAGGCTGCCCTGACCGAGGAGGTGCAAAAGAGCCTGGAGCTGGAGGAGTACCACCACAGCATCCTGCAGGCCGACTGGCTGCTGGAGCTGAAGGTCAGGCCCATCCTTATCCAGAGGATCAATGCGGTAAGGGAACATGCTGGCTCTCCTTGCGCTCCCTGCCCTCGTCCCAGGGGAGGAGTGGGGGCACTGCCACAGGTAGGGGAGCTGCATGGAAAGGGCTGGACATCCAGGTGGAGACATGGCTTTTGTGGGAATGGGTAGAGCCACAACCTCTCCAGTCCAAACCAATGGCTCAGTGGGCAGCCCTGGACATTAAAGTGTGAGGAAGGAAAGGCGTGAAGTGGGGAATGGGAGAGGGACCTTTTTCCTAACATGGCAGAGCAGCCTGTGGGAAGAATGTGTAGATGCTCCCATCCAGCCCGCCTGGATGCTCAGGATGCAGGCACCTGCGCTGCCGTCTCTCCCGCAGGTTCAGCAGCGCTGCCCTGACCTGGAGAGGATGCCGCGAGGCCAGGCACTGCCCGCCCCACAGCGGGCCTGGCTCGGAAGCGGGACAGCCACCATCCCTGCACCCAGGCGGGCTCAGCACTCTGCCAGGTGTCCCACGGCAGTGACCACCCCCAGGAGCAGCCACTGACCTTGACCATGGGAGGTGGTCCCACCGCTTATTCCCAGCAGCAGCAGCCAGGAGAGCACGACTGGAGGCTGTCCAACCCATCACCATGTGTGGTGCAGGCAGCCAGCAGCTCGGCCCCTGCCTGGGAAGAAAGCGTGGAGGGGAATTAATGGGATGTTTCCTCCACGCTCAGCCCATGGCCCTGCCATTCGGCGTGTGGCTACAGGCTGGGTAAGGAGATGGGTGCTGAGTGCTGCTGAACACGCAGGATGCACACGCGTATGGACGCAAGCAGGCATGAGTACGTGTTTCTGGTTACAGATGGGGCTCAGCCTCCTGCTTCCAGCAGCCAGCACAGGGGCTCCAGCTAGCCTGCTTGGTGATGGCGGAGAGCCCGCCTCTGTGCCAGTAGTGGGTGACAAGGTGAGAGCTGCCATAGCCCCAGGCTGGGGCTTGCTCCCTCGCCAGCGGCTGTTGTGGGCAAGAAAGTTTTGTGTCGGTGAATTTCAAGCAATTTAATGTATTGCCAGTTAACAAACAAAATGGGAGGGCCAGACCCGGTTCCTGTGAAGAGTTTATTGGTGCAGCTGTTTCCACTACAGTCAGCGGAGTCACAATGCACAGCGACAACAGGCCTCCTACACTACGCGGGGAGGACAGGACACACACGGCCACAGACACACAGAGACACGCGTCTCTCTGCCCCGGGCCCTGCAGCGGGGCCAGGCTGTGGGGCAGGAACCTGTCGCGGGGGGAGGCTTCTCTCTCTGGTGGGAGGTTTCTGCAGCCTTCCAGAGAAGGCGCTAGACCCTCCAGGTAGTGAAGCACCCACCATCTCTCGCAGGAGCCAGGCTGAGAAGTGGGAACCGGGGCAGCAGCTTCTCCCAAATCCAACGGTGAAGCGAGCATCCCAACCTCCTCCGCAAGGCCACTCTGGCTCCAACCATCAGGGGGAGGCTGGGGTGCCCGTCTCCTCTGGCACTGCCCTCAGAGGCGCCATGGGCAGCAAGGGCACTGTCAGCGGTGTCTGAGGCAGCTCTGAACGGGGGCTGCCAGCCCGGGGAGACGCCAGGAGACAGCCCTGCCAGGCACAAAGGTGCTCAGAGCTGCCCAGAGGTGACGGGGGCTGAGTGCTGGGCACGCTGAATGCTGCCCCTTCCCATTTGGAGGACACCCCTGGACATGAAAGGTCATCCCGGTATGGCAGCAGAATTGGGGCTGGGGGTTTCAGTGACTTCCTTGTAAGGCTGCAGGGAGCTAAACCCAGTAGCACAGGGAAAGGGAGGGTACCCAAGGGACTGTTTTCTGCTCCAGCACTACTTCTCTTTTATAGCTTCTTAAATATGGTTTGTTCTCAGGGACAGGAACATGGGGATCAGGAGCTGGGACATAGCCCTGTGATGAGTTTTCACCCCTGCAACCTTTGCGTAGGTGCGGAATGGCACAGGACTCCTCCTAGTCCCTGCAAGAGGGACAGCAATCAAGGCTTCAGGATACCTGCTTGTTCCCTAGCCTCCCTGTGCGGTTTTCCTTTGGGTAGAGGGTTGTGAAAATTGGGAAGAAGCAAATGGCCTTCCCAATGCTGAGCAAGAGCTGAAAACAGTCCCGTGGGAGGGCGATTGGACAGATGATGATCTGGAGGACAAGGCCAGGGTGCTGGTCCCTCCTTGCCCATCTGCCAGGCTGCTGCAGCTCCGTGGGCCAGGGGCGGTGGCACAGGCCCAGCAGGAGCACTCCTGGAAGGGGGCAGAGGGACCAGGAGCAAGGCATCTGCCAGCCGAGCAAGGAGGCTGCTGGCTTGGGAGAAGCCCAGTGGCCATCCGCAGGCAGCTTCCAGCCCATCCCTGTGACTGCTCGGTGGCACTGGGTGCTGAGGCACCCAAGCTTCCTGGTAGCGGAAGGGGACACAGTGGCACCAGCTGGCACGGCTCCCCTTCACCACCTGGAGACCAGGCACAGGCTGCCTCCAGCGGGGAGGGGGCAGACCCCTGACCCACGGGCACTCGGGACCCACGCAGCTTCGGGATGTGAGAGGCATCTCTCAGCCCACCAGGTCCAAGAGGAGAGAGACTCACAGCCTCTGCTGGGGGAGCGATGGGGCAGCAGGAGCCGGGGCTGCCTCCTGCGGGGCTATGGAACAGCCATTCGTTGGTCCAGGCAAGAGATTGCGTGACTCACAGCAAGTCTCCAGTTAGTCCTTGGGAGGGATGAGCAGGCACAAGCGGCCTGTCCCACGAGTGGGGAGGGCAGCTCCCAGCTCACACGGGCATGTGCAGCTCGTTGTACTCGTCCCGGCCATCCTCGTCAAAGTTCGGTTCTGCATCCTCCGAGTCCAACTGGGGAGAGGCAGAGACCAGGCTCTGAAGGCCACAGCCAGCCCCAGTGTGGGGTCAAGCCTGGCACAGAGGGATCAGCACGCAGCGAGCCAGGCAGCTGGGCTGCGCTGGGAAGAGCAAAGTTCTTGCTCCTTCCCCTCCCAACAGGCTCTGTTTTTTGCCCCTCATGCCCGTCCATGTGTCCCCAGCCTGATGCCCTTTCCTAGAAGTGTTCTTGTTTGACAGTGCCCCATCACTGGGGCTTTGGTCCAGCACAGCAGGTCCTCCCTCCTCCCCTGCTGGCAGCACCCACTTCTGGGTGCTGCTCCAGGCTGCTTTACAAGAGCTCAGGGTGTTGGCAGCATCTGAGGAGCTGCCGTCAGCCTGGCACAGTGGTTATGTGCTACTGAGCCAAGCAGCCGCAGGCCCTGGTGTGCTGCTGGGCTGCCCTTGCTCCTGTCTCAGAGGGGAAATGGGGTGTCTCTTAACGAATGAGCCAGAAATGGGGAGGAGGATGGAAGAGGAGACCCTTATTCCAGGCTTCTGTGTGGCAGGATCCTCTGTTTCCTTGCCCTGAGGTGCCCACCCATCTCACACTGCACTCCCAGGGCTGAGGAAGCACCCACCTATTGCTGTTGAACAAAGACCCCCCCTGACAACAGCATGGAAAGCCAAGGCTTTGCCAGCCCAGGATCTCCCAGCCTTTCAGTCTCCCAGATCTCCTCAACCTCACTCCCGTGTTTTAAGCTGAACTGCAAGGATGGTTATCTGCTTACCGCTTTGAGCTCCCTGTCGTGGAAGAAGCGGGGCAGCACGAAGCGTCGCAATGGCACTGTCATGATGAGGACGAAGGGGAAGGCCAGGGACGCCACCGTAGATTTCACCACCCAGAGCAGCACAATGCAGGCCAGTTGAATGCAGGTGAAGAGATTCATTCTCCAGGTCTTCACCTAGGGAGGTAAATCCAGTCTAAGAACGCATTATCCTTCCACACAGATTAACGAAGACCCAACCGGCCAAACATAACTCTTCTGCACGGCATAGTACAGTAACACAGTACTGCTGCACGCTCTACCTGCCTGCACTCTACAGCAAGGCACAACTTCGTAACTCATCAGCCCCTGTGCAACCCAGCAGCATACCCACCCGGCAGCACAGCTCCCCACAGCCACTCATGCAACGCATCACTCCTATAAACAGTCCATCCGTACAGTATCCTGGCAATACAGCTCCAGCATGCAGCCTACCAGCAGGCTATCCGAGTGTTCTATCACCTCTCTGCATGGCTTGCGCTTACTTCCCGGCACAAACTTGCAGCCAAGGGGGGGTCACCAAGCCAAGCATTACTCTAGCAAAGCACTCACCCTCCCCTCACCTGCCTCTTCTTCCTCTGCTCCTCATTACCTGGTTCCCCACAACCTGCCTTGGCTCACCTTGACAACATAGATGTGGTCAGGGTGGTGTTTGGACGGCATGAAGATCAGGAGCAGCCGCTCGTAGAGCTGGATGCCGGTGAGCGACGTAACTCCCATGTAGAGGAAGATGCCGAAGAGCACAGCCAGCGGGATCTGCCGCAGCATGTTCCCCATCACAATGGACAGACCTGCACAGACAGAGCTCAGGGCATGGCGTGTCCCACGTCAGCACCTCGGCCTCCGTCCCTCTCCCGCCTCCTCTCTGTCTGTCCCAGGGTGCCAGGGAAAGGAAGCTCATGAGGGGTCTATCTGGAAGGGTTGCAGAGATGGACTGACCATGGGGGGGGCTACAAAGGCTGCCATGGGAGAGCTGAGCGTAGGCGGGGGCAGACCTGCAGTGAGCGGGCAGAGCACAGGCTGGCCCGTGGGGCAGGGACGCTGCCAGGAGATTCAAGTGGTGGTCCCTGACCTCCCCCCTCACTCCTTCACCCGGGCAGAGGCTCACCGACAAGGGCAGCAATGAGCACTCCGGTCACACGCTGCTCCTTCACCTCCTCAATCTTGGGCTTCTCTCCTGGCGCGATGGCCTTGCTCATGACCGTCAGGGCATTGACGTGGGTGACGGAGCGCACTGTCGCTGCGGTCAGCCAGGGCAGCCCAAAGAGCGCACAAAGCCCCCCCATAGTGCCTATGAGCAGCAGGTCCAGGTGGAAGCCAGAGCCTTTCAGCAGCTTCCTCTCCTTCTTGCTGACAATCAGCCTGGGAGGAAAAAGAGCCCAGGTCAGTGCCAGGCCCAGCCCAGTGCCCAGGGACAGCACTGTGGCTGGGGACAACGTTCACTCCTTGGAGAGGGCACACACAGGGACAACAAGGAGAAGGATGGTGGCGGTCACCCTCAGGTTAGAGGCTTCCTCCTGTGCTTGGCTGAGGCAGGTCTCCACCACACTGTATGCCAGGAGGGGAGCCAAGAGACAATGGGAAAACCCAAGAAAGCACAGTCTGAAACGGCCAGGATCCTGCCCTTGCTGTCCCACTGGGACGCCAGGCGCATCTCCGCACCAATGCCACCAGCACCCATCCCAGCCTTGCCTGCCCAGGGCTTCGTCAGGTTTGGCGCTGCTGAGGGAGGTACTCACGTAGTGATCTGTGTCTCCATGAAGATAAGAATGAAGACCAGGAGGGCTGGGATGGCAGAGGCAAACATCATCCACATCGGAAAGGTCCCACTGCTGCCCATGGGATGAATGAACCAGCCACGCTTGTGAGGAGATGTGACCGACAGGCCAGAGGGGACATTCAGCTTCTGGTGGTGTAGCCACAAAACCCAGCAGTTATTCATCAATACACACGTGACACAGCCTCACACAGGACTAACCTCGATCCTCCTGCTCTCCCTGGTCTGAATGCCTCAGATGGTGGGACAGCCACCCTGACCCAAGTGGGACTTTCTCATGGATAATCCCCTTCACTGCAAAAAATCCCACGTCCTCTAACAAGGGCCTGCCTCATTTCCTTTCAGCTATTGGAATTCCCTTGGTTTTTGTCCAAGAGACCAAGGAAATATGTTCCCTCAGGAACCTCACCCCCATGTCAGTGCTTGCATGGCTAAAATGTTCCTTGACCTCTGCCTGGACAAATCAAGTGTCCTGAACTGCCTGCTCTTCTCTGAGGTGGCTTTCCAGACTTCCCAAGACTTTTCTGAGACATCTTTCCAATACTGTTTTTGCAGTAAGGACCCCGGAACTGGCCACATTCTCTGGAAACGACCTCAGTCTGATCATGTTCAGAGGGAATACCATGTTTGTGCTCCCACCAGAGACCACACAGAGACTCCTAGCTGTACACTGCCCCGACCTTGCGTTCATCAGCCTGTGAACTCTCAGCTCCATGCTGCTCTATAGCAGCCCTTGCTATCTGCCTGCGTGAGCACTGCAGGAAGGGTTCATGATTTGCATTTATGTTAATCAGCATAAGTATGAATAATATTCCTGGAATGCTTGTGCTTGAGTTAAGCTGTGCAACTAAGTACCGTTTTCTCAGAAAGCTTTGTACATATGCTGAGTTAATACTGAAATGATAATGCTTTTGATAAAAATTGTACAAGTGTAGAAGGGTATGAAAAGGATGTAACAAAGTGCATGATTTTACTAACGTCTGATAAAACCAGATTTTTCATTGAAATTTAAATGAATAAAAATGCATTTGGATTCCATTAAGCCTTAGGCTGTCTTGATAAAAAGCTGGCACGCTGAACAGGAACTACCTTTCACTCTCTCCCCAATGTTAGTTGAAAAAAATACCAAAACAAAAAGATATAACTACACATCTACTAAAAAAGTCGGGGGGGGGAGGAAACCTGTGAGACGGGTTTGTTTGATAACATTTAAGTTTGTGCGTAAACTGGGAAAGAGATCATTGTGTTTGAGATAAAGTGATCAAAATATTTAGTAGCCTATAATCAAGGAGAGTATAAATATGTTCGGTACCAAACCCATGACAAGTATCCCACTGAAACCACTCTATATGCCACCTCCTTCAGTGTGCGTAACCAGTGTATGTCTTGTTGATTGACTGCAAGTATTTACAGTTACAAACAAGGAATTAACTGCACTGAATCTCTCCAGTCCCCTAAAGCCTCCCCTGCTAACAGCTGGAATACCAGAGGGATACCAAGGCACTCCAGTCCCTGTAGCTCTGGTATCAGCCTCAGCAAGACCCTTGGAGCTTCCCTTCAGCGTGGGAGTGAGGAGGAGGGGAGCATCTCTGCTTGCTTTGCGCTGCTATGACTCAAAAGGCAGGAAATACAAATCCCCCATTGCACAAGAGCAGGCCACAGTGCCGCCGGGATCGCTACTGGGCTGCAGGAGGGGCTCTGAGGGCAGCGCTGGCGCCTACCTGCGTGTATGTGTCAGTGATGGTGTAATCCACCAGCACCATGACCAGGATGGAGATGGGGATCCCGAAGTCTCCGATGATCCGCCGAGCCTGCAGAACAAAGACCCTCGCTGGCAAAGGGGATGGGATGGCTCCGTGCAGCCACCTTGCTACAGGGAACCCGGGACAAAGCCAAGCCCCAGGTGGGGCCAGGCGCCACCGCAAACCTGAGCACTGCTGATGAGCAGGGCAAGGGAACCCAGCCTTGACCCACGAGGCTGCGCGTCCCGCTGCCCACATAGCCACACTCCTCCAGCCACTCTTAGTGACTGGCTAATTGCTCCTACTGGCCTATGCGGCTGGTGCTCCAGGTATTACAAAGATGCCCTGCATGTAGAGAGATGTCCAAAGGGAACAAGTTGTAAGCTCTCCCTCCTGTGTTCTAGTTTAACAGACTTGTATCCAGCCAAAGGAGCTTTCCCAAGGCCCAGGGGACTTTTCAGCAAAGCTGACTGGAGCAGGACAGCACAGATACCATTGTCTACAGCCAGCTCTGCTCTGCAGCCAGCGTCAGGCTACCATCCCTTCCGCATGGTATTTAAGGGACAGCTGGTATTTCTTTGGGGACAGACCAAATGCTCTGGAGAACAAAGTGCTGTAGCAAGAAGCATTATTTGTTTGGCACGTCCCTTGTCCTTAACACCTGGGTCCCACAAACTTCTCACCTTTCCTCCTAAGAAACGGCTGTTCTTGAACTTGCGCATAAAGAAGGCGATGAAGAAGGTGCCTAGCATGAGGATGAGGGAGAGGAGAGCAGTGTTGGGCTGCATCCTGATTCCCAGTGACATCGCATCCGCAGAGAGCATGCTGGCATTCAGGCCGCTCTGCACGTTGGGTGGGTAGAACTTCAGCAGAGGATGTTCTGCAAACACCTGGGCGGGTGAGAGAAGCAGCGGGCACTGTCACCACAAGGAGGGGCAGGGGGCACTGTCACTACCGGGGGCAGGGGGATGCGGACGTGTCCTGCTCTGTGGAGAGGTGAGGGCGGTAGATGGTGGGCGCAGACAGTCCCAGCATCCATCACCTCGCCTCACAACCTACCCAGCTGGAGAGGGCTGGGGAGAGAAAAGTGGCCCCTCTTTAATGCCTCCTGCAGGAAGAGAAGGGGAGAGAGACATTAGGGCTCATCCTGCCAGCAGGACGAGTGGTGGCACGGGGGCCAGCTGGGCTGGGGCGTGAGAGGCCAGCAAAGAACTGCTCTGCAGAGCGCCTGGGAAAGCTGTGACTGTGCTGGCCCTGTTCCCCTGCCTCCTGTACGCTAACGCAGCAGGTTCCCTGGGGACTGAGAGACGTGGCAGCCCATCTCCCTGGGGAAGGTTCACCTTGTACAGTTTGTAGAAGGTCTCGTAGATAAAGATGAGGGAGATGAGGAAAGCAAAGATCTCCTGGGTGAAGGGCGAGATGTAACGCACCAAGAAGCTTCCCTCAGCTGCCACGATAATGAAGATGAAGACGATGAGCCACAAACCAATCCACACTCTGCCTGTCAGATACTCAATGCCTTGTGTCTGGCAGAACTGAAACGGAAAGGGGAACGAGTTACTCATGGCTCCTCAGGCTGCCTCCCACAACTCCTTCCCATTAAGATCACAGACTCCCCTGTAAAAAAGTATCCTTGTCTGCTTGGGCATCCAGCACAGACAGTGAATTTAAGGCTGGAGTCACAGATAAATTTCCAGACTTTGCATTAATGCCAGACAGCTCACACCAAGCAGGTCTTTACCGCTCCAGCCTTTGTAACAGCCTCTCCTCCTTCTCTCTCTGCTGAAGCTATTCCATGCATGACGCTCCTCATCCCCTCCATGTGGAGGTGCCATTACTCAAACACAGCTTTCCATTGTTCCATGAACTCAAGAGCACAAGCCTGTTCCCCACAAAGGAGAGCCTGAGCAGCCTGCTATGTGCTGCTGCATAAAGGGCCACGATCACAGACAGGGCCCTCCCTGCTCTGTTGTATGCATGTGGAGAAAAGCCCCCAGGCTGTTACCAGAGAACAGACCATCTCCATTGCCCCCGCTCATACACACACACCAGCACCAGCTACTTCCAGCACAAATCACATCCCTCCCTCTGCAGCCTTCCTCGGCACCACAGCACAGTGTCCCCACCCAGGGCAGAGGTACACCTTCGTACACCATGACTGGGCAAAGCCAAAGCAGCCAGTGAGAAGTGCAGACACAGGAGAGCAGAGAAATTCCCACTGTGCAATAGCATCACCAGCTCCAAACTCTTGACACACCAAGGTGAAATCCTAGGTGTAGGAAAAAAACATGCTTTAAAAGCCCAGACGTGCTAGGAGTCAGAAAGAAGGAAAAGGATTAGACCCACTGCTTGGAGGTACAGTGACACAGAGATGTTTTTAACAGTGAAGAGATCGTGCTACTTGAGAAAGAAACACGTCCATCCTGGCTGGCCAGGAGACCTCCGCACACACCCTTGGGCTCATCCTGAGAGGTGGGAGTAATGTACGTGGGACAACCCTAATGGGGGTGGTGCATTGAATGTTGCTGGGTTCCCCTACAAGGAAACCTGTAGACAGGTAACAGTTGTGAAATTGTCTTCAAAGGAAGACCCAGGAAGAAGAAAGTATTATGGGTCAGTATTTGAAGATGCAGCTACAAGTGCTCATTGTGCCAGGAAGGGCTGCAGCACAGGGCTGGGGGACGATGCTCCTCCTCTCCAGGGCAAGGGCAGAGCGAGCGGGTGCCAAGCACAGACACTGCCTCACATGTACCTTGTAAAAAGCTTCTTCAAACACCAGCAGAGGCCCTGAGAAGCCAATGACCAGAAGTGGCTGGGCTCCAAGCAGGGAGAAGAGGATCCCTAAAACCGAGGTGGAGATTATCAGCTCGGAGACCCCCATGAGACCCTCAGTTTTCTCGCCTGGGAAAGAGAACAACATGTGAGTGTTATCGCCTGGACACAGGCACCGTCACCGCAGGCAGGCAGGCTGCAGGCACAGCTCCGGACGGCGGAGGCAGGTCCCCGTCTCATCAGTCAGAGGTCCCCTGCGTTGGGCAGGGAGTGCAGAGGGAGCCCAGGGAGCCGAGGCTGGAGATGCCAAGGGGCAGGGAGGGGACAAGGCAGCAGCCGAGGCGCAGTGCCGCTGCTCTCCCCGAGCGAGCAGCACCGAAGCCCACCCCAGCACAGCATCACACAGACACAGCCAGTGTCCCAGCGTGCAAAGAGCAGACCAGAAAGCAGGCCCATTACCTAGGAGTCCCCCGAAGGTGATGGCAGGAGAGAGAGCAGCAAAGTAGATGAAGAGAACGGCCGCGAGACACTGGCTGTGCAAGGCGTCTCTGATGTCACTGAGGTATTTGGGGTACCTGCGCTTTATGTCCCGAACCAGACCTCCAAAAAATATCCCGGTCCGCTTCAAAGGGTCGTCCTCAGCTTCCTCCTCTTCTTCCTCAGCTTTCACTTCACACAGCTCTGGAGGTGCACGGAGGGCAGGGCTTGAGCAGGGGAACGCAGGTCTGCCCTTGGGCTGTCCCTCTCCCCCATACGCCGTGGAGACCTTCCTCCAGCAGCGCTATCCTGACGGGTCCCCTGAGACTGCACATCCCACTGCCTCCAGCTGCCCCCAGCTGCCAGAGCTGCCCACAGCCACTGTCCTGCCTCCCCTTGCCCCCCTTCCCGCTGCCCACTGCAGGAGCCAGGCCCCCCTCACCCCTCTGCCAGGCTCTGTGAGGGGAGGGCCCACTGGGGCACGCAGGGCGCTAGGCACAAACTGTTTCGCCCAAATGTGAGTGGAGAGACCTTTGGCTTCCTGGACAGTCCCCTCCTTCATGGACTTCTGCTCCCTCTCCTTCCTCTTCCTCAACAGCAACTTCTGGAAGGTGGCAATGGATTTGAGCAAGTCTTTTCCCTCCACCTCCGATGGGGGGATGACAATGCTGCAGTCCAAGAACTCGTTGATTGCATTGAGGAGGTCTTGACGGTCATCTGCCATGTACGCAGCCTCATGGAAGTGCTAGGAGGGGCAGGGAAAAAGAGAGAGGGAGAAGGCTCAGAGCGAGACTGCACCCAGCTGTTTACAGCCTGGAAACACACCACTTGCTGTGACCATACAGTAACGTCCCACTCCCTCAACCCACTACTTGTCTCACTACTGCCACTCTGTGACTCACACTCCTGAATCCCTCCTGTCCAACTATCCAATGTCCCACCTAATCCCATGTCTGTCCTCCCTACCCTTATCCATCCTTTTCAGTGACCTCCTTGCTCCTGCTTGTCTCCCCCAAGCCCCACTGCTCTTGCCCAGGATTGTGCTCCTGCAGTATCTGCCAGCCGTACGCTCCACCAGACCACCGGCTGCACCTTGTAGGACCTCTCCACCAAACTAAATCAGGTCTGTGCTTCCCAGCTAGCCTGGTGCCTCTCTTTGCCGAGGCTAGATGCTGCACCTGGCCAGCCTGTGCCACTGCTCACACCAGACCACTGTGGCTGCATCAGGTTAAAATCCTTGTCCTCACAAGCGCTGCAAGCCATCGCTTGGTCTTGCAGGGCTCTCGTTCAGAGCTCAGCTCAGAGATGTACCAGACACCAGGGACTAGAGAGACTGAAGACTGTCCCTGTCCCTGCAACTTAAAATTAGGACTCCTCAACAGACTGATGTCCTCCTGATCTGGTCTTGGATTGGGTTTGACAGAGAAGCTTGTGGAGCCCTCAAGCACTGCAGATAAAGCACAAAAACCAGACACGTGAGCAGGGAGTATAAGACTCCTGAGAGTCTTGGACATAAAAATGTAAGATGTGGGAGAGTGAAGGAAAATACGAGTCTATAGTATGAGGGAAGTCATGCAAGGGAAACCGAGCAGAAAAGGGGCAATACTCTCGACAGCCAGGGCAAGACAACAAGGAAGGACTCCAAGAAGACCATGAGGGGACAGCACCACTGCAGATAGGAGGAGAGGTGCTGGCAAACGGGTGGAAGCAGTGCGTTACCTCTGGAATGTGCCTGAAAAGAAAGGGCTGAAGGAAGATGAACAAGTGAACAGCCTGTGAAGCAGGTAGGGGACAGCTAAGGTTCCTGCAGCACACAGACTCCCTGGAGCCACAGCTTGCCACTGTAAATGATACCGTACTCTCTTCACGGCGCCAGCCGCCGTGTCACCTTGCTATGGCCATCCCCGGCTGCGGCAGCTAGCTCTCTTCTTCCAGCAACAGAGAAGCAGAGGCTCAGATGAGCGAGATCAGCCCACAAACACAGCGCTGAAGCTGGAATATGGCGCTTCGACTCTGATGGCTCAAAACACGGCATCATCTGAGCCCCGTGCAACTCCTGGGAAGGGACCTTTCAGCTGGGAGCCCTTGCTGCCCACAACCCACCTGCTCTGAGTGGACTTCTTAGTCCCCAGTGGAGGGAAAGTTGTGCGGTGGTGTCAGGACAGGCAAGTTTGCTACTCCATTATAATTATGTGGCACCAGCCAGGAGGAGCCTGTAAACCTCTGATTCTCCTGTCCTGGGTGTAAGCAGTAAATGTTCAGATTAGCTTTTCTTTGCCTTTAATTCCTTACCAGGATAATGAATTTCACTTTCCTGCCATCTAACCAGATGGGGGACTTCTAGTAGCGCACACGCTTGGCAGAAAAACCTTTCTGCCTCCTCATTTCTCCTCCTGCATGGATGTGCTCCTCTGCATGGACACCCCAGCTATGGTACTCAGCTAGAAAGCTTCATCCAAGCTGCTGACAAACAGTCCCCAGGCATTGCTGGGTCTTCTTGTCAGTGTGGCCTGGGACAGGCATCACAGTCACAGGCATCGCTCAGCCTCCCCTTCTCTCTGTGAAATGTGAACTGAGCACAACTCCTCTAGCCTTGGGCAGCCCTTTGCTCCTGCTTTTATGTACAGCCATCTTCACCCAGCCTGGCCACTTTCTGTCCCAACCAAGTGTCTGCCCTACTCTTCCCTCTGTACTGGAGCACCTTACCTTGGTCAAGTCAGGCTGCTCTTAAAAATCCCAGATGCTCACACCCGCCCGCCCCACCTGAGCCTTAGCACAGCATCTCTCAGCCCTCTTGTCTGAGGACTGACTTCTGAGGAGCTACTAAAGCTCCCTCGCCTGTGCCAGCATCACCAACCCACAGCTCCTCACCTTGTCAGACATGAGGGTGGAGATTGAGCGGCCAATTTCATGGTAGTCCATGTTGGCCTGGCTCGGCCCCAGCAGCACAAAGATGAATCTGACAGGAATCGGGACCTCCAAGACAGATTCCAGGAAGACGGCCTCATTTAGTCGAACAAAGGCCATAGTTGGCTGCTCCAGGAACTGCACGCAACCTACCAGGAGGCAATGTTTGGAGCAGAGTTAATCATTGGGGTGGGCTGTACTGGGCTGCCTTTAACAGGGATTTTGGGGGTTTTCATGGGCCCTTCTGTCCCATACTTGTCTCCAGAGCAGTGACACAGTGCTGAGCTTCATGCTGAGGGCTGCTCCAAGTCCCCTGTTCACTGATCATTTCCAAGCAGTGCTATTTTCTTTTGCTCTCCCAGTTAGCTCATTCTTAATCTCTTACAGATGGGCTCTACTTACACTATAAGGGGGCAATTTTAAATCAGAAGGTTGTTTTCCGCTAAGCCACTGCCCTATGGAAGGAAAGTCTCTTACATGCTACTTTTATCAAACAAACTTCTAATCTCATCAAAGAATGAAATCAGGTTTGCTTGATGTGACCTATTTCCCATAAACCTCACTGCTTGGCAATAATTACATTCTTATCCTTTAGCTTTTTATTAATTGAATCCCGCATTAGCTCTGCCATTATTTTGGCTGGGAAAGATGTCAGGTTAAACAGCCTATAGGTTGTCCTTTCCTTCTTGAGCACTGATGCTATGAGCTTTCTTCTGTTTTTCTCATATCTTCCCTGTATTCCTAGACTTTTCTTTTTTTTCAGATGAAAATGAGCCAGTTCTCTAAAGAATCATAGGTGCAAACTCCAAAGTTTGTTTTACAACGTCCGCATCTCACCAATGCTTGGCAGCCTCCTCGATTCCTAACAGATTGGGAAGTCCTCCTGCATCCTCCGGCACACCAGCTGCTTCCTTCCCATACCGAACACAAACGTTTATTGAACTCTTGTATTTCTCTGGGATTATTACTGATCTTTCTGCCATCTGCATCCAGCAAAGCGCTGTGTTCTGTGTTAGACTGGCAAATCTGGGCCATCCAAGCGGACAAGCGAACCCCAAGATACAGCCTTACCTCAGCAATGGCCAGTGTTTAGTTATCTGAGAATTCAAAGTGCATTTATGAAGCTGATTTGGCCTCATCATGGTAAAGCATGAGCTTGGTTGAGCTGCCAAGCCTCTTTGCCCAAGCTTTTTATCTACTGGATAGGCAATGACATTTACTTTGCTTGTAGTGTAGCTACATTTGCTGAGATGTTAATGCCAGCCAAGTGCCGAGAGGACTACTCTGGTGGTCAGAAGGCACCAAGCCCACTGGTGCTCAAGCCTGCCTGCCCACAGTCCTCTTGTACAGAGAAACATCTCCTGGCTGATACCCGAAACCTTGCCGCCAGCCAGGCCCTGCTCCCATAAACTCAGAGCTCCTTGGCACACACAGCTGGCAACCAACACTGGCCAGGGCAGGGCCCAGCTGTGGCGAGGCGTGAAGAGGCCAGACAGAGGACAGCGATGGTCCGAGGACAGCATGAAGCCCGACACCAGTCAGTCAGTGCCTGGGTATCAGTCCCTTGGGCACCACTTACTCACTTCTGAGATGCGAAATGGGATGTGTTCGGTGAGCCTGTTGGGACTTTCTCCTGTAAGCTGCGCCCCGGCTCCCAGCAGGAGTGTCTATCCACCACTTCACATTCAGTACTTCTTAATTAAAGAAAATAACTATCCCAGCACCCCTTATATTTACTACAGACAGAGAAAATGTGTGCCATCGCTAAAGGAGAGAGTGTACAAGCCTCCCTCCCCAGCTGAACTTTGGGAACATGTACAAGATGTCCAAATGTCCCTCAGCAGGGAGGGCATAGACAGCGGGGTCGGACCAGGATCTGAACTGGTCTTGTTTGGCCCTGGGAGTCTCCACATGGCATCTTACCCACGAGGACCACTGTGGCTTCTGCATCTTCAGGGATCTTCTCCATCAGCTTAAGGTATTTACGGTGGCCCTCAGAGTTATGGAGATGCGGGTTTTTCTGCCAAGGAGGAATACAAACAAGTAAGGATGGAGCCCCATGCCTTGGGCTCCCTACACAGCCTTGCACCCCACTGGCCTATGTCATGGTTTCAGCTGGGATGGAGTTAATTTTCTTTCTAGTAGCTGCCCTGTTTTGGATTTAGTATGAGAAGAATGTTGGTAACACGTATTGGTTTAGTTGTTGCTAAGTAATGTTCATATTAGTCAAGGACTTTTTCAGCTTCCCATAGAAGCTGAGAGGGAGCACAGACAGGAGAAGCTGGCCAAAGGAATATTCCATACCATACATGTCGTGGTCAGTATATAAACAGGGGTTGGCTGGGGCGGGTAGGGATCTGCCATCACTGCTCGGGATGGGCTGCGCAACTGATCGCTGGGTGGGGAGCGTGACTTGTGTTGTATCGCTTTACTTTGTATATTCTTTTTCCATTCTTATTATTACTGTTACTTGCCTCTTCCATTACTGTTCTATTAAATTATCTTTATCTCAACCCATGAGATAAAGATTTTTCCTTTCTCCTGCTTTTATCCCTCTTCTCCCTACCCTACTGGGGTGGAGGGAGTGAGCGAGCGGCTGCGTGGTCCTAGTTGCTGGCTGGGGTTAAACCTTTCCTCGGCTGCACGCCTGACACTCTCCTTCACAGGCAAGGCACCCTCACAGCAAACGGTCACCCTGCAAGCGCCAGGGCTGTTGCTGCCATTGTGTGCTCATGCAGACATCTGCGTACAGCATGAGGCTAAAACTAGGTCCCGAAATCATAATGCAGCGACCTGATTTCCAGTGCTCCCGGTGATCCACAGGAGCTCAGCCTTTGCAAGTACAAGCCCCCTCCATGAAGGGACACAGAGGTGGGCACCAGGGGCTGCTGCTGGCCAACAGTTGTCCCCAGGGTGTGGAAAAAGCAGCAGTAACCCCCCCATGTCACTCTCACCTCCTTGCACTCGGTCTCGTTGGCCTTGGGGTCAGCCATCTCAATACGCTCCTCCCCCATGAGGGGCATGCAGGTGTCGGTGGTGTGGTTGTGGTGGTGGTTCCCCACGATGGAGTTCATGCTGGAGCTGGAGTGGTTCCTTGGGAAGAAGCCCTCTTTCTCATCGTTGGGGTGGCTGAGGGGGAGAGCGGTGGCCGTGAGGGGACCCGTCTCCCTTCCTGCCTGGGGCTCTCAGACAACCCCCGAGCCCTGGCAGCCCTCAGCCACACGCCACCCACCTGTGCTTCAGCAGCAGGGCACGCAGCACATTGGCTCGGTCTTCTGCTCTGATCTGGTCAGAGATGATCATGGTCTCCACCATGAGGTGAGCGATGCCGGGCAGCGTGGTCTGCTCCAGGTCAAGGAGGACGGCACCTGCCAGCAGGAGGGGAAGAGCCCTGCTCCTAGTGTGCAGCACTCCCCGCTGCACGCACGCTCTGGGGACACAGAGCCATCCCACCAGGAGCAGGGCTTCGGTTGGGGTACAGATTCTCTCAGTTGAAAAACGCACCAAGTCCACGTGTCCCATGTTCTCTGTGTAAACCCTTGTCTGAAAAGAACCCAAAAGCTCCAAGATGCACTAGTAGCTCTGGTACCTCCTTCTTGTTTTGATCTCCTACCCTGACCAAACTTGCCCTTTGACACCAAAGACCTGCTGGCCCAGGCAATCAACACAGGCATCCTTGGGCTAATGCAAACCCTGGCAAACGGGCTGCAGGATGGTCTGTCTCTGCAGATCCTACATGGAGCCTGGACACAGTCACTCTCCGAGTGTCTCCAGTGAGGGGCAAAGCAGCAACAGAAGCTGACCAGCAAAACCCATCTCAGAGCAAGGCGCAAACCCTAGCCCACAGTTCCTGACTCACCGTGGGCAATTGTCTTCCTGAGCTCCAACAGGCTGCGGAAGGACAGTGAGGCCACATGGGGTTTCCCCCACCTTGCTGTGTCCTCCTCCACATCCTCCTCAAACTTGATCCAGCGGGCCGTTTCCCTCCAGTGCATCTCCTGGTTCTTATCCACCACCAGCTCGTTCAGCTCCACAAACACCTAGTGTGAATTACAGCGAGGACATTAGACTTCCCCGATGCATACAGCTCTATCAACAATACATGGGAAGCTTTGCGTTCAATCTTAAGGTACCACTTGATCTAGAGCACTGCCTGAGCAAACCTGCCTTAGTTAACCAGAGGTTTGGTGAACAGAAGCAGTCAGGACAAATATCACCAGCAGCACGGCAGGAGCTTCCATCAGCACGTGGAGCACCAGAAAGCTCCAAGTCAGATGGTGTGGGCAGAGGAGAGAGAATGATGCAGTGCTGCACCCCTCTACCAAACTGTCACAATTTTGTCCTCTGCCTGCTTCTTGGTTTCTCCCCCTCTCACACTCACCAGAGATGGTGACGTTACCGTGCTGTCAACTTCCACAACAGCACTACCATTCTTGTGACTTTTTAACATCTTTCCTAAGGTCAAAGCTTTGTGATTTCAGAGAAATCTCTGCTTTTATAAAAAAAAAATAATATGTATTTGCAGCCCCATGATAATGGATAAGAGCTTGAAATGTCACCCCCAAGGTCACATAAAGAATTAATTCTACTGAAACCACATTTATCACTATATAAAGTGCCTGTTTCTAGTCCCGATTTATGGCTTCTGAACAAGTGTAGGAGGACAGCACATGGATACCTCATGGGGCTTTCTATCCAACTTCTTCTTCTTCTTCTTTTTCTTGACAGATGGAGTTGACGCTAATTTCTTGCTTGTCCTGGTGATCTGACTACGAGATGGTTTTTTCATCAGATGCCTCCTCACACCAGGATTATCTTCAAAACGGTGGCCTGAAAACATGGGAAAGGGAAAAAGACCACCAGTTTGTCTAATGGAAACACGCTATCTGTCTGGGAAACACATCCAAGGCCACCCTGCTCCCATCAGCTTAGGCTAGGAAAGCCCTGGCAGCTGCAGCACTCACCACCACCCTCCAGACCTCTGAAGAACCTTCCTGCCTCATCTGCCCACTTTCAGCTCTTGCAGACACCTGTGAGCTAATTCCTTCAAGGTGGCGGCCTCCTCCCAGGCTGTGCATACACTGGAGCATCACTGCAAAAGCTTTTATTCGTGGTACCCAAATAAGCGGCGCATGAACCCTCCTCATACTCCCTCAACAAAAAAGCAACCTGAAGCCTTGTCAGCCCAGCTCTGCACCCGGACAGCACAGGCAGGCACCCGGCCGGGGCTCATTTCTCCCACCGGAGGAAGGCCTGGTGCTCAGCAAGCGTAAAGGGCAGTGAAGGGGAAGGAAATTTAGCTGCTGGTCTGGGAGAGACATGGAAATATCAATGACTGTTTTATTTAATTGTGCGATGAAACTGTAGGATAACAGCGCAGACTGGGGCTGGCATGGAGGCTGGGCAGCTAACTCCAGGTCTTGCTGTTTCTAGATGATCTGCAGTGCCGCTGTAATGCCCTCTGAAAGGTCTGCGTTACAGCGTTCGGCTGGCCAAATTAAAGCCTCCTGAAGCCTCCAGAGAGGCTGCTGAGGCTGCACCACAGAGCCACCACCAAGCTAACAGTGCTGTTGGCTAGCAGTGCCCACCAAAACCTGGCCACAACCGTGCCAGCCCCTTTTGCAATGCCAGAGAAACAACACCTGGGCAACAGCCTGCCATGGAGAGTAGTTTCCGTGGACACTACCCGGCGACAGCAAGTGCAAGTGTAGCTTCCTCAGCACAGGCAGCCCATGGAGATGGGGAAAGCCTCAGAGCGCAGCTCCAGGATGGGCAGGCTCCCCCAGACAGATCACGGAGTCAGGGGTTTTGCTCAGCTTCGCTCCATCGAGGCTTGCTGGCTCTACTTGTAAGGCAAAGCCAAGTTCTTCTCCCTGGAGGACCAAGGGCAGCTCTCTCTTAGCTGGGATGAATGTTCAGGCTCCATATACCTTTCTGCACTTGGCTTCAAGACCTGCAGCTCTCAGGGCAGGAGAGGTAGCAAAAAGCACTGGGCTTGAAGGCCAGGTGGTCTCTTTGATGTTGCAGGAAAATATCTGTGCATCTCTGGCACGGAAAGACCCATCCCAGTATCAGGCCAGGCATTCCATGGCCTTGCTCCTTGGAAATCTGGGTCGCTAGATTAAATATAAAATGAATCAATAATGAGCCTCAGGGCATTTTCCCCCATTGGCTGCCCTGCTGATGCACGTCCTGCGGATGGATGGACTCCTCCCTGCTCCATTTACTGCACTGCAATGTCGATAGGAGCCAATAAGTGCCCACCACTATGAACATTTCTGGGAGCCGTGCACGTGTGGGGCTTCCTCGGACTTTTGCATGGATTTCTAAGTTCCTGTGTGCTCGGCGGCCACTTCATTGCACTTGGTGTGGATTCGTGCATAAACAGACAGGTGACCAGGCAATTGATCTTGGTATCTGGCACCTTTGTTCCAATCCCTGGAGCTTCTGATTTCCCCACGCACCCTGGGACTCATTCTCATCGTGTCCCTAGAAGAACAGGGCCAGAGGACACTCTGCCTAGCCAGACAGAGTGCTCACCCGGAGCACGGCAAGCCTCCCCCGTGGCGATGCCAACCTGCCACGCAGCGCTCTTCAGCAACAGCCCTGAGGCCTTCAGCCTCAGACACCAAGTGACCAGAGGACAGATAAAATGAAAGGAGCCAAGTTTCCTGCCAGCATCTCCAGTGACTCCCACACTTGCTGACAGGGAAAAGAGCTGGAGTGCCGCAGGCTCGGAGCGAGCCGGTGAAGGCCCACCTCCAGAGCCCTACAGAAGGAAGGAGTGAGCCACTTGCTGCTCTCCTTTGGCAGGGCTTGTGACCACTGAGATGCCGGCTGGGGAAAGCAACTCACAGAAGCAGGGTAGACACATGGGCTTAATTTTGGAAGAGGCCACTAGCTTTGGGAGTCCCATGCAGAGCCCAGCTCAGGTGCTCCAGACTGCTCTACAGAGGGCTTTTCAGTGTCCCGTCAGATTGGTGCTTCCCACAAACGGGAGTTAAGCTCAAGTGAGCACCTGAAGTCCAGGGTCCTTACTCAGGACAGCATCCCGGACTGAGACTAAAGTGTGATGTGCCCAGGGCACAGCTCTGCCCTCCTTGCTCGAAGCCACACTCCCCAGGGTGAGATGAAGCAGCCAAAGACAGCTCTTGCAGAGCATGGGACAACAATGTCTGAGGACAGAGCGTGACTCCTGTGGTGGCTCCGCTACAACAAACTGGTATGGCACCCTCCCACACAGCATCTCCTACAGTCTCCTTCACAAGATCTTCTAACCACTTGGGCTGCCATCCGTCACATTTCTTGGGATGACCAAGTTCCTTTTCTGCCAGCGTAAATCTGAAGATGACAAATACAACTTGGCACTGGTAAAAAGTCTTCCCCCAGAGTGCCCGTGTGAGTCAGTCCAACTCAAAGGGTGATCGGCTTCAATGTGTGTGTTATGTGCCGCATCCCTCCTTTCACTACCCTTGATCCACAAGCAGGAAGCCCAGAAAGAGGCATCAGAGTGGTTGTACCAGTACTAGAGAGCAATTTGCTAGCCTGGCGTCACAGGGGTGGTGCACACCTCCCATGCACCCCAGTGGTTAAGTTACAGCAAGGAAAAAGAGACTGAAACCCCCTCTCTTCGAATATTCCAAATTAGACTAAACAAAATACTAATCAACATACAATAAGTCACAACCCTATGCTGGCTTCTGGAAAAAGCTACTGCCCTGTGCAGAGCCCAAGTCTCTCCTGGCTGCTGCCGATTTCAATGTGATAGGGACAGCCGGACCCCAGCTCATCCCCGCTGTCACCCAGGTGTCCCTGCACAGCACTCCCCATGCTCCGAACACTGAAAGGAGTGCAAGGAAACCAGCTCAAGTCCGACAAGGACTCCACTCTGCTCAAAAGCTATTTAATTCCTCCCGGATCTCAGCTGGTGCAGGAAGAGGTACTGCCATGGAGTAAGTAGCTGGGTGAGTGGCACTGGTTGGACACAAGCTGGCTCTGCACAGAACTGCCTCTGGTGTCTCTGCCATCTCTGTCTCCACCATATCTCTCTGCAGGATTAATCCAGAGTGTGGGTTCATTGTGCAGAAATAATTAAGAGTTGACTGTGCAGCACATCCTATTTCAAGCACCTGCAGCATTAGCTGTAGCAATCAATGAACGTGTTAACTGCCAGCAAGCCAAATTTCCCCGCTTTATAAGTGACACATATCACACCCTGCAGAAGCAATCTGCCCCTTCTACCTTCCCAAGAATAGCCATCCTTTCCTGGGTGAACTTGGGGCAATTTCTCACACTTTTAACGTACAGCTTGCTCATCCCAGGACAGCTGATGGAGCCAATTTGCTCCAGGTTTCTATTTTGAACTTGGCTGTCTATCAATTTACAGTAACAAGTAGAGACCCAGCCAGAAGCAAATCCTCTCTTGCTGGTCCCTGCAGAAGAACGCAGGCAGACATGGCTTCCCCAAAGGCTTGCAAAGATGGGCCAGCTGAGAAAGAGATCATGATGCTGGGACTGAGAGGCAGGGGAAGTTAAGTGTTGAGATCACACAGAGAGGCTGTGGCAGAGCCAGAAGCTGAACCAAGGCATCCCGAGGCCCTGTTGCAAACACTTTGTTTCCCCAGTCCTGTGTGCAAAGCCGGTAAACGGGCTAGTTCTGGGACCACATCACTCTCCTAAAATCCCTTGAAAAATTAACACACGATCTGGGTGAGGACATTTGGGCAGCCGCCACAGAGGTATGGCTACGAACAGTGTCACTCCCAAGGTGACACACAAAGCCACCTTTGAACTGTGAGTTACCACCACCTGCCGAGGAAGGACCGCCTGTGCGAGGTGAGAGCACGGCCCTGGTTTCTGTGCAGTCCTTGGGAGGGCTCAGAGACACAGCTCTCCACAAGGGGTGTGTGGGTACGGAAACAGATGTGGAGAAGAGAAAGACACTCTTCGCTCTCATGATTCCTATTCTTTCCTTCCCTGCTTTTACCACTCTTGCGTCCTTCCTCTTTTCCCTGTTACAGGCACCCTATCCAGTCTACCACTACCTAGTTTCACAGCCACGCTCAAGCCTGCAGACACAAGGACTAGGTTATTCTTTTTCCTTGGTGCATTAGGCTACAGTGCGGAGCCAAGAACCTGATACCCACCGCTGCTGTTGGATCTCCAGCTCAGCTAGAATTCCAGCAACAGAGAGCAGCAGCACACTGTCACCTTGTGCCACAGATGGAAGGGAAAATGCCTCTGTCCTTATACACACTTCGGAGCTTTTTCTCTGGCCACAGCACAGACCACGTCCTGATAAGCACAAACAGCAAGACGCAGCTGACTCCGGAGCTGCTCGAGCGAGACACACAGAAGGAAGCACCTCAGCACTACGACACAGATCTGCACAAGAACC
The DNA here is from genome assembly GCA_013400135.1 of Rhinoptilus africanus. NCBI lineage: Eukaryota > Metazoa > Chordata > Aves > Charadriiformes > Glareolidae > Rhinoptilus > Rhinoptilus africanus. The sequence continues at coordinate 161,593 of VXBO01011378.1, read as the reverse complement.
TCGGACAGACATACAGACAGCAGGCAGCTCCTCCGGTGTCTCCAGTTACCCCCTCTGACCCAGGAGACCACTCTGACACGGGGGGGTACAGACAGCAAACACAGGGTGGGAGACAGGCACTTTAGCTGGGGGCTCTGATCTACAGCTGCAACCGTGGGGTCACTGCTCCGGTACTTACAGGTGGGCTCCCCGCCTGGGTAGCCCAGATGGTTTCTGATGGCCTCCCATAAATCATAGTCTTCAAAATTGAAGGCAAATTCATCAAAGTCTTCATAGCCGAGCGAGTTGCGAATGCAGGTGCTTATCGCTATCTCCGGGCTGCTGCCCCCTTCCGATTCCTTCGCTGCCTCCTCTCTCTCTCGAAGGGTTGTCATTTTGTCCTTGCGAAGTTCAGGGGTCAGGTGCCATGAGCCACTCACCTTCAGAGGAGGGGCTGGGGTAGCCAGGCTGACGTGTGGAAATCAAGCTGCCCCTGGGGGGGCTTCACCGCAGCCCCAGGGCCAGCCCCTTTGCCTCGCTCCCCTCCTCACGGGGCATGAAGGTGCCGGCTGCTGCAGCCCCTGGGGACTGACGAGGTCCCGGGAAGGCTGGCTGCACCAGGGAATGCTTCCGTGGGGGGCTGCCCCACCAGCTCCTCGGGAGCAGGATCCTCACTCTGCCGCGGCGTCTCGTGCCGGCTGCCCAGGGACGCGGTGCCCGTGGCCCGGGGACAGCCAGGCTGTGTGTGCAGCACCGCTTCTCTCCCTCGCTCCCCTCTGGTGTCTCCCTCCCTCTCCAGCCTGCAGAGCAACCTATTGAATTCTCCATGTCCTCAGGCCCGGAGCGTGCATTTCCATGACGTCTCTTCTGTCTGCCCTCGCGCCACGCACGGGGGCAGTCCCCCTCCGAGGCATTCTGGAGGGGACAGCTGCCTCTCCCTGCGCCAGGAGAGCGGAGGGGAGGGGAGGCTCCTCACCTCAGGTTTTCTGCGATGCCAGAGCTGGCGTGTCACACAGAGGGCTGATCGCCGGGAAAGTGTGTCAGGAGAAGAGAGAGCTGGGTCTCAGGGAAACACAGGGAGCCCTGAACTGGAGTGAGTAGTGGGGTGGGTGGAGGAGCAAGCAGCCATGGGGTGGGTGTAAGTAGAGGTGCTGGAAACATGGGGACCAGCACTGTGGACATTGCAAAGCTGACAGAGAGGAGCCAGGGCTGGAAAAGCAGGGTCTGGGGGACAGGGAGGTGAAGACCAGGTCCTGCGGCATGCTAAAGACCATGCCAGGAGCTGCTTGGAAAGAGAGCAAAGCGGGGAGAAGCGAGGGACACACGCACTAGTAGCATAGGTAGTGTAGCAAAGCCTCACTTTTCATGCCGTCCAAGTCAGCAGACGCCAGCATCTGGGCCTCAGCCTCATCCGTGGGGACGCGCTGGTACGCCGCGCTCTCCAGCGTGGTCATGCTGCCGATGCACATCCTCTCCTTCAAGTCATAGGTAACCCGCTGTCCGCTCGCCACCTGGCCCCAGGGCCTGCGCTTCTCCCAGCCGCGAGAGAGACGCTCCCGCGGCCCAGGGAGGCTGTAAGAACCAAAGACACTCATGGTTGCAAAGGGGGTGAGGGGGGACGGGCACCAGCCCCTCTCAGTCCTGACCAAGTCCCTCAGGAGGAGCAGAGCCAGCAGTCACCTCTCCCAACGCCTACGGATTGCCCCTTCCCACCACAGAAGGGGATCAGCTTGTGGTCCATGTTGGGGACCCACCTCTGAGTCAATGGCCTCACGTTGCCCTGACTTGGCCAAGCCTGCTGGGGCTTCCCAGCCTGCAGGGCAGCACAACAGCGCAAGGTAACTGGGAGGAAGGGTACTCCGTGTGTGCGGCCCAGTGCTCTCAAACCTGCTCCACAGGGATTCCACGGACCCAGGGAGGTCACAGGAGTCCCAGGGCATGACCGTCCCACCAGGAAGCACCTCTGCTGCTTACAGCCACTCTCCCTCCGGGCCCCGTGTCCCCTCTGCCTCAGCAGCGAGTTCAGGCTGGGCACAACTGCTGCCCCCGGGGAGAGGGTCTGCGCAGAGACCCCGAGCCGAGCAGAGCGGCTGGCGGCTCGGGACATGTTTGCCTACCTGCGGAGGGAGGGAGGGCCCTTCTCCTGCAGCAGGTCGGTGAAGCGTGGCACGGGGGACAGGATGCCACACTCCTCCTCCACGTGGAACTGTGCGGGGGCCAGAGAGTTGCCAGACTCCTCCTCATCGCTGCCGATGGTGAACTGCAGAGACAACAGTCCTGACAGCAAGAGCCAGGCAGCCTTCGCCCCAGTCCCTGACATGCAGATCCTCCCCACTTCCCCACAGCACAGTCAAGAAAGGGCCACACCATCTTTCCTCATGTGCCCCATACCCTGGGACTGGCCATACTGGGCCCCCCCATATCCTATACACCGTAAGAACAGTCCCATTGATCTCCCACCATGGGTCTTACACCCCCAAAATGGTCATGCACACCCTCCCCAGCATCCACCTCAAGCAACAGCTTACTTATCCCTGACCTCCAGTGCCCATCTCTGCTAGGGAGGGACAAAACCACTCTTCACACAATACTGCACAGGCACAACCACTTCCCCCTGAGCAGCACACCCCCATGACCACGCAGCCTGGCTCCCTCCCGGCATCAACCCTCCCTCCACCTTCCCCCAGCCTCCGAGACCCATACAGCTAGGGATGCCCTAGCCTTGCCTTTGGTTTGCTTGAGGGCTCCAGCTTAGGGGACGTGTCCTTCCCACGAGCTTCGCCCTCAGACTCTGCAGAGATCTCTTTCACCTGGGCCTCCTCTGCCTCAGACTCCCCTTCTTCCTCTTCTTCTTCTTCCTCTTCTTCCTCCTCTTCTCCCCCTTCCTCGTCCTCTTCCTGGATGGTGGGAGTCACCTCCGAAGGGGGTAACGAGGTTTTCTTCTTTTTCCTCCTCCTTTTTTTCCTCCTGCTGGCACGGGGAGGCCTCTTTTGGAACTTGAGGGCAGAAGGGAGGTGAGTGGAAAGGGGATGATGGATGTGGTGCGAGGTTTGGCGGTGGACTGAGAGAGAAAAAGAGAGTCAGGGGCAGGAAGAGGCTGGGAGGAACCTGCCAGGCGCCCCTCCAGGAAACAGCATGGTTTGGAGATCAAGGGCCAGGAAGGGCAAGGAGAGCCACCAGCCCGCAGGGACATAGCAAAGCTCTTTCAGTGATGCGGCAGTCTGGGGTGGCTGGGGAGGCAGCCCCAGTGCAGTGCCAAACCACCCCAAGGCAGCCTCACTGCCCTGGGGAAGGGAGGACTCCTCTCCCAGCGCTGCTGAAAGCCATTCGCATGGCTGCATAGAGCCGCCGTGGCCTGCCAGAGGCACCATCCCCTTCCTAAATACGGGGAAACGTTTCTAGCGTTCTCAAACAAGCATGATTTGGGCCCTTTACAAACTTTTTGTTTCCCGCCTAGTGTTCTTGGAGTTAAATAGATGCGCCTTATTTATCCCCCAGGCTTTGACAGAAAGTCCCCCCTGCACACCCACAGGAACCACAGACCAAGCCTTTTAGTGCAGATGCAACTTATGTCCACATCCCAGGTACTGTGGGGGCTTATGCCTACCAGCCTCTGAAATGCAGGTTCAATTAGGAGACTGCCTTTTAAAAACCAGGGTAAGAAACAGGGCAGAACGACTTTTCTTTAAACTAATCTACAAAGAGAAATTCATACAGGCTTGACCTGGGTGTCGTGGGAATTACAGAGTGAGAAGAAATTAATGGCATTTCTGAGCCTTCACTTAAAAACAACGATAAGGCACCATGGAGGGAACAGCGTAAGCTCAGCATCTCCCTGCAAGAGAGAGGAAAGCCGTTCCTGTGAGGTCGACCTGCAGGCACAAAGCCTCCCATAGACAGTCTGCAGGATGCACAGGTCCTGGGGCTGCACCCGGAGCAGCTGAAATGACGGGGGCACCAGCCACTTCGCAAGGGGTTTTTGCTCAGCAGCTCTTCCTGAGGAATTGTTTCCAGTCTGTTTTGATTTGGTTCCTTCCCAGCTTTCCTGTGACATGGCAGCAAAATCTGTTTATAGTGAAAACTACCTTCAAAGGACATTTTCAATGGAAGCTGTAACCTTCTCCCTGGGAGAGCCAGGCAGGTTCATTGTTCTGCTGTCATGTTTCCTTTCCTTTGGTTTCTCAAGTCTTTTCTCCCTTGTTTCCCCCCTTGGGAACAGCAGGGATATTTCACACACCCTCCTGGTTCAGCGGGAGAGGCTTGTGGCAAGATTAGAGGAGATTAGGAATGGTCAGACATCTGCAAATTGGAAAGAGTTTGGGCTCAATTTATAAGCACTTTTTCCTCCAGAGTGTTCTCTAGTTCTTTGACTTAACTAGTCGCACCCTGTTTCACTCACGGGTTTTGGCAGAAAGGCCCTCCTGCCCCGCTGCTGCGCTCCCGTAGCGCTGCTCCATGTGCCACCGACAGGCCAGGCACGAATTTCTCATGTAAGAAGCAGCAAGGAAGGCCCCAACTGTACATTTGTTGCTCCTTCTACAGCACAAAGCTGCTCCTGAGGACATGGCCCATCTTCCCCTTCTGGCTTGTTCACACCAGCCCAAGACAGAAACGTTTACATTTTAGATCAGAACGAAGCCCAAGCCTTGGGCTGCAGGGAAGGGCACGTGGCTCATCTGGCGCAGAAAAGGGTAGTGATGCTCTTCACCCCTGCACTCCGCACTCCTTGTGCCAACTGATCACATCTCCACAGAGGTGGCCTGGAGGTGGGAAAAACACACCTCTCCCAGGCACAAAAGGCTTTACGCCTCCCTCTTCTTCCTCCCTGTCCTGCAACTCCTGTGCACCCAGCTCTGCCCTCTTTCCCTGCTCCCCTCCTTGCACTGCCTGCCGGAATGGAAAGTTATTGCCAAACCAGTGTCCTAGATGTTTGATTACATTTCTCAGTGAACTTGATACAAGAGACATGAAAAAGTAATTTGGATAGGCAGCCCAGAAGGAAGAGCCTACATATTAGGAATTCCTGGCTTTGAATAGGGCAGGAAACATTTCTAAACCCAGAGAGCATTCACCTCCATGGGCTCATATATTATCTTTCAAAGTCTAATGACCTAACCAGACCTTCCCGCTTTATGAATACGAACTGCATAAAATTTCTGATAATCAGGGCTGACGTGGTCCTAGATAACAGGGACACATCAGGAGCTCAGAGGAAAACAAGCTCGATTCTGACAAAGAAAAAAAGGACTCTCCTATAAAGAAAAAAAAAAACCCCAAACAGTACAAATCTCTAGTCAAATTTTCCAAGAAGCTTCTGCCATGCATGCTCAAGCAGATCGTCCGTGTCCTCCAAGCCAACCCGCACATCTGCGCACACGGGCAGAGCTTCTGAGCAGGGAGCTCCTACCAGCGCAGAACAGGTATTCAACCCACAGCAAAGCCATTAGCACCTTGCAGCCGTGTGCGCGAGTGACTGTGTGCTCAGGTGTAAAGTCTTATTCGAATGGAGCCTCTGTAGAGGAACGACACAAGCAGAAAGTAGCAGCTGGGGTGCACTACAGTAATAAGACTTTTACCAGCAAACTTCTACAACAGCCATTGGAAATGAATGGCCAAGCAGAAAACAGCCTGGTGATGTGCTTGGAACGTAACGTTCCCGAGGCTGTATCCCATCAAAGCTAAGCTGGAAAATAAGCAGTATCTGACTGTGGAGAGCCAGAAAGTGGGAAACTCTCCCAACCATTGCTACTTGTCTGCCACACAAGCAGGCTACTGGCTGGGGGACTCTTCTTCCTGCCCTCCCTTGCTGTTACTACAAGCCAACGCGACCCACCTACACCAGGCGATTGCTTACAGCCACTCTTGTGGGCACACTCATTTTACAGCCAAAGTGAGTCTGGGCAGACTGGTTGCCTCCATCATGGATGGGCAGTTAGAGGAATAAATAGGCTGATCAGAGGAGTTCAGGTGAGATAGCTACAGCATTTTAAATTCGCACCCCATTTTTATTTCACAGTCCTTTGAGCAGATAAGCCTGATGGTTTCATGGTTGCTATTTAGAAATACACAGGCATGTCTGACTGGAGCCATCTGCTTTCAGACTGGGGAGGACAGCCTGGCTTCTGGCCATATTTGGATGTTTCTTCACAGCCATATGGAAGAAAAATAGTTTCAAACTGAAATTTCAGCATGGGGGAAGTGGCTGCAGAGGTCCCCGACACTGGGCGAGGAGGTCAGCAAACACCCCAGGCTGGGCAGTAGCTATGCCACTGGAGACAGGGAAAAGAGGGAAAAGACTGGGAAGAGGCCACAGGCACTGGTGCTAAACTGTGTGTATGTAGCACTTTGGGAACACTCTGAGGGGAGGAAGTGAATAGCAGGCTGACAAGATCTGCAGGATCCCGGCACAAGGCTGCAGAGCATGTGGGGCTGAGCGAGGGTTGGCGGCGAGGGTGGAAATGGGTACAACAGTTCAAACCTACATACATTCAAAATCTCTCTCACTGTAGCTGCGTCTTTGCTTCTCCAGATTGCTTGATGCTGACTTGCTTATCAGGTCCCCAAATCTCTCGATTGACAGAGTTTTATCCAAGTCCTCATCGTCCTCGGCACCAGGAGAGGCTTTCTCTGCGCGATCTCTGCCCTGCACAGAAATCGCCAGACAAGAATCAAACACTGCAGACCCCTGGAGCCCTCTGGATCCTCACGCCCTGCAAATGGTGCTGGGCTTGCTGGTGAGCAGCAGGCTCCAGACGACAGAGCTGGGGCATAGTTTCTCGCTTAGAGGCACAGCTTCACTCAAAACCAAGAACCAAAATGGACCAGCAAGCCTCCAAGCCAAACTCTGCAGAGATACCTTAGCGGTCCTCCACACTTCCCTTGAGTGGCAGATATCAAGGGACTACGTCTTTCCTACCAGCGGAGATGCGTAGCTTTTGTTTAGCTGGATTTTCTCTCCGTATCTAACTGCCACCCTCTGGCCTTCCCTTTGCCCAGTCTGCCATCCCTCCCTTTCTTAGACCTCCTCCATACTTCCCCCTGGGAAACAGCATCCCTGCTCTGGTGAGCTGTCCTCGTCTCAGTGACCACCCTGTGCCTTCCCACCTCTCCTCCGCGTTCCTAGGCTCCCCCACCCGCCCCGTTCTTCTTTGGCATGCCTTCTTCAGGCTTTTCTGCTTGTTTTCCTCCCGTTTCAGGCTATGGGTGCTTCTCTGCCTTTTGCTGGTGGAGACTTTTTAAGAAGAGCATCGCCAGGTGACTCCTGTCCTTTCTGCCTCCCAAGCAGCTGCAGCTGGTAAAATTTTCCGTCAATATAGCCGAAATGCCAGCGCGGAGCTGTTGTGGACTCCCGTGTTTCCATGGAAACAGGAGGAGGCCCAACTGTGACAAATCTGTCTGTGCTGGGCAGAAAGAGGGAGCAAGGCGGCTTTAGCCGAGCTGTGCCTCTCCTAGGATGGCCCAGCTGTTCCCAGCTGTGCACCCAGAGCGGCTTCGTATCTGTGGGTGAGATTCTCCTCTCACCTCAGCACGCGTGTCCCAAGCCCAGCCGAAATGGGGAGAACCTAATTGGAAGCTGCCCAGCTCCTCCTGCCGCTTGCCTACCGCACCCAAGGGCGTGTGAAGGCACAGGGACCCCGCAGAGCAACCGCTGGCCTTTTCTGGACCACAGTTTGCCGCCTGCACGGGGAGGGGCTCTGCATGGGCTTGTGGGCAGCCTTGGGCCACCCTCCGTGCAGACCCGTCCCCAGTGAATGGAGGCTGTGTCTCCTACTGGCTGCCAGGACACGGGTCCCGCACTCAGCCTGGCAGGAGCACCGTGCCTGGGGAAGAGACAGCCCGGCTGCTGCTGGATTCCCACCTCACCTGCTGCAGGTCGATGAAGACATCTCCTACGGGAGGGGACTCTCCAGCTGCCATTTTGGTTCAGGACCTAATGGCCTGGGCAAAATATCAACCCTTCTCTTTCACCGGCAGGCACCCAGCAAACCTGGAGAGTGGCATAACCTGTGGAGAGAGGGCAGGACAAGGGAATGTCGTGGGAGACTGCTGGCCACTGCCCTCAACCCCCCTGCCTCCTAACCCAGAGAGGTCACCTCACTGGCCCTCAGAGAACCTCCCCAGCATCACTAGGACATGCCTGTCCCCTGCCACACTGCAGCGAGGGGGCGAGAATGGCCCATCCCCTGCTGCTTCATGCACTGGCTTCAACAGCTCAAGGGCAGGCGGGACCCCGTCCTCCTCCAAAGGACCAGCTGCATGGAGGTGCAGGGGCCGACCAAGAGAGCGGCCACGTGTGGCTCCTGTGCAAGAGAAGGAAAGGGTTCCTGCTCATCCACCTCTGCGCCAGCCCATCTGCACAAAGCTAGGGTATGACTGTCCGCTGGGGAAGGGTAAAATGGGAGAGATCAGGTGCTGGGAGGGCATGCCAGGAGCAGGCAGCAGAGTGGTCCTGTGCCACCTAGCTTTAATTGGACAGGTCCCAAAATGGCCAGAAGGAACCTGAGAGAGATCTATGCAGGCCAGAGAGATGGCACAAGGACAAACAACAGTTCAGCATTCAAACACCAAACACAAAACAACACATGTTACGGCGAAAGAGGCCAACCTTCAGGCTGCAGATCTGTGCCTTGTCTTTACCGGCATGACTGAGGGACGCAGAAGACCCTGCGGGCAGCCCGAGGGAGCGCTCTGCTCAAAAAGCAAGTGAAGAAGGCAACGAGGTGCCACGGTTGACAAGGAGTGGGATGGAGACCAACACAGAAACAGCTGTAGTCATATCATCTACAGCAACAGCGCAGGCTGAGCTCAGCAAGGGCTACAGAGATGGCACAGAGACTGGCACTGGGAAGATAGCGACCTCCAAAACCTCATCTGAACTCAGACAGAGAGGGAGAGAAGATGTAAGCACAGTGCTTTGGACACAGGGATAAACAAAGTGTTCTCATCTCAGCACAAGAAAAGGGACATTCGTTAAAACTACAAGGGTAGAATACAAATTAATTCAAAACTGCCAAAAGAAAACACTTTTTTCAGTGATGTCATCAAGGGGGAAAAAATGCAAAGTCAGAGGATAGCTTGGCCATCTCTCTGAGTAACAAGTTGTCACATTTACGGCTAAGAAAATGAAGAAAAGTTAACCCCACCTTTCAGAACAAGCTGTTCTCCAGCAATGAAAGCTTTGGAAGAAGTATTATAGGTTATATCCTGGTCATCTGCTGAGGGGTTTCTTACTATCTCATCTGAAGTACCTAGTATGGGCCACTGTTCATGAGGCCATTAAAACACTAAAACAGATGCTCTAAAGGTGATGCCAGTAAGGCCACTTTATCATCCCTCCTTCTATCTTTGAGGATCTCCAGAAGGTGCTCCTACAGTCTTTGCTTACTCTGCCTACCTGAAGAGCTTATTCAAATCAAAAAATTAGCTTGTTCAAACTTAAAAAAAAAACAACACCTTATTCAAACCAAAAATCTCAGGACCACCTATAAGACAAGTTTTTGAGGAGCTAATCTGACCACCGATGAAGCATGCTCCCTTGGTCCACCCTCCTAATTAAAAGGAACAAGGCAAAGCTTAATGAAAGAGACCCCTCAAACACACCTCATCGGATTCCTCAGTAACTGAATTCCTCGATGAGAGGTGAACAGCTCAACAGAAATATGCTGCCAAGACAGACATCTAAAAAGCAAATGCAGAGTCCAGGACATAAGAAATAGGACAGAAAAGAATGAAAATACCCAATCCACTCTGTACATCTTAAACTGTAATCTTCAACTTCACACTCTGTTTTCCAAGAAAGACAGAGCAAAAGGGTTCTGAGAGAGAAAGCAGAAAAAAGGAGAAAGGTCTGGAAATCATCTGTAAGCAGAGACTGAGTTGCCTTTTAGTAGGAGACATGATAGAGAAAAGGGTAATAACATGGCTTTTATTTCCTTTCACATTTAACCCAAGAAGAGGGTATCATTCCATGAAAACAAGCAGCAGCACATTTGAAACTAGAGGCAGGGAATGCTTTATTCCAGCAGGAAGAGCTGGAGGGGGAACCTGTCTCTGCAGTCCTACAGGGCCATGGCATCACCGCTGTTAAAGAGAGGATTGGGTATTTGTAAGAGACGTGACATTCACAGCTACAGACTGCCTGCAGAAACATTTGGCAAGCACAACTACTTTGTGATAGATAATACATAATGAAATGATGATGGGGCTTTGGATGGCAGCATCCCTAAAAACCAGCAAAACAGTAAAGCTAATTTAAGAAAAAAAAGGCTAACGCTCAGTTCCAACTCTGCCACTAATGTGCCTTGTGGGGACTCCAAAGGAAACTGCAAACTATCAGCAATGTTGTGAAACAATGTGCTTTGTTTCAGGTCAAGCTCAGGTTTGCCTGGAGCTAGGCAGAGGCTTTGCAGGGGCATTCCTGCTCCGGGCAGGAGGAAACCTAAGGCCAGGAGAACTGCTGGATGCAACCAACGCTGCAGGCTCCAGCTTTGCAAGATGTTAACACTGAGTTTGAACCTACAGCCTGACTGCCTTAACAAAGTTAAAAGGGAGGGAAAATCCAGCACTTAATTTTTCTTTACTCACTGAAGCAGCGTATTCTGAAATATGCCGAAAATATGTCACTCTAATGACGCTGCTGAACAGCTAAAAGCAAGACTAGCAGTAAAATAAGAGAGCCCCTGGGACTTGCTTTGAAATTTCAGAGGGACTGCGAGATGCCCACGAGGTTTCCGTCAATCCCCTGCCTTTATCCCACGCAATCGGGATGCGATGCCTGGGTATCCTTAGACAGCGGGGCTTGGGGACAGAGCTGCCGGAGGGGTCTCCCGTTTTGGGGGCGAGAGGAGGGTGAGGATGGGAGGCGCATTCTCCTTTCCCGGATCCTAACCCTACCGTCCCTCCTGCCTCCTCGAGGAGGGGAGAGCCCACGGCCCGGGAGACTGGTGCTCGCTTTCGGTGCATTAATTGATGGTCGGCCACTAGAGGCCACCTGCCCCTTACTCTGCGCAACCTCTGGGAGAAAGGCTGGACAGACACCTACGCCGACCTGGCCTGGATTTTCTATTACCTCCAACAGAGGGGAGTTCAGAGAAGAGCAACAAAAAATTGCCAGTAGGCCAGAGGGATTGATTTATAAGGAAAGGTTAGGAGCTAAATTTGTCTAGCGCAATATGAGATGACTAAGATGGGGAGGGGACAAGCCAGCAGCCTGGAAAGATCTCAAGGGTGTAAAACACGACTAAAGATTTTTTTTTTTCCAGGGGGCCCTGCACAAAGAGACTTAGAAATGGGTTAAAATTTAAAAGAGAAACTTAAAATGAATATCAAGAATTCTGCTAATGAGCATCATGTTGAAGTGCCCAGACTGCTGGCATCGCTGCCTGGGCTGCCGTAAGAAGAATACAAGACAAAAGGGAAAAATAAAAAAAAACCAACAGTAAAGAAACCGGAATGAATGATACCTTCATCCTACCGTATCTCCTGATTGTCGGGAGTACGTGATTCAGCATTCCCGTTAGAAGTAATTTTCAGTAATAGAAGCGTCATGCCAGCAGGCCAGATTCAAAGGCAGGCCAGAAAAATCCACAGCCTGCCAACCTGCGCACACTCACACCTCCCTGCTCTCTCCACACGCACATCAGCAAACAGAACTGCCTCACCTAAATCACCGTGCCTCGTACCGGCCATCCAGGCTACACAAGCGCTGAAGGCAGGCGAGCAGGCATGTCCCTGGGATGCTGGCAGCTACGGCATCTCCCACATGTTGCTCACAGGGACTCCAGCGGGGCTTCCCCCGACCCCAAAGGCTGCTTCACAGCGCCAGGGCAGGAGCTTTCCTGTTTTGCCAAGAAAAACGCATCTGGCACGTCTTCGAGGGGCAGAGGCAAGCAGTTCCCACGGCCCTTTTGCAATAAGGATGATCCAGGAGGGCTACAGCAGGCTGTCCCAGCTCCGTGGGCAAGGGGCTGCACGGAGACAGCCACCAGGCCCCCTTTCCATCTCCTCAGCTCTTCCCTAATTCCCCTAGCCATCGGGCTGAGAATAATTTTGCTGTGGAGTGTCTAGACAAGGAGTGGATGTTAAGATAGGGATAAAGTCACAGGGGCAAAGCTGGTTTGGGGGCAGTGGAGAAGAGACTCTGGCTGATAGATACAGACGGGAAGAGGAGAAGGATTAGAGGCCTGGGAAGATTTTCCTGGGAAGACATACTGACGAGCCTGCCCACGGAGTAGAGGAGCAGGAGGGGTGCTGCTGCGTACACTGAAGCATTTGGATGCTGCTGTGACAGTCACAGCCTCAAAGCCCAACGGAAGAGGAGTGGGCTGTGCGGCCCCTACTCCTCCCCTGCCGCAACGGAGCAACGGGGGGACACACACCAGAATGAAAAGGCAACACATAAGACAGTAAACACACAAAGTTTTCAGGCACAGAGGGTTTAACCTGTGGATCCCTCTGACACATGGCTACGCTGAAACTAAGGATACAGAAGTATTTTATAAGGCTTAAATATTTCAGTGAATCCTGTACCCTACTGACCTAGCCTGAATAAACCACCACAGCCCTTCACTTCTGAAGCACCTGCTCTGTTCCCCGTCTCTCCCTTCCCAGGCCCTTCACAGAGGTACTGGACAGGATGGAGCTCACACGGCCGACAGACACATACACAAACACACGGGAGCAAAACCCACTCCGGAACCGGAGTGCCAGCACCAGAGGGTGACGAGGAGACACCCCTCCACCAGTGGACGGACGCACGGCTCCGACAGACACACGGACAGCCGGGGGAGCGAAGGGATGTAGGCAGGCACTGGGGATGCGCTGCGCCACGCACCGCGCAGCGCGTGGGACCGCACCGCGCCGGGCGGCATCCAGCCGGGGGCTGTGCCGCTGCCTGCCGTGCCACGCACCGTGCCCCATGCCACGCACCGTGCCCCATGCCACGCACCGTGCCCCATGCCATGCACCGTGCCCCATGCCACGCATCGTGCCCCATGCCACGCATCGTGCCCCATGCCACGCACCGTGCCCCATGCCACACACCATGCCC
>VXBO01011378.1:123739-148300 GCA_013400135.1 Rhinoptilus africanus | reverse complement strand
GCCGGTGCTGGGGGGGCAGCAGCGCTCACGGCCCGGCCCGGCCTGTCCTTCCCCTTCCCTGCAGGGGACTTGGTCCTGGACGGCTCCAGCACGCTGACGCTGCTCACCCCCACCCTGCAGCACCTCACGCAGGTCTTCGAGCAGCACCTGGGCTCCCGCAACCAGAACCGGGGCTTCGTGGCTCTGCCCTCGCACCCCGCCGAGACCGCCGCCATCCTCCAGGCGCAGTTCCTCTTCGACGTCCTGCAGAAGACGCACTCCCTGAAGGTCCGTACCTACCCTGGCCAGGAATGCGAGGGGCCAAGGGCTACTGCAGGGCCAGCAGAGGTGGCAGGCGCAGCTGCCTGCTTCAGAGTGGCCTCCTTCGGTGCCCGTTGACCCATTCCTTTCTGCACGCTATGTAGGTTGGGTAGCTCTTGCAGGACTGTTGCATGGAGTCCTAGTTCAGTATGACTGTGTGTAGCTACTTCACCTAGGATCAGACACAACTCGGTGGAAAGTTTTTCACAGTTAAAAATGGGCAGCAGGGGTTAACTGTGTTCTGACCTTGGTAAGGTGTTGACGTTGTTGGGGAAATTATTATTTCCTGAAATGCTTGAGCAATTCAGGCAGTATCTGGCAGCCGAGCAAAGCTGAGTGCGCCCTGAGTGATGATTGACTTGCACAAAGCAGCAGAGCCGGGGTATTTGAGCAGAGCGCTTGGACCTTGTATACACCCACTACTCTGAGGCCTCTGCTGCTTATTTCTTCATCTTACACGCTCCTGTCTGGGCAGTGATTCTGGTTCATTTGTTTCACAGCATGGGACATTACTAGCAATATTTTCTCGTTAATTTTTAAGGCGGCTGTAATAAAGATAAATGGAGCTAGGGATTCCTCAGAGGGCTTGTTGAAAGGTGGCAGGTATTGCAAGGCTGCACACGACTATGCTTGGCAGTGAGACGCGGAGAGGAGGGTAGTAAAGGTGAGATGGGCCTGAAAGGGGAAGGGGAATTAGCAGCTGTTCTACAGTGGTGCTCGGGAGGTGGTGTGACTGAGCACTGTGATGTCTTTAAAAGTGTTTTTGGTATGAGACAGATTGGAGAGATTATCTGAATGTTGTGGGGAGGGTTTTGTAGCAGTGTGCTGAGGATGGAGATTGGAGTGGGGCTCAGAGCCTGTGGAGAAACATGGGTCCCCTGGCAGGTGGAAGCAAGGAGGGACACTGCAGTCAGGAGGATGTTGTGGTGAGTGTTCGCCTTAACCAAAAAATGAGCTTTTTCTGTAACAAGCCGGTAAGGAAGGGGAAACTACCCATTGTGCTGCAGTCGCTGATTTGCTTGGAGAAACTAATAATGTATATCAGCCTGATCAATTTCTTAAGACAGTGGAGGGAGAGGAGACAGTCAGGACACAAAGCAAGTATGGCATCTGAAATAAACTTTGCTAAAACTGATCATCAGAGCTTCCCAGTGCAAGCTTTCCCTACAAATGTTCCTGTTCAACATGCCACATTAGTGCTGGCAGGCAGTGGGCAGTGATTCATCGCCGCCTGGGCTGTAACTGTGGAAATGGTAGTGGTGACAAAGCCTTGGGATGTCTGTTCTGCACCTTATGAGTCACTTCTGCGTGAACGTGGATGTAGCTGGCAGAGAGGGTCTCTCCAGTTGTGCTCTGGTGTCCGCAGTGGAAGTGTTAACTACTTCATTACCCACTTTATCTGAAATACTGTTTATGCACTGTCTGTAGAAAGTGTAAGAAGCTGGATTTTGTAAACTGCCTTGTGGTACATGAACACAACCTAACTACCCTGTGGTGAAAGAGCCTGTGGCTGCACTACAGAATGCAGAGAGGAGGTTTGCAGGTACCTCAGTCTAACACTAACAGCGTCTTGGAGACGCTTGTTTTCCATTGTATCTGCTTGTGATTTGCCTTATTTGGCCTGTTCTAGTGAAATGTACATGAACATCTCCCACCAGTTGGTGTGAGTTCAGCTCAGTTGCTCAATAAACATTGCTCCAGCAGTTAGGTTTGTCTTTATTTAGTAGATTTGTTAGTGGTGGCTGATGAGGAATCCAGCTGTCAGACCTTCCTGTGGTTCTGTAAGGGGTGAAGCCACATGGGCAGGGAGGAAAAAAAGGGGCTCTATGGTCTGGCAGACTGTGGTCTTGTGCTAGCTAACATGCTTTTTTCTTTGACCTCTATTGAAATATGGGTCCAGGAGCTGGTACCAGCATCAAGGGAGAGCTTGTTGGCAAACATTAAAGCTGGAGGGGGACCTGTTCAAGATGCTGCAGTCGGTGCATCAGGAGGGCAGTACTGCAGCACAAATCGAGCTTAACATGAGCTTTTTTTCTGATTTCTCTAGCTTGTTCATGTTCCAAACTGTGTTTTGCAATCTGCTGTGAAGATCTTCCCTTTCAAGTCCCTCCGGCATCTGGAAGTAAGTATAAGAGGCAGAACTGGCTTTGAATGTTTGACTTTTCTTGACTTAGTTTTGGGGTTGCAGAATGCATCTACTCCTAAAAACTGAGGAGGCTTTTGTAGCTTTCCTAGAAGGCTAAGTCTAAACTCCTGCAACACTTGCTTGGAGTGGATATGAGTAAAGGCTGGTGTATTAGGGAGGGATGCTCCAACAGGGAAGTGGGAGATCCCTTTCAGAGATAGGCCTGGGATGGCAGCTGCTTTTACACTAATATTTTGTTGTATATTGTCCTTACTTTCTCATCACTGCTGCAGTTGAGGTCTGTCCCTCCACACTGCCTCCGGGGACTGCGATTTGTCTATTCTCAGCTGGAATCTCTAACCTGTTGCAAATGTATCAGTACACTGGAGGTGAGTGTCTCTACACAACTCATGGGGGAAGTTGCAGGAGAAAGTCTGTCTTGATCCTACAGCCCTTTGTACATGGAAGATGTAGGACGGTGTTAACTCTCTTATCAATCCCTGTTGAATATGGCTTTTTCTCCTTTCCCTGTTCTGGGGTCCTACTCCTGACTCAAACAGCATTGAAGTATCTGTAGTCTCCTTTTTAGCTGCTTGAGAATTTCTGGCTTCACCTGATATTTGTGTCAGCTAGGTCTGATTGTCCTGTGTCTCTGGCTGTTTCCACGTTCAAAGGCCTGCAGCTGATGGCGGTTTATTTCATTGTACCTCAGCAGTCTTAAATTAGAGCTGATTGTCAGAGGGAATGCTGTGCCCCAGTGTCTTATCCGCACTTGTGCCCAGCAGGTTTCTGGGACATGAAGGCACGCTCCAGCTGTGGAGAACTGAGTAGCATGGGCTGTGCTAGCCTTGGGGCTCTGGGCTTCTCTCTGTGGCACAGACGCAGCTGCCTGCTAGGGAACAGGGGTTGCTGGTAGGGAGTGCTTTGAGAGCTTTTTTTTGTCTGCCAGAGCACAAGTTGTTTGGGCAGGGCATGTGTATCTTACTTCTGCTTTGATGGAGGTCTGAAAAAGGTTTTGTTAGTCTTTGTGCTCACTGTTCAGAGCCTACAAATTGTAATGTGTTAGGTTAACTATTGCCGCTTGAGTGTAGGAACCAAAGCATCTCGCCTTCTTTCTAAGTATCTAGCCGTTGAGTTCCCACCACTTCCGAATACTTGAGTTAGTGACATGAAAAGTCATTGCCATTCTAGGCAAGGCAAGGTCTGTAAGGCACAATGTGCCTGCCTTGTTCTAGACTAGCTGTTCTCCTCTGTCCATCTGCTGTTACTGTAACAGCTAGTACTCACCAAGGAATGGCTCCTCGCTTCTTCCTAGGAAATCATTTCAGCATGTGGTGGAGATCTGAGCTGTGCTCTCCCGTGGTTGGAATTGCAGACTGTGAACTTCAGCTATAACTCAATCACTGCCTTGGATGATTCACTGGTGAGTGGGGCATCCTTCCTGTGTGACTGAGGGGAAGACAGGAGATGATCACAGCTAGGAACTGGGCACTCCTTTACTGATGCTGCTATGTCTGGGTGGGAAGGAGTGGGCACTGTTAATTTTGCTGTCCTCTTCCAGCAGGACAGGGTTTCCATGCTGCAGTAGAGACATTTGTAGGATCTGATCTAGTATCTTTTTGTCCTTCAGCAATTACTAAATGCTCTGAGAGTCTTGGATTTGAGTCACAACAAGATCCAGGATTGTGAGCACTATTTAACGGTGAGTATCTTGTGCTGAGCACTGGAGTTTGCTCAGCTGGAGGGGACACTGCTAAATTGCTGTCATTGTTGACCATGTTCCTGCTAGGTGAAGTATAACACACGAAATTGGAGATGTGGCCCAGCAGACATGTGATTTAGAGCTAGTACTTGCAGCCTTGAAACTGTTGTCCTGTGTGTGCAGCCCCTGTGCCACTGAGGCAGAAAAGGCAGTGTTCCTCGTACACTCTGAGGCAGGAAAGTTAGCTGTATGTATCCTTGTATGTATTGCTTGTCACTCCAGTGGCCGAGTGATACATAGAGTGTACGCTGTACCTACAGTCACACCTGCAGTGTGCACTCCACTGTGGCCAAGACTTTGCTGTAATATGTGCAGCAGGTGGGAATTACGTAGCCTAGAATGGGGCTGTAGCCACTTGCTGTTCGGTTTGTCCAGACTGCCAGTAGCATTTCCTTCTCGCTCTCAGAAATACCGTGTCAGTTACTTTAGAAAGGTGGTATCTGTCACACACAGTGGCATGTGTGTCTCCACGGAATGGCACTGAAACCCATGCTAGATCTGCTTCTTTTAAGAGAAGCAATGCAAGAAAAGCAACTCCAGCTTTTCATGGAGTTGGTGGGACTCACCATGTATCATTCACCATCATGTTTGGAAAGGTAGTTCAGCTCAGCTTCTTTTGGTAGTTCAGCCTTTTTGCTGAGCCAAGGGGTCTAGTCCCTTCCTGTGCTCCATTGAAGTTGATAAGGAAGGAGAAAGCTATTCCTAGCAAATTCTGTAAAGCAGTTAGATCATGCTGAGCGCCCCTAGACAAACCCCTCCAAATATGAATGTCGAAGTGTTGCTGCAGAAATAGCCTTGAGAAACTCACTTGTTAGGTGATGTTGGTGAGGGTGGAGGGAGTGGTAGGGGCTAGTGCCCTGGTTTGAGTCCAGTGTCAGGCCTCAAGCTAAGGTCCCAACTGATCCGCTGCTGTTCTTCTCTCTGAACAGACCCTTACGGAACTAGAGTACCTTAATCTGGCTTATAACTTCCTGTCCAAGGTGCCAAACCTTGGCATCTTCAGTCGATCCAAGCTGGTGACTCTGATCCTGCGCAACAATGAACTTGACAGCATTAATGGTGAGCCCAAAAGGGAGGAGCATTTCTAAGTTTGAGGCCATTCTCTCTGGAACAGAGACTTGAGATCTTGGGCGCAGCTATTTTTACTAGGGTTCAGTTTTGGGGGAGAGGGGTAAGTGGTAGGCTTCTAAGTTTTATCATCTAGCGTGCTGATGGCTTCTTGCTGTGTTTGCAGGAGTTGAACAGCTAGTGAATCTACAGCACCTGGATGTGGCCTATAACCTGCTGCTGGAACATGCCCAGTTGGCACCATTGTCCACTCTGCACTATGTAAAAAAAGTAAGCACGAAACCAAATGGATTGGTAGATTAGAGAGATCATGGTCAGGGGGTGCAAGACAGACTGTGTGGTAACAAGAGAGTTTCGAAAGATCAATTCAACTCTTGAGCATTTAGTTCTAATGTGGGAAGTTGTTGGGGGAGTGTTGGAGAGACAGCTGTATTTCAGCCTTCATTTTTGGTGACCCCTGCTTAAGATAACCTTTTTCCATATATTCATCCCCACCTCCTTGCTTCCCCTTCCCAATTTTAACACTTTCAAGTTCAGTAAAGATCCTCCCCTAATCCTGTTATGGATTTGTGTGTTCAGAGAAGTCTTGAGGAGAATAACTGCAACACTATAGTGGTTGTAAAGGAAGATAGCCTGCAAAGGACTGTTCCCAGCACTTCTCAGAGAGAAAGCTTGAAACCTCCAGGCAGATTAGATTGGGGTATAGAATATAATGTTTCTAATAACATTTTCTCTATTTCCCCCACCCAGCTGCATTTAGAGGGAAACCCATTATGGTTCCATCAAAGCCACCGATCTGCAACCCTTGTACATGTGTCTCCCAGGGCAGCCTCCTCCAATGTGAGTATTAGCCACATGCCACCTTCTCCTGCTGTTGAAGGTATAGGATGTTCTAACTCTCAGGAGCAAATAAGGGCAAAGAATTTCATAAACCTGAAAATTTATTCCAGTGGTGTAACAGTGGTGATTGTTTCATGGTGGGTTTTTTTCCAGGTAGAGTATTTTATCCTCAAATTTTTATGTGGTGTGCTGTCCAGGGCAGACAGAGTGGAATACTGATCTTAGGTTTGCAAGACCTCAGATCTTAATATGTCTTCACTGTCTACTTCATCAGTTTTGTTCACTGATGGTCGCAAAACTTTGCTGTGTTCCTGATAGATACCGACTGTGTAGCTGGACTTTGCAAAGAAGGAACTCCCCGTCTTGGCCCACCGTGCCTAATTACATACTCCTTTGGCAGCTGTGGCCACCTCTTTCTTTCTCCTCATCACTCTGCTCTCAGCTACATGTCATCAGTGTTTCCCTTGCACTCTGGTGCTTAGGTCAGTTCTTGGTGATGTGATCTTAAATAAAGAAGCCAGCAAAGACAATGTTCTGGCAATTTAGCAAAGTAAACTTCCTTGCTAAGGGTCAAAGGTGTTACAGAGCTGGTCTGGCCTTCAGATTAGTGGCAAATGGCTGGATTCATTGTCTTCAAACTGCATCTTGGAACAAGGTTTTGCTGAGCTCAAGTTACTGGAAGCTAGGGAGACTCAGGATAGAAGTCAGGTACAGGCTCTGGGGTGAAAGTCAGTACCTTTCAAAACAATTTGTGCATTGCTGCAGAGTAATCTATTGCGTCTCTTCCGTGAACTGTCTTGGGTACTTCTCTGGGAGTCACGAAGTCTGTAAACAGGAAAACCACAATGGTCCCTTCTGGCCTTCTATGCTCTTAGGTCAGGTAGCTGCAACTAAAGGAGTGATGATGGATAGGCAGGAACAGGGTTGTTTCTGGTAATCTTTGCAGTTTTGTGCCAGGGATCCCAATCCTAGGGTGGCCTGAAGGGGAATAGGAGTCAGCAGATGTTGTCCTGAGTATGTGCCAGCCAAGTGGAATCTGACTGCAAATGGGTCTCTAATTACAGTTCGTCTTGGATGGGGAGCCACTTTCTTCTTCGGACCTAATGGTAAGTATAATTGCTGTAAACTCATCTTACTGGCTTTGGGCTGGGAACTCACAGGTTTTTGCATTGTTGTGTGTCCCGTTAAATCTGTATAGGCTGCCTTGACTCTTTGACACTTGGCTCAGTACATTCCGATTCCTAGTAATTGTTGGGATTGGCCAGTGTAACTTATTCTGTCCTACGGGTCCAATCAACCAGGCAGTTCCCATTGCCACCACTGACTGAGATGGTTAAAGTTTGGGGTGAGGGGCAAGGGAAGTTGTCAGCCCGAGTTGTGGTTTGATTACCTTGTCCCCCCCTTCGCACTCAGCAGAGAGTGTTCTCTTTTTTTTGGCTTTAGCACCTTCCGAGACTTGTGCAAAGTGCATCACAGTCCATCCACACTTCTACCTCAGAGAAGACAGCATTGGACCGCAGTGCTCTGGACAGTTCTTGTGCTGCAGACTTCAGTGACAGTCCATCCCCATCAGAGAATGTGTCTGTCAGGCATCCTCGGAAGAAAAGCAAGGTCTGGGACTGAGATAGCTTCTTAACCATGTAGCTGGTGTGTTGGGTGAAGGGACTGCCTCAGCATGAAAGCCTCCTGCTGTGGAATGCGGTCTTGTACTGACCGCGTGGTGCTGAGCCTCTATGCTGCTGCATGTTAGGAAGGGGCTGAGCTTAACGTCAGTCTTGATATACTGTGACAAATGTTTCGTGGTGTGCTTCTGCACTGTAACAGCCGTGAACCCTTCAGCTTGGCAGAGCCCCTCATCTGATGTTGTTTTGGTTGTTCTGGTGCTTCCCAACTATTCTTATCCTGTTTGTTCCAGGGAAAAGTCAAAGTGCGCAGAGCGAGCATTTCGGAGCCCAGTGACACAGAACACGAGCCCCAGGCTTTATCTCTCTCTGCTGGTGAGGGTTGTTAACTTCCTCAGTAACACAGCACCTGAACTGTGCGCAGTCAAAGAAGTGCTCTGACATGGTGACTATTTCCATACTTCCCAAGTTTTCTCTCTGCAGGCCTGGTCCTACAGCATCAGAAGGAGATGAAGCGCTTGGACAGTTTCAGAGACCGCTTTGGTGTTGACTGGCTTCAGTACAAGAGACAGCTGGAGGAGCACGATGAAGGACCCGTCATCTGCCGTAGCCATTCTGCAGATGAGATTGCAAGCAGACCTGCTGCAACGGACTTGCAGAGTGAGAGCTCTGATCCAGAGCAAGGAAAACCCCAAGTATCCCAGAAAGAATCTTCTCCTCCTTTGGATGATACTGAGAAGGTGAAAGAGCCTGAAGTACAGCTGGATGAGCCTGTGGAAGGAGAACAGATAGGAGAAGAGGAGGCAGATGAGCTGATGCTGGGGGAGGAAGAAGAGGAGAAGCCAGAAGGTAAACAGGTCCTTTCACTGCTGTGTTTGAGGGATTGGGTGATGACAGAATAGATGTTTTAAATGTGATATCCCTGAAGCTTAATCATGCTGCCCAGTATTGGGGGAGTTCTAAGGACTTGAGCCAAGCAGGCCTGAAGACCTGCTGTGTGTGCTGACCTGTACTGTATCTTGTTCGGCAGTGGACCTTTGCCAGCCGGTGCTAGTGAGCCAAATAGAAGGTGAAGGGGATCCAGAGCCAGACTGGATCTTCCTGCGAGTCACAGCTAGGCACGTGATTGAGGTGGAACTGAAGGCTGCCAGAGTTCTCCACAAGCTGGAGCTGAAATGCCTGCAAAAGGTGGACACCTCTGAGATGAACTGGAAGAGGATGGTAAGTTATGCTTCTGTGTGAGCCTTTGGCATCTTACTCCCTGTGTGGGCCAGCATTCTGGATTTGGGCCTCTGTCAGAGTACCCTGCAGGTCTTGTCCTAGCTCCTGCAAAGCCTGATTGATTGAGCGCCTCTTCCACCCAATGCACGTGTATCTCACAGCATCCGTATTGCTCAGAGTACCTGTGATCATGCAGCAGAAGCCAGCACCAATTCTGTTCCAAAGCTGGAATTAAAAAGTCAATGGCTGGACTTGTTCCAGCATGTGGGAATGGGAGACTTCCCAAGAGGAGCCTAAATGAAATGGAGACCTCCTTCCCATCCATTCCACACTGGTATATCACCCTGGCCTTGGAGCAATGTTTGTGGATTGCACTTTTTCTTGGACGGTGCAGCACTGAGCCTAGTGTGACATTTAGAAAGCTACTGGTATCTCAGCGAGCAGTCTTCCATCCACTCCTAGGTGCATGCTTTAGCACTACCATTTGTCATTTTGCTTTTGTGGTCCTTCAGAAAGGGAGTTTGGAAATACCTTTTTCCTTGTGGTAGTATTTTAACATTCAGTGTGTGCATATACGTGTTCGCAGGCTCTTCTAATACCTCTTGAATGTTTGGGGCTTGATATTCTTCTGAAAAACCTTAGTGAAAAAGTGTTTTGTTTGAAATGCTTTGCTCTGGGCCTTGAAACATACTGTTTTCCTCAGCACTTAATAGCTTTGTCTTTATTTATTTGTTTATGCCTATTTTACTAGGCTCCCAAATGTGATCAGCTATGGAGCGCTACTCAAGGCTCGCTAAAATTAAGTGCTTGTATGGCCAGTTGCAAATTAATGTAGTGTGTACACTGGGTGCTGCACCTTCTTTCTAGAGCTGGTGTTTTCTGTCTCCTGCAGGACCTGGAGCGAGTTTTCCCTGTCCTTACATTGCACTTCAGCTACATTCGTAAGGACCGGCAGAAGCGCAAATATGTGGTGCTTGATGACTGCCCGGAGCAGTGTCTACAGGTAGGGCAGGCTGGAGGGGAAAGCGTTACTGGAAGATGCTGAGTTCTTCCAGCCAGCACAGGGCCCCTGTTCTCAGAGCATGTGCACATCTGCTGCCCTGTGTCGGCCCTCGTCTGGCTTGTAAGCTCAGGATTTCTCCTGCTGCAGAGATGACCTGTGGAGGGCCCTGTGAGCACGGCCATGGGCAGTGGAGCTCCAGGAGCATAAAGGGTGCTCTCAAGGAGAAAGCCGTGCAGCTTTCTCCCTCCGGGGAAGAAAAGGTAGTAGTCAAGTTAGTGATCCTTATTTGTTATGCATGTGCAAGGTAATGTTTCCTGGGTGCTGAGTGGTGTGCTAGCCTGTGCTTAGCTCTCTGGACAGTGAGAGTGTCAGTGCTCCAGCAGCTCTGGTCTGCGCAGGTGCTGTAGGGCTCTCAAATCCAAGTATTTTTCTCAAGGTACTGTTATTTAAGTACATTTAAACAAGTTGTTACAGAAAAGGCACAAATAGATGGGACTTTTGAGACCGGAGTTCCAGGGAGAGCCTGTCAGTATGTAGGTACAAGGCACAGACCTGCAAAACCACATTCTCCTGGTCTTCTGCAGTGAAGCTCCGTGGCCTTGGGAAGTCTTTACACAACTGGCTGTTGTACTCTGTTAGCTGGGAAATGGCCCTGCACCCCTTGCACTCTGAAATGCTCTAATGAGGCATGTGAGGAGATTTGCTGATGTCAGAGGCTTGCTTTTATTAGGATGGTTATAGCTGCCTGCTAGCACTCTTTTCCCTGTGCTTCTACTTTTAGAGTGTCCTTGAAGTGTTGTCCCCAGCTGTTGAGGAGAATCGGCGAAATCAGGACCAGGAGAAGGGATCCACGAAACTCCAGTGCCTGAAATGCAAGCAGGAGTTTTCGCAGTCCCCGGCTCCCTGGCATCAAGGTCCTTATCCTTCAGAGGTTGGAGACGCCAAAATCCTGGAAAGCCTAGTTGCCTCAAATCAAGGTAGGATGCAGTTGTTTAGAAAAGGATGCTTGCTAATGCCCAGGCCAACTGCCAGAATGGCAGCTGTGGCGCAGAGCATGGAACGTATAGGAGAGGGTGATGTCTTGGCTGTACTGGAATTAAAACCTGTTGTGGGATGTACTCACACTTGTCCCCCTTGGACTGGGAAGAGCCTGTCTTGTTCACTAGCAGGGTTTAGCACAAAGCACTGCTGTTGTGTGCAGCCTGGGGTCTGGGAGAACATAAGAGTGCTGGAAGCTGCAGATGGTCCACAGAAATCTGAAGTCTGGGAGAGGCCTTAAAGGTCATGTAGTCTCTCATCCTGTTGAAATCATGGTCAGTTCTGCCACAGAGACTAATTTGTTATAAAGGGCTTTTGCTGACAGAGACTTTTGTGGAATCTGCTGCAATATTTCAGGTAAAACTTTGGCTGTTAGACATCAGAAAAATAACCAGCACCCTAACCTACGTCTCCCTGGCTGTGATCTTATGCCCACTTACTTTACAAGGAATGATTTATTCCTTCCTTTGTACTTGAGAACCATTGTTCTCCCCCCGTGACTAGTCCTGTCTTCTGTCCTTTAGACTAAGTAAGCTCATCTCCCCAGATAATTTGCTTGTCAGTCATATCTCATACAATGCAGTTATTCTTGCTGGTCTCCTTTGTACTCTTTCCCATTTATCCACATTTTTCTTTGGGTGCTTGAAGCTAGATGCGGTATTTTGTCTGAGACATGGATAGTGCTGAATAGGCAACTTCTGATTGTTGAGTTTTTTAGAAGCTTGATTTATATTTGAAGTGGGGAGTGTCCAGCCTCTGGAGATACTGCTTGTTTGACGAAATATCCTGGGATCTAAGTACTGCAGTGAGGGCAGAGGTGCTATCCTGGATGCAGCACTTTTTTCCACCATGGGACACTTCCTTCCCTCTGGAAGGGTAGTGAGAGTCCCAAGATCCCTCTGGAGGTCTGCTGTAGTGTGGGTGAAGGGAGCATTGGGAACCGGGGTTGGGACGGATGAGGAGAGCTGGAGAAGTGGCACGGCATGCTTGTGGTTTGGCTGGCTGGAGAATAAACCAAGCTGGGGATGGATGTGGCTAAGGAGGGTTGGATTGACTGGTCATGAGCTTGGGCTTCATACACTGTGTGAGCACTTGTGGACATGAAGTGGAGGAAAGTCATGAGCCAAAGCCCTGCTGTAGTTTCGGTTGCAAATAGTGCACACACTAGTCACCCTAATTCTGAGCAGAGCTGTTTTAGGTGGATGTTGGCACAGATCCAGAATTTCTCGGTGGTTCCTGAGGGGCGGTGTGTAGGTTATGATTCTGCGCAGAGCTGCTCAACAAGCTGCTCGAGTCGGACTATAACTGTTGTCTACTTTGAAAGGGATGGTTTGTGGTTTGCAGAGGAGTGGGAAAAAAAATAAAATCTTGTTGCGGGAGAGGGGGTATGTTTTTTGTTTATCCCTGATGAAATCTTCCACAGATGCTTCAGCGGCTGGTGAGCCCATAGTCTGTCCCAGTTGTTCCAGTGACCATGTGGTCATCCTGCCTTCAGAGGTGTGCTGTAGCACACCTTTGCCACCTGGCCCCGATAGCACGAGTGAGGACCTGTCAGACTCTATCCTGGAGGGAGGCAGCCAGCAGGAGGGCCCAGAGGAAGCGCCGACGCTGGCCAGTGAGAGTGGGAAGTTCTACATCGGCGGGGAGGACAGCTCGGAGATGGATACCAGCAACAGCACCAGGACCCCAGAGCTGAGTGGCGAGCATGACAGCATTCTCTATTCCAGCTCCCGCAATTCAGATGGGGGCTGCGGGAAGAAGGAGCTGGGCACAAAGAGCCAGTACTTGTCCCTCAGCCACACAGACACCAATGGGGGCAGCTTGATGGGGAGCTACCGTTACAGTGTTTCTCGTGGGCCCACTCCTTCCCAGCTCTCTTTGAACTCCCAGGCTGAAGAAACATGGAATCTCAGTCCCTGTGAGTATATAGGGGGTGTGCACAGCTTGGTGTTGGGCTTTATCACCGGTGCTTGCAGGGTGCGCTGCCTCCCGTTTAATGGGGTTGGTGCGGGGGGTCATCAAGCAAAAGCAGCAGTGACCATGGTTTTTGTGAGCGGAGTTGTCCGTTCCTCCCTCTGTTCAATCCTCATGTCTGAAGGTAGGGAAAACTGAGTCAGCTCCCAGTCCCTAGGTATTGCTCGGACTCTGAGTAATAGGGTTTTGTTCTGGGAGCTGCACTGCTCAGTTACAGACGCTGGGTTCCTGTGGCACCAGTGAGCTGCCAGCTGGAGCATTACCTCTGGGGTCAAATCACAAGGTCCCAATTTAAAACTGAGCCCATTAAAAAGTTCCTGCTGAGAAGTTGATTAGTGTAGTGTTTCTGGTAGAGGACTAGCTCAGCTGGGAAGTGTGTACTCTCGGGCAGTATTGTGGCTATTGTATAAATTATTTGGTCATACAATTGCGTGACAAGCCTAATTATGTTCTTAAGCAGTTTTATTGGTGTCTTCCTCAGTCCCCTTTAACCTTACAGCAGTCAAAGTCAAGAGTTTAAAAAGTTGACCTGGGCTGACACCAGCTGAAATGAGAAATATCTTTCTGGCTTTGTGATGAAGAAATGCTCTCCTGCCAAATCTGGCAGCAAAGCGGTGTCCTCCTGTGACTAAACAGCTGAGCATAGGTTGAAGATGGGTTAGACCAAAGCTTTGCATATCTGAAAAAGCAAGTGCTGGAGTCCCCTCATGTCTCCACATTGAGACCTGTGGCCTGGAAAGCCCTGGCTTTGGCTCTTTGTCTTGAGGAGAGACTTGATGGAAGCAGGTGTGCAGAGGGGGGTGACACTGCTGCCCTGGTGCCACTCTGCGTGCTTGGGCAGCACCTGGTCAGTGGGCAGTGTGAATCCTACCCTTTGCTCTCCTCAGCTGTAAACGGCATCCTGAACACGAGGGACTTCCGTTCTGTGGATCATCGCTTGAAGCTGTACCTGGACATGGAGGTTTTTGAGGAGAACACTGAGGAGTTCCAGTGCTTCCTCAAGGTGAGCTCCTGCAGCACGACTCGTACAGCTCCTTGGCTGTTCTTCTTGCCACCCTGCAAGTTCTGCTCTGGAGTGGCATCCCAGAGACTGTGGGGTGTGAAGGGAGCTGAGGCATGTTTGAGTCGGCCCTTTCCATGGGTGGGCTGGCAAGGGACAGGCCAGTCTTATGGCCCACCCTCTGTGTTCTAGGTGGTCATGGTGAAATTTGGTCGACAAGGAGAGTTCCTCTCAATCCTGGTTGCCTCTGATCTCAAGATTTATGTGCTGGAAGTCACTGGGGCTATCAGGTGAGGAGAATGGTGGCAAGTGAGACCCTGTAGCAAGGCTGTGAGTGCTGGGTAGTGCCAGCCTGTGCTAACCTTACCCTGGAGGTGTGGTAACATGCAAAGGCTCTTCTGCCAAACCCCCCTGCTGCAATCTGATGTGGGAGAGGAGATGGGGCAGCCTGCTGCAGCTGAGGGCTGTGCTCTGTGATTAGGGGACAACCTGCAGACTGGCTGAAGAAGAATGACTCTCACTACCTGTCTGATATTTCCCATCTGGAAGTGGGACTCTGCCACCAGAGCTTGCGAATGGAGTTTGAGAACCCAAAAGCCTCCTACAATCTGCTGATCCGGAACCAAAGCTGCTGTGACCAGTTCCTGCAGACCCTGACATGTAAGAGTAGAGCTGTAGTGGGGGCGTCGGGGTGGGGAAGAGGATTCAGAAGATTTGCTCTTGCAGAGCTACCAGGAGAACTGTAGTTGAATGTACGTTGGAAATTCACTTCATGCCAGCTCAGAAAAAAAAGGCTGGGGGAGAACCCCACTGACATCATAACTTCCAGCACCTCTATGTAGACTAGAGAACCATCCTGAGCTGTTATGTACTGCCCTTGGCTTGCAATGAAAGATACCTACCTTCTCCCCCTCTTTAGATCTCATGCAAGAGCTGCCTGCTAAGCAGAGGAGTAAGGTGAAGGAAATCCCCACCGTGGAAATGAATCCACAGCATTGGCTATGGTAAGAACAACCTCTGGGAGGTTGGGGTTTCGGATAGAAGAGGATGTCCAGCAGTGCCTGGGAAGCGTAGTGCTCAAAACAGCGCGGCACGGGAGGAGGCACCACTGGAGCAGCAGCCAGGCCTATGTTACAGGTTTAAGGCAGCTGGCTCAGGTGCCTGCTGCACAGGGGTGAGCAGGCAAAGGGTGTCATGGACCGAGCCAGGCAGAGCGACTCCAGCCCTTCTGGAGGAGCAGAATGTAATGCGGGGGAGAAAAGGGGGAGGCATAGGGCAGCCTCCAACCTTGCAAGAAGTGTTTGGTTCTGAACTGGTAAGGTGGTGGGCAGAGTAACAGGCGAGAGAGGAATTTTGCAACATCTGGAAGAGATGGGTCACTCTCTTCCCCAAGAGAACAGTGAATAGTACCTAATTCATAGCAAACCTAGACTGGAAACAGAGTGCTTCCTTGATCAGCCGGCTGTTGTATCTCCTCCAGGCCTCTGCTGGACTCTAAGACTACAGATTCTGCAGCTGCAGATGACGCTTGTTTCTTCTACCTGCTGGCCTACCTGATCCAAGGTACAGGAGATCTCAGTGGCCATGTGTCCCACACCTGTGCTGTCTGCGTAAGCACGTGCCAACAAGCTGGTGTTTTTAGCCTACAGTCTGTGGGGAAGAGCTGGGCCGTTGGTCCAGCAGCGAGATGGGGTGGGCACGTGGGTGAGGGCTCTTTTTGCTGTTGAGATATGTAGGGTAGCAGCATGCTTCTTCCTATATGTCCAGTGAGCCTCACAGCCCTTTTCTGCATGGAAGTACAGACTCTAGGGAGCAGTTGGCCTTGCACACAAGGTGTGGCGACAACTCAGAATGGTTTCTGAGAAAGTGGACATTATCTAAGGGCTGGATCATTGCCCTGAACTGAGGGAAAGCTGAGGGGTCATACTTACAGCTGGTTTGCATGAGGAGCTGAAAGGCTCCTCGGTTTGGGAAAACAGAAGCAGGTGTCTGGAACCTGAGACAGTAGGACAGGAGCAGCCTGCTGGAGCCCATCAAGTTCTGTTCCAGGAGTTGCTGAGGGTGAAATGTGCTAAACTTGGGATTTGAGTCTTCGCTGAACAATTCCAGTGTCTTCTCAGCTTGGGACGCTGGAAAAAGCAACCTAGCTGTTAGTAACAGATTGGTCAGAATGTGATTGTTCTT
This sequence comes from Rhinoptilus africanus, assembly GCA_013400135.1. Taxonomy (NCBI): domain Eukaryota; kingdom Metazoa; phylum Chordata; class Aves; order Charadriiformes; family Glareolidae; genus Rhinoptilus; species Rhinoptilus africanus. The sequence goes on along the minus strand of VXBO01011378.1, from coordinate 132,163 downwards.
GCACCCTTGTTCACCGTTGGCCATTGGGGAGGTGTAAGAGAACAAGAAGCAGAAGGAATCTGTGGGAAGTATGTTTATTGGTCTCCTCAAGCTGAACAAATAGCCTGTGGGAGGGAGAACTTAAAGTGTGTTTTTCTTACTCTACAGTTTTCTCCTTTTTTAGAGTATGGTGCCCAAAACGGGACACGATTCCAGCTGAGGCCTTGTTGCCAAGTAGACAGGACTAATTAAACATCCTATTTCTGATATTCCTACTAATTCCCAAGAGTGAGATGTGACGAGAAAAGCAACGTGTTGCTGTAGCAGCCTGTGATCCCCTGTGACCTCAGACAGTTCTGCTAGTGGTTCCCTATTTCTGTGCGTCTGACTTATGCCCAAATTGTAGTGCTTTTCATTTGCATCCACAGAAATCAGCTGGATGATGTTTATGCTCCCTACAGTTTAACAAAACTACTTTGCTTCCTGCCATACTTAAGACACATCCCAACTTGGTATTGAACTTTGTGTGTGCTCTCTGTTCTAGCCATCAGATATCTGCAGCCAGACAAATTCAAGCCAAAAAAGGCGGCCTTTTAGCTGAAGCTGCTGACTTTTAGCTAAGGAGTAGTAAAGTGTTTTTTTAAGAGATCAAAGGACTCGAGTGTCTTTTCCTGCCTCACATGAGGCTGTAGGCTGGACAAGGCTTGCTGGGCGGTGGTCTTTCATATTGCATGCTCCTGCAATGAGTTTGGATAAGCTGGTCAAGCCCAGCCACGTTTAGCTACCCTGCTCCCGCTCTTCAGTCAGGAAGCTGCATAAGGCTGTTCACCCAGTTACTGTTGCTGGAAAGGATTTCCCTAGGGGAGGAATGGAAAGCAAAGCTGGTTCTGTGGTGACTCAGGCTCTCAGCAAAGCCTCTCCTATTCCCTCATATCCTTTTAGGGGCATCTGCTTTCCCTGTGACCCTGCTGAGCACCCGAAGCATGCTGTTTCTGCTGGAGGAGAATCACCAGTGGCAGGTGCAGCCCTCCTTGGATGAAGACCATGAGGCAGAAACGCCTCCTAGGAGCAACATCCAGTTGAAGGAGAAGCAGCCGATCAGCAGCATTAGCAATGTCATAACCTATCGCCTCTGTCCTTGTGACATCAAGCTGATGCTTTATGATGAGGTAACCAGGAGGTGGTCATGGGGCACACAAGATGCTGGGGGCAGGATTGTGCTCGGATCCTGCTTCTGCCAAGAGTGTCTTGGGGCTGTCATCTCCCATCCTAACCTAGGGCCTCGCACCACAGAGGTGGGGGAGCACAGCGAATGGCTGCAGTGCAAAAGTCATGCAGGGACACTTCCACGGCTGGCAGCGGAGAGGGAGGAGGATGTTTCTTAGGAACTGGGAGGAGCTGGCAGCTGCACTGGGGAATAGCGGCTCAGGGCTGATCAGTGCCTTTGAGACTAGGCCTTGGTCATCCGCCTCCCTCTTTTTCCTCCCTCCCAGGTGCTGAAGGTGGAGAGCACTTGGCACATCCGCACAGAGTGCCCTGAGCTCCTGGTAGAGCTGGTGGAGTGGATCCGTGGGCCCTGGGAGGAGATGTTCTCAATCGAGCTACGGAAGGCCGTGTACGAGGGACTGGAGTGAGCTTGCCAGCTATAGGCAGGCAGGACTTGGAGTCAAGAGTGCTGCTGCGCTGGCAATGGTGCAGAAGTGTCTCCCGCTCCCATACGACCTTTTCTGTCCTATGGCCTCTGTTCTCTACTGTTGCCCCTGGCCCTTTTTGGTGAGGAGGAGGGGAACGTACCATGGTCCAGACTGCACAGTCACTCACTCGCACTGGGCTGGCCATGGAAGGAGGAGGTGGAGGGTGTTCCCTGTAATACTGCATAAGCTACACAGAGTTTTAAGTTGGCAGTGTCTGCTAGTCTCTTTCAGGGTCATATGGAGTGTCACTGAAGGAAGAGGGGAGCCAGGCCAGAGCATGTTCAGTGGGACACGCGGTGGTATTAGGCAAACAGCAGGCCAGAGGCAGTTGGGCACTGTGGTCTTTCTAGCAGGTGTACTTGCTGCTGCCTTAGCTGTCTCAGAACAGCTGCCATTATCTGCTGCTGATATGACTTACCTTTTTTTTCCTCCCCTTCCCCCTTGTCCACGGCTTCCCTAAAGCTGCCTGCTTCAAACAGAAGCCTGATTGCACGAGGGACTGAGGCATGTGGTATTTGTAACCCCACAGAGACCCCTTGCCTGCCTGCCTGGCAGGACACGGCTCAGTCTGCTGCTGTAGTCTTTCACTGTCACTGGGGAGGAAGGAGCTGTGAGGCTCTTATGCACAGAAATGTGTTGCTCATCGCTTCGGGGTCAGGACCCTGGTGGGCACTGGCAGGTAAAAGTGAGGCTTAGGCTTTTCTGAGCAGTCCAAAAGCAAGAGTATATTTTAACATGAGTTTTACTATTTTCTATTGTAATAAAAACTTATATTTATTGAATTGTCACACTTTCCTTGTTGCGTCCTCTTGCACTGCTGTAATGTCTGCTTAAGGTCTTGCATACTAGCTTTGCAGCAGCCTCAGGGATTCCCCAGCTTCTCACAGGGTTTGAGCCATTTTCCCCTTCCTGTTCAGGTGCTGATGGGCTGCTAGACTTATCTTCTCCACCTGCCTGGCTCCCAAGTGGCAGCCAAGGAACAAGACCCAGACAGAATTAGACTGACAGAAGGTACTGGCTGTGGTGTTCTCCTGTGACAACTGTCTCCCGGTGAGCGTTGTGTGGGCTTCCAGCCCTGGCAAGTTGATTCCTGTCTGTACAAGCTCTTGGAGGAGCTGTTGCTGCTGTGGCTGTGGAGGTGGGACTACCTGCCCCTAGGTTCTTTCCTGTACCAGGCTTTACCTTGTCTCCACCTCTCCTGCACAGTTACGTGCATCTCAAAAAATGCTGCTGCCTGGCCTGGGCTTGCTGGGGCACAAGGTGTCTGCACCCTGCCCAGTGGAGATGCCTCCTGTGGTGTTTTGATGCAGCTGAAGCTCCCCGTCGGGGGGAGCAGAAATGGCCTTGTTACATTAAGGTGCTGCAGGTGGGATCTGATAATCCCAAGCAGGGACCTTTATTAAAGGTTGCTTTTACCAGGGTGGTGTCTCTGTCTTGCTATGAGTGTTCAGCCCACAGTTTCAGGACAAGTTTTCCAATGGCTGAATCCTTAGTCACAAAACCTCTATTTTATGTCAAGGTGATCTTGATTGCTTTAAAGATACGTATTTGCCATTCAGTGACTTGATGCCTGTTTTCTTTGGATGCTGAGCGTGGCAGCTCTTTGCACCAGTCTCTGCGACATCCAAACTTTCCACATACCCAAAACTGGTGTCTGTGGCTCCAGTTTCTGTCATCTAGAACACAGCAGTGGCTGGGTCCCGCAGCATCCCACTGTTCCAGTCTCAGCTGGGCAGGTGACATAAAGTTTCTCTCTTGGCTCAAACCCAGCTGTGCCATCCTCGTAGCCTTAGGAGGGCAGGAAGTTCGGTTTCTGTAGTTTGTAGTGCCCTGAAGGCCACCTCGCAGTGCGGTTCTTGGATGCTTTCTTGGAATTGCTGTGGGATTAGACTTTATCCTGTCACTTCCAGCAGCTGAGATGCTGAAGGCCTGCAGTGGCTGATATTTTTATCTAGCCTTCTATAGACTTGATTGACAAGATCTATACTGTCTTGAGGCAGATGTCACAATGCATTTCACTTTCTCCCCTCTTCCTAAATGGGCATATGGCTGCTGCTCTCTGTTCCTTTGGAGCGATCTCAGGCCGCAAGCAGGAGTGAGCTCAGTGGAAGCTCTGCCAGCACCTAGCACTTTGTCCGGGGAAAGGAGTCCGAGAAAGCCGAGCCAGTAAGGACCAGTAAGGGTTTTCTGTCTCCATCTTGCCATTTAAGGAGCTTGTGTTAGGTGCTGTCTTCATCTTCTATAGCTGTGTTGAGTTATTGGACCAGCTCATTGATGTCTCTTTGGCCTAAGCTGATCCCATGAGAAAACCTGTTGCTGGAGCTCACTTTTTCCATCTTTGCTCTGCCATGCCCGTGTCTGGGTATGCTTTGAGGGGCCTGACAAAGCGTGAACTGCCAGAACCAAAGGTTTCAACAGTGTACCTGTCCACAGCTCTTCTCAAGCTCTTCCTGGATTTTACTGCAGAAGTGACCACTTGTTTGCTCCTGCTCCTTGCCATGTCCCTGCAGCCCTGTGCCCTTAGCTCAGCGTTAGCCTCTTGGTCCCGCTAACTGCTCCCTGCTCTTCTGCATTCCTCCAGCCACCGGCAGGGAAGCTTACATGGCTGACACAACCTGTCTCTGGCCTCTTCATGAAACCCTTGCTTTGTTTTCCCTTAGGGTTTTGTCCTGGTTGCTGCCAGATTAACCCTTTTGTGGTTTATTCGTGACCGTGAACGCTTTGCTGTGGGGCTGCTGGCACTAGGCATGGTGATGGGATTAACTGGTGGCATTGCGTCAGCTGGGTGTGTGCAAGGGCTTCCCCAACACGCTCCTCCGCTCCCGCACTGCAGGCAGCCCCGGCTGAGGGCTGTGCGGGAGCAGGGGTTGCCTAGGAAAGCCAGGGTTTGCGGAAAGGTGTGATATCTTTGAATTAACTGTGGCTGTCTTCCGCCTGTCATAACCCTGACCGTGCGAGCCCCCTGCTGTGCTCTTACTCTTGGCTTTCCACTTCTTTCCCCTCTCCTTTTCTGGATGTGCTCGGCTCCAGTGCTCAGCTGCTGGCACGGAGCAAGGCTGGTCTGAATCTCAGCATTTCCCTGCTGTATCAGCCTGGAGCAGCCTCTTCTCGAGGTGTGTGTGTGTAGCTGCAGGGATGGCCCAGGCCTGGAATGGCCACAGGGCCCTGGAGACAGGCTGCAGGCAGCTGTGGGCTCAGGCTTCAGGATGGCTGTTGCCATGAGCCTGAGGCTACTACTGCCTTTCCCCAGGCACGTATCAGCCCTGTCTTACTTTGCGGCTCAACTCATCGATGAAAATGATGCCTCAGCCACGAGTTTGGCTATTTCAGTGCTCCCTACTCTGTGTCTCTGCCCTCTGAAGCAGCATTGCCTTGAGCATACATAGCCGGTGGGTTAGCTGTCAGCCCCCTTGCACTATGTCTGAATAATGAAGCCTTGTTTCTAATCGAACTGGATGACTGGGGGCACTGGTCATTTACTTCGAGCGGAATATCCCTGCTGGCCTCGTCTCCAGGGGACAGGAGATGTAGCAGCAAAGGGCATGCATTTCCCGCAGCCGGCGGACCTGCCTGGACAGCTTCCCCCCTCCTGCGTGTGACAGTGCTCCTTACCCAACTTCCAGAGCCCGGGGCTGTATAAACCCCTTCCCTTTGGGCTGCCCTCCACCTTGGCTGGCAGGGCTGGGCTTTGAGTGCCTCACATGGGGCCGGCAGAAGTCAATACCCAGGAGCTGGGAAGGAGACCTGGCAGGAGGGAGGAGAGCTGGGGCTGTACTCTATGCCCCCCCCACCCCCGCACTGTGCTGCGTAATTGAGCAGGGGGAAAAGGGAAGGGGACTTTATTTTGGAGCCATCTCAGCCTTCTCTTGGCTTCCGTTACAGGGGCTGGTCATTGCCCTTTGTGCTCCTGCGACGGAGCATGCCTCTGCCTGTTATCAGAAGGTTATTAAGCTAATTGTGGAGCTGTCCTGTATCAGGACAAACAGTCCCTAATGGAGCCGTCTGCTCCCTGTCCCAGTGCCCCAGAGTTGTTTGATCTGGGAAGAGCGTGTTTGCTGCTGAGGAGCCAACGCTGCCCACCTGCAGCCTGGCCCCGCTCGGGGAGGGTGGAGGCAGCGGCTCGCCCCTTCCTTGCCCCTTCCCCGTCCTGCTGCCAAGCACCAGCCGGGCAGGGGCCATGCGCCCCGCAGCAAACATGCCTGGGGTGCCCGGCCCCACCATCTGCCATGCTGCTGCCGTCCTGCCCCATCGATTAGAGCAGGAACTGAGACTGCTAGCGAGAGCCAGACCGGCCCTGGCACCCCTGTCTGGCAATGGAGTCCCTGAGGCTGCCTCCATCGCCGCGCTGTGCCTGTACTGTTTGTCCCAGAAGTAGATATTCTCCTTATCCCTGCACTTAACTCTCCCCCAGCCATATCTCCTCGAATACTGGCTCCCCTCGCTCTCGCCAGGCTGTGCAGCCACCCTGCTGTGCTCCGCACACTTGCTCCAGCTCTGCCCTCTGTCCCACAGGCTTAGCGGTTTGGGGCTGATCCTGCTTTTTGTGGCTGGTGACGGTGCTGCCGTTTCCTCTGCGAAGCTCATCGCTGAGGCAGACCCCGCAAAGCTGCTGGTCTTGCACATCCTTCCTGCCCATGACGGGCCCGGGCTCCGTCAGCCTCAGCTGATGCGGGGAAGGGATGAGGGTGGGCAACACCCTTCGCCCACCGTCTTCCTTTCCCAGCTCTTGCGGGTTTGCCCTCTGCCCCAGGCCCAAAGGGTGATGCCTCTGCAGGCGCTCAGGTGTTGCAAGCTCAAGATGAGGGTAGAGGCTGGGGCCACGCAGGGCAGCGTGTTGGGGGAACGAGGGGGGGCTCTGACACCCATGGCCAGATGCTGGCAGGCACAGTAACGCCTGTCCAGGGGGTTGTCCAACACTAGGCTCTGGGTTTGGCCTCCCGAGGCAAGCTCTGCCCCGCAGCCCAGGCGTGGGCTGGCTTGTGCCGCACAAAAATGCTGCCGTGCCTGTACCTGTCCCCAGCCCAACAAGCAGCTTCATTCCGGGTGCAACGGCCGCGGTTTGCAGCGCCCCGGTGGGTCACGCTCTCCGGTTTAACGCGAGGCTGCTATGGGAGCTTGTTCTTAACGGGCCGAGCACCAGAGTCAAAGGGTCACGTAGGTCCCTGGCAAACTGCTTGGCTGCCTGAGGGTGAAGCCAGGCTGGGGGCAAGACCTGGGGGAACCTGAAAACTAGTGGTGGCTGTGGGGAAAGAAGCCCCCGAGCTGCTTTAACCGCCTGGCAAGAGCTGGAGGTTCGACATAGGCTGTGTGCCGCTTGCTCTCCCCAGCCCTCCGGGATGCGGCTCTTGTGCCAGCAGCCCCCTGCTCTGCTCCCATCGCTCCGTGCCATGTCGCACTGTGGGTGTCACCCAGCTGCAGACCCAGGCTCCCGCCCTGCCCTGGACGCTTCCCTGCATCCTTCCAAAAACCAGAGTTTCTGTGCTTGGCCCCTTGTCTCCCTGAATCTGCCTCTGCCTGTTGCTCTTGGCTTGGGATGAAGACGGTGCCCAGGGGTTGCTCCCACAGCATCCGTTGCTGGATCTGCAACAACCATTTCCCCTTCCAGAAATGTTAATGCCGCAGTTTGCGGGGGCGGGATTCAACGGAAAATGTTTATTCGTAGCCAGGTCAAATCCCCTTCCTTCTGCTGCAGCTCCCTCTCCCTCCGTGGGGCTGAAGCCGTCACCTGGGAAGGACCCATCCATGTGCAGGGGAGAAGGATTGGGGAAGAGAGCCCGAAGCGGGGCCCTTTCCCCTGTGTGCACAAGGGGCCGGGATGCAGCACGCCGCCCTGGGGGGCTCCAGTTGCCCTCCCACGCGAGAGCAGGGGGCTGTGTGGGTGCTGGGGCAGCGCCGTGGTGGCTCCTGCTGACTTAGGGAAGCCTCAGGGAAAACATCGGGGCTGCCATTACTCAGTGGGCCCAGAATAACCAAAACCCCACACGGGATGTGGCAGCCACGCTTCCCACCCTGCTTCTTGTCCCCTGCGCCGCCTGGCCGGGGGTGGGCAGGGGGGCTGCCCCCACCAGTGACGGCCGGTGGAAACCCTTCTGCAGGGGGGAGCACGTGTTTCAGTGAGAAAGAACCAGCTTACGCAAGACGCCAGCTTCCCCTTGGATATTTGGGTTGCGCAAGGCACGGAGGGATCCCTCCCTGAGTCACAGGCGTGGTCGGCCCAGTGAGGGGACTCGGCCCTGACAAAAAGCCCCAGAGGCTCTTTTAGCAGTGCAGAAAGCAAGTGGCCGCGGCTCGCGGCTCCGTAGTTGGTGACTCAAAGCCATCGCTGCCATCGCTCTGGCCTTGGGACAGCGGTGCCATTGCCCAGGAAGAGCAGCGGAGACCCTCCAAGGGCACACCTGGAGGTGCCGGCTGCCCATCCCTGGCCCTGCCGCAGGGACCTGGCCGGGCGCACGAGAAGCGGCACAGGCTTCGAAAGGCTGGAAGCCCATTGCCACCAGGCAGGTGGGAATTTTGCTCCACGTTCCCACCACGCCAGGAGCCACCTCCCCGCCGGTTCCTCCATCCTCTCCCTTTCACTTCACCGGGAGAGGAGCAATTTGCTGTTACGGTTGTTGTCCAGGTGAGTCTCATGGCCGGAGCGCTGGATCCTTCCTCTCCCCCTGCGGACGGGCCGGGGCCGGCTTCCCCCCGCAGCCCTGCGCGCCCTCCCGCGCCGGGAGCGGGGCCGGGGCCGGGGGCCTGGATCGGGGGC
>VXBO01011378.1:101805-119672 GCA_013400135.1 Rhinoptilus africanus | reverse complement strand
AGGATGGCGGTGTCTGCCGGAGCGGCTGCCGCCGCCACCGCGGGACAGGCAGCCTGCCAGGAGCGTGGGACGGAGGGTGACATGTGCCTGCCCGGCGGGGCTGGCCAGGCAGCCCTGTCCCGGTGGGCAGCGGCAGGGATGGGGGCCTTGGGGGACATTCCTACTTAATTTTTGAAAAGCAAATATCTTATTTTTGTACGTTTTTATACACTCGTCAGCACGTGCACCCTGGCAGTTTTATACTCTGCTCCCGGTCCCTGCTTTGGGCCTGTGCCCCCCTCCCCCCCCATCTCCAATTTCACCCCCTTTTCCTCCTCCTGCACCCATTTCCTTCAGCATCTTCTCCTCACACCTCCCTTTGCCCTCCTGTGCCCGCTGTCACCCACCGCCGAGCTGGCTGGTGATGGTATTGCCCCTGCGGCGTGGGGGGGTGTCCGGCTGGCCGGACTGAACCATGGGGCACGGGGCTGGGCTGGCATTGCACTTGAGGCGGAGGGGACAGCGGGGACCAGACAGGAGGGAGGGGGTCCTGGCGGTGCCGCTGCCAGAAGGTGCCGGGGGGGCCATCCTGCGCAGCGTCCTGGCAGGGGGTTGTGATCCGTGGGGCTGTCCTGCTGGGAAATGTCTGTGCAGAGGGCAGGGGCTGTCCTTGCCACCGCCTCCGCTCCTGACCGGCCACCCTTGGACCAAATCCCATCCCCTCCCATTCTGGCCATGGGGCCGGGACCCCCTGCACTGGGCCAGACCCATGGCGGGGGGGACATGGCACCCCAAGCCAGGCTGGGCCGGGAGCCAGTGGGGCATTTCTCATCATCTCACCCTGGGTCATGCGGGGATTTTTGTAGCGTTGTTTTGTACTCAGAAATTATTGTCACTCTGGGGTTTTTTTCTTCTTTTTTTTTTTTCTTCTTTTTTTTTTTTAATATCTATATTAGTAAAGGCTGGAGACGTTTTGTACTGAACTGCTGCATCCGGTCCTTCGGGAGGAAGGGGTGGGAAGGGAATCCTGCGCAGCTGGGCTGGGGCGGGCAGCGCTGGCGGCTTGCCCTGGGACCTCCCCGCTTGGCCCAGGCTGACTCAGTCGTTCCTGCCGTGCGGGACCTCCTCCATCGGCCTGGCGGAGCGGGATTGCTCCGGCCGCGTTCCTGCGCCGTCCCGTCCCTGTTGAGGGGCCCTGTGAGGGGCTTCCCCACGCCTCCCCATCCTGCTGCTGCCTCCACACCTCCCCATCCCGCTGGAGCCGGGAGCAGAAGGGATGCTGCCCTGCCCCACGCTCCCTGGCCCCGGTGCCACATCAAACCCAGCCACACTATTCCCTGGTTTTGGCCAAGACACCCCGATCCCCTCTCTGGGACCCCGGGTTGCAGCCGGACCCCTCTTGCAACACTCGCCCATCCCCTCCCTCTTCTGGCCAAAAGCCCCCGAGGAGCTCGCACCCCACTGTGTGCCACCTCCACGGCTGCCTCCGATGGAAGCTGGCGTTTCCAGGCTGTTTTGGTAAAAGGAACATCTTTATTTCACTCATCCCGTTAAGCTTTCCAAGAGGCTGTGCTGCCGGGAGAGGGCTCGCTTGCAGTGCCGTGCCTGCCACCAGCCCTGCCACCGGTGCGAGGTCCTGGCACGGGCTCGCCCTGGCACATCCCGGTCCCTGCCGCGGCAGCCTGGCCCCGCCTGGGAGTACGGGGAGGCCGTAGTGCTCAGCAGCAGGAGCGGGACACCAGTCCTTTTTCGGGGGGAGGGTGAAAATTGCTGGGGGAGAGCAGGTGGGGAGAAACAGGGGGCTGAGCTGGTTGCGGACAGCGGGCTGGCTTTGGCAGAGGGTCGGTGCCTCTGCCCCAGGCTGTGCCTGTCCCAGACCCGCCGTACCTGGGCTGGGGACAGCCGCGGGGCAGGTCTGGCAGCGTGGCCGTACCAGGGGTAACCCAAAACTCCAGGTTGCGCAGGGGAGGGTGACACAGCCCAAACCCCTGCTGGGTGGGCTCAGTGTCCGGGGCCGGGCTGCGGGATGCCCTAGACACAGGTGCAGTCCTGGGCCAGGATGTTGGGCACCGTCTCGTACTTGAAGGAGTACCCGCCGTCGGAGGTGGTGCGGACGCGCAGGGAGCGCATGGTGCTGGGCAGGGCGGCGCAGCAGAGCTGCACGCCCAGGCGGTGGCTCAGCCCGTGGCCCTCGGCGCAGCTCCCGTGGCAGTAGTGGAAAACGAAGCTGCTGGGATGCACGATCCACTTGTCCCAGCCCAGCTCCTCGAAGGAGATGTTGAGGGAAGCCCGGCGGCAGTTGGTGTGAGCGGCCAGGTCCTCGGATGGGCGCTGCAGCAGGCTCAGGGCGGCTGGGGACCAGGGCACGGCGGAGCGGCGAGCCCTCTCCCTGCCCTTCTCCCGGGTGGTGGCCACCAAGAAGGGCATCTTGTCCCCCTCGGCCAGGCAGGGGCAGCCGGGGCAGCGCACCAGGAGGACGAGGAGGGGCTGCGAGAGCTGGGGCAGCAGCGCTGGGGCGAAGTGAAACACTGTCCAGTGCTCGGGCGTCCGCACCGCCGTGGCCGTCACCGGCATGCGGCCCTGGGGTGACAGGGTCAGCACGTCGGGGGCCGAGTGGTTGGGGGCGGCCGAGGGGCCGGTGTAAAACCAGAGCTGGGCAGAGGTCACGGCGCGGCTCAGGGTGTGCGCTGAGGGCTGGAAGAGGTAGGTGAAAATCCCTTCTTCCTCCAGCAGCTTGTCTGGCTGCATGGGCTCGCAGGGCACGTCTGCGGGGGGAGAAAGATGCTCAGGGTGCGCAGCCAAACCCGGAGAGGGTCCCCGACGCTAGATCGGAGGTGGGGTGTTGCAGCGGGTGCCCAGGGCGCTGGCAGGGCACTCAGCTGCCGGCACGGGCTGTGGCAGGGTGCAGGGAGCCAGTGTCCTGTGCGGTGCGGGAGCCACTGCACTGCGCCCCGCAGCTGAGCCCCGCTGTGCCCCAGGCTGGTCCACTCCTGCTGCCCCTGTCCCCCAGCATCCTGCCTTACAGCTGGGCATCCTGCCCTGTTCTTTAGTACCCCATCCCGTTTCCCAGCATCCTGCCCCATTCCTGAGCATCCCACCCTATCCCACCCTGCTTTCTCCTCAGCCCTCCCCATCTCTCCCCATCCCCCTTGGCCCAGCCGTTCCCCAGTCTGTTGGCACCCTCTTGTGCCCCCTGCCCCTCTCCGTGCCTGTGCCTGTCCCTGCCTGCCACCCCTTTCCACCTCCTGGCTCTCCACCACACCTCCCCCATGCCCCAGCCTGGTGTACCCTCTTTCTCTTCTCCCGCAGCCCCCCACAGCAGCCCCTCCATCCCGCTGCATCCCCATTGTCCAAACCCCCAACCTGCTTCACCCCTCCGCCCTCTCCATCCCACCAGAGCGTTCTCACCTGTGGAAGGGAAGAGGATCACCTGGGAGGTGTCCTCCAGCTCCTTGGGCTCAACTTCGGCGTTTTCAAGGACGTCTCTCCGGTGCACCCTCCTCGCCTCCTTCTGGGGCTCCTCCTGGAGAAGCGGGGGGCTCAGATGCTCCAGCACCCGATCCCGCACCTTGGCCAGGATGAGCTGCCGATCGGCACCAGCCCCGGTGCAGCCGGCCAGGACGGCGGTGGGCAGCATGGCGGGCAGCAGGTGGAGGAGGAGCAGCATGACCGTGGGGTGTGCGGGGGGCCGGCGGCTCGGGGGGCTCTGCCGCGGGCTGCTGCCTGCCTGCCCAGCCTGTCTGCCCGCTGCGCTCCCCCCGGGGCAGGGTGGCATTGAGATCTATCTGACACTGACGCAAACGTCTGCTCGCCGTGAATATTATCTCTGGGCAGCGAAAGCGCTGAGACGTCTGGAATGCGAGGACTGCAAGGACAGTGTGGTCTCGGGGGGACGGCACTCGCGCAGGGGGGGGATGCTGCCGGGGGCAGTGGGTGCGTGGGGCTTTGGAGACTGGGCTGCAGGCAGGGTGCTGCCAGGAAGGTTTTCCTGTGCTGGCGAGGATGGAGGGGGCACCCCGGGTGACCTTTGCAGCTGCCAGTGCTGGGTGCCCCCCATTGTGGAGGAGCTGCAGATTTGGGGTTTCTGGAGGGACAGTGGGAGATGGCAGCAGCCGTGCAGAGCAGGGACGTCTGGGCAGCGACCCGATGGAGTCCAGAGCCCTGCAAGGCCCCAGTGTGGGGGCACTTTGGGGGTGGCAGGCAGGGCACCCTCCTGCCAGGGATGGCTGGGCCACATCAGGGTCACAGGGCAGATGGGATGTGAGGGTGGGACCCTGGGGAGGGCAGGCTGGAGGGTGGGAGGCTGCGGCAAATCCAGGGCAGGCTGGAGGCTGGAGAGATCCCGGGAACATGAAGCAAGAGGGCTGGCAAGGGGTCCCTATGCTGCCTGGGGCTGGGGAAGGCTGGACCAGCTTCAGGAGAGGAGGAGGAGGAGGAAGAGTTGAGGCAGAGCCTGGCCAGCTTGAGATCCTGCAGCAGTGCTGGGAGAAGGATGCTCCCTTCTGGCTCAGTCTGGCTGGCCAAAGGCTGGCTCCTGGGGCAGGAGGGGCACAGGCTGTGAGGGGACCCAGCGCGTCCCACCCTTCCTCCCGCCGCTGCCTGTGGGGACAGTGCCAGGCGTCCCCCATCCGGCAGCCCTGTGGGGTGGTGGGCAGCCTCCGCACCCCTCCGCTCCTCCTGCAGCCCCGTGTCCCTCACGGCATGGCCTGTATGGCACATCCCATTCCCTGCAGCCCGGCATCTCATGCAGCACCTGGTGTGGCACATCCCACCCTGTGCAGCACGTCCTGCATGGCATGTCCTGTCCTTCTGCAGCCTGGTGTCCCATATGCCATGCACCCCAACATCCCATGCCATGCACCCCAGGACGTGCGTTGTGTTGCCTCCTGCCGCAGGCTGCCCCGTCACAGAGGTATGGCTGGGTTTGGGCACCCCAGGACTCTGGAGATGGAGTGCTGCCTGCCCGCTCCAGGCCGGATGGCTCCCTCCAGGCTGCTATACATAGTCCAGCCCTGCCCCGGCGAGGCGCTGAATGGAGCAGGCTCAGTCTTATCAATGCAGCGTGTCATCAGAGGGTATTTTTGGGGACAGCAGCTGCAGGCATTTGTAACGTTTGGTCCCTGCGCGCTGACACCCGGGAGCGGAGCTGGGGGAAGTGGCAGGAGCTGGTGCCGGTGCTGGGAGACGCGGGGGAGAGGCAGCGGAGTGAGGTGTGTGCGTGGGGCAGGGGAGTGGGCTGTGGGGCTGTATGAGGCAGGGTGATGGGGGAAAGGGGTGTTTGAAGGGGGCAGTGGGGCGGCTGAGCTGTGTGGGTCTGCGGGCGCTGCCGTGGGGTGGCCAGTGTGCCTGGGAATGTGGCCAGGGAGGTGGCTCTGAATAGATGCACCATCCTCAGGGTTGGGGTCTGGGGTCTGGCCCTGGTCCCTGCCACTCCTTGGGGACCGGCCCTCTCCCACCATCCCCTCTGGCTCATTCAGGGAGTGTTTTGGTTTCTCTTCTGCCCTGTCCTGCCAGAGGGAGGCCAGTGCCTCTGTACCCGCCCCGGCCGTGGTGCGGGCAGAGGCCAGGGTGCGCTCGCCCAGGGGAGGCATGGAGCGCCCTGCCCCGCTCCTGACCAGAACCATGGGCGCAGTTGCCCTCCATGCTACGAATAGAGGCAGTGCCCCCCATAAGCAGGACCTCTCTCCCCAGCCTTCTCTCTGCCCTTGGGGATGATTATTTCCATCCAAGGCTTCCAATACCCAAGGGCTGGATCCCGTCTGTGGGATCATGCTTTGGAGGGGGATCAGTTCCTGGGGGAGCCCCACTTTTCCCCATGGCAGGGCACAGTGTGGGGTGACCTCAGGTGCAGGGGGGGTCCCTTGCCCCTCTGAGCCCAGGGGGAAGCGTCCGGATCGGGCTGGGTGCCTCCTGCCTGCGACAGCCCCGTATCAGCACCTGCCCGCTGAGCCAGCCCAGATGCTGCAGGAATGCGGCTCTGCCACCACCCGATACTGCAGGAATGCCCGGCGGGTGGGGAAGGGGCGGGCTGGGGCGTCCTGCCTCCGCCATCCCTGTCCCCAGCACCCAGCGAACAGCTGCCGCTGCTCCCCATCCAGGCAGGGGTCCCCCGCCCCCGGAGATGGGGTCCCCTCTGCGATCCTGGGGCGGGCAGCCTGGGCCGTGGGTGCCCCAGCCCCTCGGGGTGCGAAGAGTCACCTTTTGTCAGCTCTTCTGTTGCTGCCGGGCTGGGAATTGGGTGATTCAGGCTGAGACAGGAGCGTACCCAGCGGGGCAGGGGTGCTCAGAGGCGATGCTCCCACTACACAGGCTCAGTGATGGGGGCTTCACTCTGGAAAGCGGGGGGTGTCCCCCCCAGCAGTGCTCCATGCCCTTTGCCGAAGACTGAGCTGCCACCCCTGTTGGTCTGTGCACCCCCCCAGGGTGATGATCCCCGCTGCTGCCCTGGCCAGCCTCCTGCTGTGACCCCAGGAAGGTGGTGATGGAAGTGCCCGGGGGAGCCCCCAGGTTCCTGGCCTATCCACGTGCCTTCACGGTGCAAAGTGGCGCCGACGCGGTCCTGAGCTGCCAGATCACGGGCGACCCCCAGCCAAGCATCCTCTGGGAGAAAGACAAGACGCCGATCGAGCCCTCAGGCCGCTTCCATGTGGAGACCAAGGGGGACCTGTACAGCCTGCTGATATCCCGCGCCACCCCCCAAGACAGTGGGGTCTACATCTGCAAGGCCAGGAACAGCGTTGGCGAGACCTACGCTGCCGCCACGCTCAAGGTGGAGGCGGGGGAGCCGCTGCAGGAGGATGGATGCTCGGGTGGCGAGGCACCCACCTTCCTTGTGGCCCCCTCGTCCACGCGGGTGTGCCGGGGGGAGGACGTGATGTTCACCTGCAGGGTGTCCGGCCAGCCCTGCCCGGTGCTGGAGTGGGAGAAGGATGGGCGCAAGCTCTCCGACCTCTTTGAGAGCAGCCACTTTGCGGTGGGGAAGGAGCCGGAGGACTGGCACTTTCTGAAGCTGTTTGGCACCCGGCCCCCGGACGGGGGGGTGTATGTGTGCCGGGCACGCAGCGGCTCCCGGGAGGCCCTGGCTGCTGCCGTGCTCCTGGTTGAACCGTGGGCACCGCCGGAGGGGCTCCCCAATGGCTGTCCTGCTGATGGCCCCCAGCTGCTGGCCCAGCGCCTGCAGCAGCGGCGGCAGCACATGGCGGGATGTCACACAGGACCGGACACCCGGGTGCCCAACGGTGTGGTGCCGGGGGCTAAGGCATTTGCCGTGAGTGCAGGGAAGCACGCCAAATTTCGCTGCTACGTCACCGGCAAGCCCAAGCCAGAGATCATCTGGCAGAAGGATGGTGAGCCCCTCGTCCCTGGCCGCAGGCACCTCGTCTACGAGGACCGGGAGGGCTACTTCATCCTCAAGGTGCTGTATTGCAAACCCCAGGACCAGGGGCTGTACATCTGCACCGCATCCAACACTGCCGGGCAGACCCTCAGCGCGGTGCAGCTCCAGGTGAAAGGTAGGAGCGAGCCCAGGGGCTGCCAGGGGCCACCAGGAACTGGGGGGGGTCCAGAGGTTTTCTTCTGTCAGGGATGCATCTCTGTGTGAACCCAGCATCCCTGGGCTCCCTCCTGCCCTGTGGAGCTGGAATCCCCCTGAGGTCATCCAGACAGAGCTACGGGATGGAAGCGGGGGATGCTGGGGTCACCCAGGGAGCTGTGTCCCCCTCCGTGCCCCTCTCTCCTCACAAGCAGAGAGGTGGTGTCTCTGGAGGACCGCGGGTGTCCAGCCGCGAGCAGGGAGGGGGGGACTGTGCCTTGGTGACAAATTCCCCTGGAGTGCCGAGGGGTTTTGGCGGGCAGCCCTGCAGGGCACGGCTCCAAGCGTCTGCACGGGCGGCAGCCCCGTCCCCCAGAGCCGCCCTGCCAGCTGGGGACAGCCCGTGGATGGGGTGACCCGGAGCCCTGCTGCTCCCCTCCGCTGAGACACCTGCCACACTGCGCTGGCGTGTGTGTTCCTGCATCCCTAAAAAATCCCTGTGGAGATGCTGGGGGCATCGCTGGCTGTCCCCAGCCCCTGCCCTGGTTCCCCCCACTTGGGGGGATGTGCATCCCGGGGTCAGTGCCCATCCCACATGGACTGAAGAGGATAGGGGCAGAGCAGGGCCAAGGGCTCAGTGCTATTTGTGATCTGGGAGACCCCCAAGCAAAGGGCTGCTGGTGGCTGCCATGCCCCACGCACCCCCTCAGCGCCCGTCTCTCCCCATGGCAGAGCACCGGCTGCGGTTCCAGGTGCAGCTGGCGGACGTGGAGGTGGTGGAGCGGGAGGACGCCGTGCTGGAGTGCCAGGTGCCGCTGGAGACCATCCCCACCGCCTGGTACCTGGAGGACAAGGAGCTGCAGCCCAGCCACAAGTACGTGATGGAGGAGCGAGGCGTGGTGCGGCGCCTGACCATCCGCGACGCCCGCGCCGATGACGATGGCATCTACCTCTGCCAGATGAAGGACAAGGGGCGCAGCATCGCTGAGGTCTTCGTCCGAGGTGGGGAGAAGGTCTCCAGCTTTGCCTTCCTTCCTGTGCCCCTCCTTGCCATGCTCCTCACCACCCCCAGCATCTGCCCTCTCACTGTTTGGCTGTAGTGTCTGATGCCGCCCCTCCTCCACCTCCTCCTCCTCTCTCCCACTCCGGGGAGCCCATCTCCCTCCCCGGCATCCCTCCCCAGCCCTCACACATCTCTTCTCGTAGGGGTGATCACTAAGCGGCTGCCGCGGAAGCTGGATGTGATGGAGGGAGAGAACGCGGTTTTCTGCGTGGAGACGCGGGAGGCATTGGAGGGGATCTGCTGGAGCCGGGATGGGCTGCAGCTGCGGGAGTCACCCCACACCGTCCTAAAGAGCTTTGGCAGGACACACCTCCTGGTGCTGGTGCACGTCACTCGCCATGACGCTGGCATCATCTCCTTTGTCATCGGGGAATCGCAGACATCCTCCCAGCTCCGGGTCAAGTGTAAGCCCCAGGCTCGGAGGGGCCCTGCATCCTCCGTCCTGCCCTTTCACAGGGGGCTGACACGGGGGGAGAGATGGGATGGGCACCCACCATGCTGGGATGTGATGCCGTGATGGGTTTTTGGGGAGAAGGGCTTTTAGCAGGGCTCCAGGGCCGCAGTCTCACTAGGACTCACAAACCCCCGTAACCAGCACCTTGTGACACGGGAGCAAGGCCGTCCTCTCCATCCTCTCCATCCAGGAGTGCCTGTTTCTCCGTTTCCCCAGAGAAACAGGCTGTGTAGCCCCACTCAGCCCTAATGCCCCCCCGCCGGGACCCTCGCTGCTGTCCCCAGGCAGGCGACACCGGCTGTGACTTGCAGGTGTGAAGCGTGACCCCCCGAGCGCGCCGGTGGCAGCCGAGATGAGCGTGGCGGAGAGCAACGCCGCCCTGCTGACCTGGTGCCCGCCTCCCGACGCCCACCTCCGCCCCCCCGGCCGCTACCTGCTGGAGCGGCGGGAGGTGGCCGGGGGCGAGTGGGTGCAGTGCCTCTCCACCGACCTGCCCGGCCGCGTGCGGGTGCTGGGTGACAGCGTGCCCCGCGAGGCCGACTACTGCTTCCGCCTCTGCGCCGCCAACGAGCACGGCCGGAGCTGCCCTGTGGAGTTCCCTGGCTCTGTGCATCTCGGTGAGGGTGCCAAGATGGGGACCCCCCCCCCCTCCCCCCCCTCCCGCCAGGACCTCGCTCTCTCCAGCTGGGACATTGTGCCACAGCGCGCTGCTGGCCGGTGCCAGCGGGGCTGAGTCTGGCCGTGCTCCAGCCCCGGCAGCTCGCCTGGAGAGGGGTCTGCAGGACGTGCGGGTGCGGGATGGCGAGGACGCGCGGTTCTCCCTGGAGCTGTCGGCCGCGGTGCAGGGCGCCTGGTTCCTCAATGGCGCCAGGCTGGGCGAGGAGGAGGAGGATGCTGCGGGAGGCCGCTGCAGTGTGCAGCGCCGCGGGACCGAGCACTCGCTGCTGATGCGGGGGGCACGGCTGGCCGAGAGTGGGGCCCAGGTCACCTTCGTGTCCGGCAGCGTGCGGGACTCGGCCACGCTACACGTGGAAGGTGAGCAGCGTCCTGCCGTGAGGAGGGCAACAGGGGCTCTCGTGCTGGAGGATGCTTCTCACCCCTCCGCGATGTCTCTCAGCCCCGCAGGTCCGCATCACCCCGCTGCCCGAGGCTGAGCGGCTCCGGGAGGTGTCGTCAGGGCTGCCCGTGCTGCTGGAGTGCCAGGTGTCCCCCCCGGATGCCCCCGTCCGCTGGCTGAAGGATGGCGAGGCCGTGCCCCTGGATGACGTTATCGCAGTGCAGGCAGAGGGCTGCGTGCGCAGGCTGCTCCTCCGCTCGGCAAGTCCCACCGACACCGGCGTGTACACCTGCGACGCCAGGGACGATGCTGCGAGCTTCGTGGTGACCGTCACCGGTGAGCTGGGGATCCCACGCAACACCCCGCCTCCTGACAGCAGTGCCCCTGCCCCTCTTCTTGCCCCCATGATGGGGCAGAAAGCTGCCCTCCGTTGGGTGCCCGTGCTGAGCCTCACGGTATCCCCGGCAGAGGCACCGGTGAGGATCGTTGGCTCCAACGAGGAGGCCCCCCACGCCTACGTGGCCGGGCAGCGCGTGGAGCTGTGGTGCCAGCTGTCCCGTCCAGAGGCCCCAGTGCACTGGTACAAGGACGGGGAGGAGGTGGAGGAGGGCGAGAGCCTGGTGCTGGAGCAGGAGGGGCCGCGGTGCCGGCTGGTGCTGCCCTGCGCCCGGCCGCAGGACGCGGGGGAGTTTGTCTGCGATGCCGGCGGGGACTCCGTCTTCTACACCGTCACCGTGGCAGGTGGGTGCGATGCAGGTGGACTCGTGGGATGACCTCCTGGGGGGCTTCCTTCCGTGGTGCGATGTGCTGCAGCACGGGCCACTCTCAGTGTCGCTGCTGTGGGGTTGGTGATGCTTGCCAGAGATGCTCTTGCCGGGTCCTCACCAGCAGGTTGGTCAATCAGGTTCTTCTGGCAAAGGGGACAGCTCGCTCTGTCAGTCCAAAACGCTCAGGCACCTGAGGGCGCCCAGCCCCTCCATGCCGGGGTGGTTGCCAAACCTCTGCCATGGCCAGTAAACAAGCCCTCCTCCCAGGTCCTAAAAATAGTGGGCCCAGCACCTGCTGTGGGGTGACTTGCAGTCAGACATTGTTCTGATGGACAGTGTTAATTACTGACATGAAAATTAGCGGTTGCCTGGATACTGATGATCGGGTGGTGTTTGCTGGGTACGAGGTGGGACGGCGTCCTGCAGTGGCTGCCCCGGCCGTGGAGCGGCTGCTGGCATCACCGGCTGGCAAAGGATAATCAAAGCTGAAAGCGAGTGACAGACTTCCCCTTGCTGGCCCCGAAACCCACAATCCCGCAATCACAGGAAGGTGACCAGGGGCAGAGGTAAAGCCCAGTTAAAAGGCTGCTTGACCGCAGTGGAAAAGCCTCTCCACAATGTTAAGACGTGGCAAAGTGCCAAAGTTGATGGCAGAGGATGTAGGAGTGAAGATGGGATGAGTGATAAGAGATACTTGAAGAGTCGGTGAAGTGGTGACCACCGAGCGGGTGAAGAAAGGAGGGGTTTAGTGTCACGAAGGCAAAACCTCCAGTGGGAAGGACAGGCGGCGCGTGCTCTGGGCAGAGGCAGGAGGCACCGTCCAGCCCACAGGGGTGTGGGGCACGGAGAGCTCGGCTTCCCTCGGGTGGGAGGGGGAGACACCATCTGCTGACGCTCAGCCTTCCGTCTGACAGCTTGGCATAGCTTAGATGGAAGGGTCTTAGAGAGGATGGCTCAGTTCGATCAGGACTCGGCCATCGGTGTCACCAGTGGGGCTCGGTGTGGGTGCCAGGAGGCTCCGGCTGGCACCCCCTGGCAGGAGTGCCGGGCTGGCCGCTGCAGTCAGCGCCGCTGGGGCATGCTTGGGTTTCCCCGAGGCATCCCAGCTATTCCCAGGGGCGGCTGCAGCGTGGAGCCCGTCTGCCTCAAGCCCGGCCGCCCCCGCACGCCTCTGGGTTTTCCAGCAGCTGCTGAGCGCCAGGGCTCCCTTGGAGCTGGCGGTGGGGCTGGGGCCAGAGCGATGCTCCCCGTCGAGGGCTGGCACATGGCCCCCTCCTCGCTTGGGTTCCTGTTCGACATCTCCAGCTGCACTTCAGCGACATGATTGCTTTTAGCAGGTCCAGGGAGAGAGGCGGCCGCCGAGCGTTTGATGAGGGAGCCGAGCGGACGCAGGCTCAGCGTGGTGCAGGTTGAGTGCTGCAAACTGGCGCCGCGCCGCTGGGGCACGCTGCGGGGCTGCGGCGTGCTGCTGGGCCGGGGCATCGCGGCTGGAAACTGTCTGGGAAGTTTGCAGCCCGGACGCCCAGCATGGACGCCCAGCACGGGGCAGCTGCGGGCCGTGAGAAGGGCAGGTCGCTGCTCGGCCACCAGCGTGCTCCGGTGACGGCTGTGCCCCGTGCCCGCCTGGAGCCACGGCTGGCCGAGCAGCCTGGCACAGTCTGGGCCAGCTACAGCCCGCTGCAATGCCTGTGGCCAGGTGGGCGGTGATGGCTGCTGCGGGCAGGGACGCATCCCGACCTTCTCCCAGGGAAGAGCAGGGCTGGTCACTTCATGCTTGTACTGGGAGACCCTCTGGCTTTAGAGGTCCGGACTCAAGTCAATGGGGAGATGTGAGCAGTGGGACACATTTTGTGTGTAACCCATTAATGGTGGCGTTCAGCAAGCACTGCCATCTGGCACGGTGTCCTGGGTCCCGGTGAGCCGGAGGGATGGGTACGCTGGCCACAAGCTAGCCATGTCCCTGTGTTGCAGTGTGAGCAAGTGCCAAGGGCTGAGCCGAGACAGAAGCACCAGGCGGGGACCCGGCAGCTTCTGAAACAAGGACACCGGTGAAGGGATGGGCATCCCCTGGCAGGGCAGCCACGGGGGCTGTTGCTGGCATCGCAGATGGCAATTAGCAGTGCTGAGGCTCCCTAATGAGGCACTTGCCTACCTCCATCCCCCGCGCTGTGTCCCTCAGCTCGGTCCCAGGGCAGAGCAGGGCAGGTACTGTGGGAGCCAGGGCATGGCAGAGACTGACAGCCAGGCGGGATGCCGTGTGCTCCTGCCGGGTGCGACGGGTGAGGAGCAGCGGGAGCAGCGGGCAGGGCAGCCCAGCCACTTGTGCTGTGCGGGATGAGGATGAGGTGGTGCCTTCCAGCATTAAACCCAAGAAGCTGGTGAAGCCATCGCTCCACACAGGGCTGTGACTGCCACCGTCGCCAGCTCTGGTCTTTATATCCCGGCTGAGCCCTGTGTCTCTCCCCGGCAGAGGCACCGGTGAGGATCGTTGGCTCCAACGAGGAGGCCCCCCATGCCTACGTGTCCGGGCAGCGCGTGGAGCTGTGGTGCCAGCTGTCCCGTCCAGAGGCCCTGGTGCACTGGTACAAGGACGGGGAGGAGGTGGAGGAGGGCGAGAGCCTGGTGCTGGAGCAGGAGGGGCCGCGGTGCCGGCTGGTGCTGCCCTGCGCCCGGCCGCAGGACGCGGGGGAGGTTGTCTGCGATGCCGGCGGGGGCTCCGGCTTCTCCACCGGCACCGTGGCAGGTGGGTGCGATGCACAGCTATGGCCCTCTCCCTCTTCTCCCTCTGCTCCATCTCCCTGCTCATCTGGCATCCCACCGGTGGCTGCAGCATCTCGGCTGCCCCTCACCTCCGTGCGAGCAAACCCTTGTCCATGCCCCTGGGCTGGAGGGGGATGCAGGCAGGGGCAGGTCATCTGCTCTGCCTCCTCCTAGAGCCCTGTGCCACGCTGTCTCTCCGCCCCCCAGGGCGCAGGCACGCTGCCTGCCCATGGGTTATGCCACCTTGTGTCCCAGCCCTGGTTCTCCCTCGCCTTTAAGCTGCCAGTGCCATAGGGCAGTGATGATCCTGCCTGCTGGCCCCAGAACAGGTAGGATGGAGGCCAAGTGACACAGGATCTTGGTCCTCTCAGCCCCACAGGTCCGCATCGCTCCAGTGCCTGAGGCACAGCAGCTCCAGGAGGTGGTGGCAGGCCTGCCCGTGCTGCTGGAGTGCCAGGTGTCCCCCCCAGAGGCCCCCGTCCGCTGGATGAAGGACGGTGAGGCTGTGGTCCCCACCAAGGTCCTGGCCATTTGCTCAGAGGGATGCTCGCGGAGGCTGCACATCCCCGCAGCTGCGCCGTCCGACTCGGGGACATATACCTGTGATGCCGGGGACGATGCCACCAGCTTTAGGGTGACTGTGACCGGTGAGTCACCGGGGGGGTGCCCGTCCTCCTGCGGGGCTCACCCACCACCACAGCTGAGCCCCGCAATGTGTCTCTCGGCAGAGGCACCGGTGAGGATCGTTGGCTCCAACAAGGAGGCGCCCCATGCCTATGTGTCTGGGCAGCGCGTGGAGCTGTGGTGCCAGCTGTCCCACCTTGTGGCCCCGGTGCACTGGTACAAGGACGGGGAGGAGGTGGAGGAGGGCGAGAGCCTGGTGCTGGCACAGGAGAGGCTGCGGTGCCGTCTGGTGCTGCCCTGCGCCCGGCCACAGGACACGGGGGAGTTCATCTGCGATGCTGGGGATGCGTCTGTCTCCTACCACATCTTGGTGACAGGTTGGTGGCACAGCAGGGATGTCCTGCTGGGAAGGGTCGCACTGCCCCGGCTGTGTGCCATGAGGTCACCAGGGCTGCCCCCTGCCCTGAACATCGCAGAGGAGGGGATGCGGCTGCATCACCTGGGGGCTGGTGGGTGCCCCCCTCTGCATGGGCTGGGCTGGCACTGTGTGCCCACCGCCCCTGCCCTCGAGCAGCTCTGGCCCGTTTGCACCGGGGGGGAGAGGCTGTATCCCCTTTGCAGCCTCATGGGGCTGCAGGTGACAGTAAGGGAGGGAGAGCAGAGCCAGGAGCGGTGCAGAGAGCAGGTCTCACACGCTTCCTCTGCACCCCGGCAGAGCCGCCGGTGAGGATCCTGCACCCTCCCCAGCGCTCGCTGGAGCTGCCGGCGCAGGCGCCGGGGCGCCTGGAGCTGCGGTGCGAGCTCTCCGTGCCGGACGCTCCCGTGCGCTGGTTCAAGGACGGGCTGGAGGTGGATGAGACGGACAACCTGCTGCTGCTGGCGGAGGGGGCCTGGCGCTGCCTCCTCATCCCCAGGAGCAGCGCGGAGGACACGGGCGAGTACATCTGCGAGACCAAGGACGAGGCCGTCTCCTTCGACGTCAAGGTGTCAGGTCAGGGGGGATCCAGGAGCAGGGACACACTGGCAGGGCTCTGGCCACAGGGTCTTTCCAAGCCTGGGCGAGGGGGACCAGCCCCTCGTAGTGACAGCCGGTGGGTGCCCACCCAGGTGCTGGACAACCCACCGCGGGTGCTCGCCTCGGGCTGGCGGCAGAGTTATCCCCAGGACCACGTTGTCCCTGCACTGCTTTGCATCACGGCCACACTGTCCCCACAGAGCTGCCGGTGAGGATCCTGCAGCCCCTTAGACCTCCCCCTGTCGTGACGGTGTCCCCGGGGGAGACGGTGACGCTGGGCTGTGAGCTGTCCCGTGCGGATGCGCCCGTGCGCTGGGCCAAGGAGGGCGTCAGGTTGGAGGCTGGGGGCAGCCTGGTCCTGGAGGAGGAGGGTGCCCACCGCCGCCTGGTCATCCCTGCTGTTCAAGCTGAGCACTCTGGAAAATACCTCTGCGCCGCCGCCGATGACACAGTGACCTTCACTGTCCAAGTGTTGGGTGAGCAAGAGGCTGGGGGAGAGCTGGTGGGGGGCGCTGGGAGCACGGGCCCCGGGGACCCCACCTCTGCTGGTGTTTGTTGCTGCAGACCCGCTGGTCAGGATCCTGGAGAGGGACGTCCTGCCGACCCACCGGCATTGCCGGGCCATGGAGGACCTGGTGCTGGAGGTGCACCTCTCGCACGCCCACGGGGAGGTGAAGTGGTACAAGGACGGGGAGAAGCTGCAGGACACGGGGCGCGTGCAGCTGGAGGAGGACGGGACACGCCGCTCCCTCGTCGTCCTGGGCACCACAGGGAGGGATGCGGGGGAGTACCTCTGCGACACCGGGGATGACAGCATCGTCTTCTTTGTCACCGTGGAAGGTGAGTGGGAGGTCCTGGGGGGGATGGCCAGCGGGGTGAGAAGCAAGGTGAGTCCCTCGCTGGCGGCAGCAAGCATGGGGAGGCAGGTGGGGCGGACACAGGGAATGGGCAGCACCCACACAGGGGCTTTGTGGATGCCCCTGTGCTGCCCAGCTGGAGCCAGAGGAGGTCTGGACAGGATCCAGCCATTGCAGGAGCCAGCACAGGCCGCTGCTCCTGTGGTGACAGCCCATCTTTCCAGTCCCAGAGCCACCTGTGACCATCGTGGGCAGCATGGGCACCGTGGAGCATCGCTGCCTGGTGGCTGGGGAGGACCTGGTGCTGGCTTGTGAGCTCTCCCGGCCTGATGCCACCGTGCGCTGGCTCCGGGATGGCCAGGAGGTGCAGCCGGGTGAGCGTGTGCATGTCGAGGCCGGTGGCGTGCTGCGGCAGCTCACCATCCACGGGGCACAGCCCAGCGACTCGGGGTGCTACGTCTGCGACGCCGCCAGTGACCGCACGGTGACGAGAGTAGAGGTGTCAGGTGAGCTGGCAGGAGCTCAGCGCCCTGGGGACCACCAGCACGGTGGGATGGTGCCACAGCCCTGGGCAAGAGGAGGGGACACCTCTGTGACCCCGCCAACGGCAGAGGCCAGGGTGGCAGCGTGGCAGGGGAGAGTGGGAGCCCTGTTCCCAGCCCCGCAGGAGCTGCTGGTCAGAAAGGGACATGTCAGGGTCGTGGTGAGACATGTCCCTCCTGCCTCCCCCAGCCAGGGGCTGGTTAAATTTAGCCTTGGCCGGCTCCCAGGCGCCGCTCCTCCTGCTTCGGCTGCCAAGGGCTGAGCACAGCCCGGACCCTTATCAGCTGGAGACGGAGGACTGGGCAGGGTGGGAGAGGGCCTGGCACAGGCCAGTGTCCCGGCTCCCCAGCAAGGTGCTCAGGATGGGAAACACACCAAAATTAATGCCCCCAACCCAGCAGTTGAGCTGCCTGTGCAGGGAGGGATGCAGGAGTGAAGGGCTCTGCTGCCATCCCTGCCTGGATCCCCGTACCTGAGGGGACCCTGAGCTGCCAGACCCCACCAGCCTGCACACCTGCCCCACCGGGACCCCTGGCTGGTGCCACCGTGACTCCCAGCCAGCCCCACAGCCACCCACACCCACTCACAGCATCCTGCAGCTGGATGCACCATGACCTCCTTCAGCCCCACAGCCCTCCTTGCCCCACGGTGACCCACGGTGGGCATCGCCGCCTCTCCACTCGCAGCAGTCCTGTCCCCGCATTGCCCTGTGCTGTGGGGACACCCCTGAGCCCTGCTGTGTCTCCCATTCCCCCAGCCCGGCCTGTGCACATTGTCAACAAGGAGGAGGCGCAGAGCCCGCTGGAGGTGCTGGAGGGGGACAGTGTGACGCTGGTGGCCCGTCTCTCCCCGGAGACGGCGGCGGTGCAGTGGCAGAAGGACGGGCAGACGCTGCGCTCGGGCGGGCGGCTGCTGGTGTGCAGTGAGGGCCCCGCGCGCAGCCTCACCATCAAGCAAGCGGAGCTGGGGGATGGCGGCATCTTCCTCTGCGACGCCGGTGACGACGAGGTGCATTTCACTCTGCACGTGAAAGGTGAGCCTAGAGGTGTCCCTCACCCGTGCCAAACGGCAGGAGTGGTCCCCTGCCCTGCGCCAGGAGCTTCGTGCCCACATACTGGTGCCACTGGTGGAGGCACGGCTGAACCCGGCGCTCCCCCGGCACAGAGGCGCCTGTGCTGTTCGTGAACAAACGGGAGGAGCGGGAGAAGCTGCTGGTA
>VXBO01011378.1:58733-69220 GCA_013400135.1 Rhinoptilus africanus | reverse complement strand
CCCGGGGACACAAAGCCCTCGCCACCCCCACGGCCCCGCGCCCCAGAGCTGTCACCGCTCCTGGCCCCGTCCCCACCACAGTACAGGGCCGGGGTGAGCAGGAGCACTGCCCTGGGCTCCCTGCCCTCTGCACCCCCGGGGTAAGCCCAGGGGGTCACCCCATCCCACACTGAGCCCTCCCCTCCAGCCCGTGTGTCCCTGCACCATCCCCAGGGCACGGCTCAGCCCCCCCCCCCAAGACCTGATCCCCCCCCTGCCGGCGTGGCTGCGTGGGGCTGCTGGAGGTGACTCGGCTCCTTGCTGAGATTTATTGAGGCTCCGAGAGCCGGAGGCTGCCAGCCTGATACCATCAGCCCCTTGCACACCAGAGCAGCTTTTATATTAGTTTTCTTTAAACGGAGGATGAGCTTCCCAGGCTGCAGGAAATGTCATTTCTCTGAACGCTTCCATCTCGTGTCAGTTCAGACATCTCCAGGCAGCATCGCAATCACCCTGGAGCAGGGCATGGGATAGGGATGGGATGCAGAGGCTGGGGCACGTAAGGACAGACAGCCTGGGGACAGGGACCAGTGTTGGGCAGGGCTAGAGGAGAAGGTCTAGCGGTGGCAGTGGCCTTGTCCCCTGTCCCTTGCAGCCCCAGGCAGGGGGCCCGGCTGCAGGGGCTGGAGGGGAGGACAGGGATGCCTGCGGCGCCCAGCTGAGTTACTCACTTGTCGGCTGCCGGGGTGCCGAGGCCAGCTGTGAAATCGCGCTGGCGAGAGCACAGCACAGTCCTGAAGGGCTTTGCCTTTCCAGCATGACAAACCCAATTAGGTAACAGGGAGTGCGTGAGGAGGAGGAGGAGGAAGGGCAGAGGAGAGCCTGCCTGTGCTGGGAACATGATTTCCTCCACGCAGCTGACCCAGAAAAGCACCTTGAAGAGCTGAAGCAAACGTGTCTAGCTGGGGACGGCGCCTGGGGCATGGGCCCCTGGGCACCCTGCTCCACTGACCGGGCACCCATCGGTGCTGCAGCCTCATGGCTGGGGGAACAGGACTCCTGCACTGCATGCCTGTCTCCTCGCCCAGCTGCCGCATGCCGGCATCCCCGCGCCGCACTCACGTGCAGGGGAGACCCCATTAGGGAGGTAATTTCTGGACATGATTCCTCATTTCCCCGCTCTCTGCCATGGAGACACACTGACCTTGACAGAAATAGCTGCTCACGCCTTGGCAGGAGGATCCCAGCCAGAGATCAATGGGGTCCTGACATCCTCCTCCCAATCCCACACAGCAGCAGGGCCCCCCCGGAACCCCTTCACCCCCCAGGGCTCACCATCCTGCCCTCCTGATGCAGGGCACCCCACGAGAACTGGGTGCCGGGTCCAGCTTTCTCAGCCCAGTTCACACCAGCACACCCACGAGCACCAGGGGGCACAAGGACCGGCCCCATGCACCCCCAAGTCCCCCATCCCCACTGCTGCCAGCCCATTGTGCCAGCCTCTGGCTGATCCCAGCTCACGCAGGTATTTCCGCGGCTTACACAGCTCCCCACGGTATTTAGCCTCTGGAAGACGACATTAAACATTGCAAGCAGCGACAAATCCTGATTGCTCCGAGGAGACAAGAGGCCGTGCTAAGCTTCCAGCCAAACATTTTCATGCGAGGGAAACGAGTTGCGGCATGTGTGGCGCCGGCGGGTCCTGCTCCTGCATGCCTGGGACACCCAGCCCTGCTCCCATGTCCCCACTGGGACACCCAGCCCTGCTCCAACATCCCCGCTGGGACACCCAGCCCTGCTCCCATGTCCCTACTGGGACACCCAGCCCTGCTGCAACATCCCTGATGGGACACCCAGCCCGTGCCCCTATGTCCCAGGACACAGGCACACCGCGCAGGAGCAAGCACCCCAGCATAGAGACACCCCTGAGAACAGTCACCACTGGGCCATAATGGGGATGGGGACAGGGATGGGAAGACACCGGAGTGCTGCCCATCCTGGGCTTGGTGGGGATGCCAGTCCAGGGGTAACCTCAAGGGTGATCTTCAGGTACCCCAGCCCCGAGAGCAAATTAGCACGGCCAGGACTGCGGTATAAAGGCAAACAGTCTCCAAAATTGGAAATGCCTCTTCCTGAGTGAGCGCAGGCAGCGGGAGGCACAGGGATGTCCCTGGCACAGGGACTGGTACCAAACTGGGACGACACTGGCAGAGCTGTGGCAATGACACACATGCTGCCCTCCTTCCTCATCCCAGCCCTAGAGCCCAGCTCTGCCGGAGTCCCTCACCACGCCTTCGGCCCCCCCGGCAGCCCCCCACCGCATCCCCAGCAGTCTGCTCCCCCCGCACAGCACGGCCAGGCCCCCGCCTGCGTGCCCCGGGAGGGAAGCTGCAGCGCTGACGCCAGCATTGCAACTGCCCGGGATATGAGATCCGCTTGGATTCAGCAATTTCAACTCATTTCAAGCCCGATTCTGCAGCAATTTTCTGAGCCAGTGGGATGTTTTCGCCTCTGCAAACGTCCCCTCTCACGCACGGTCGCACCATTTCCCTTCCCCGCTCCCAGGAGAGGTTGGGGAATGGTGCCAGTTTGGCTCAACTCCAGCTCCGGCGGCAGCACGAGCATCTCCCACACCAGCAGCCCCTCGGCGCAGCTCCCTGCCCCATGCAGAGCTGCCCGGATGGCTCCTATGGGATTCAGCTCCTGCCTTCATGGGGCACTGGGCTCTGCAGCCCCAGTCCCAGCAGACCAGGGCACCAGCGCTGGGCTGGGCTCCTTGTTTCCCCCATCCTGCAAAGGGACAAGGAGGAAGGAGAGCAGTGGGGCAGCAGTGGGGCTGGGGGATACTGCAGGCACATCCCAGAGGGGCCAGGATCCCTCCTGCCACTGCAGATGTGCCTCCCTCTGTGCCACAGGCCAGTCCGTGCCAGCTGAGCCCCCTTGGCCAGGCCCGAGCCAGCAGCAGAGACGTGGGCACGTGGGGCCGGCAGAGCCCCTCTTGTGCCAAGCAGGCTCGCTGCCGGAATACCAAGTGCTCAGCTGTGCCGCGGGCTCTGCCACCAGCCGGGCAGGGTGGCAGGAGGCACCCGAGCCCCAGCGCCAGGCACGGCGAGCAGGTCACCGCCAAGACGCTGCATCGGGGCCAGTGTGCAGCCCAGTGCCCCCCAGGAGTGGGCAGGATCCAGACTAGGGCTCCCCGCTCCTGGCAGGTCAGGAGCACGGGGATGCAATGCATGGCAGCGGGATGCACTGCACACATGGGCAAGGACACCTTCCCCGCACATTTGCCCCAGTGCTGCCAGTAACATCAGGAAAGCAAGGTGACAGTGGCACCATCCTGCTGTCAGAAGTCACATCTGTGATGGCACACCTGAATTCGCGCGCCAGGGAAGGAGCTCTCCCTGCAAGCCATCACCCCAGGAGTCCAGCACTGGCCAAGCCAGGAGCCAGGGGGGCCATGCCACTGGTGCCACACGGAGCCAGGGTGGCTGTGACACGGAGGTGAGGGGCTGGGGACCCCAGGTCCTCACCTCTCGACCCAGCTGTGCAGGCACAGCAGCACACAGCTGCCTCCGGTAGCAGAGCAAGCACCATCACAGAGTTGTGCTCTTCCCTCCCACTGCTTCTGGGGGGAATTCATCCCAGAATCTCACTCAGCTCCTCATTTCCAGCCTCAATTTATTCATGGCCAGTTTGTAGCATTTGTTCTCATGCCAGCATTGTCCCTTAGCTTAAACAGCTCTCTTCCCTCCCTTGTGTTTACTCCCTTGATGTATTTATAAACAGCAATCCCAGCCCCTCGCAGCCTCCAGCCTGCCAGCCCGCACGTGCCAATCGCTCCTGCTTTCCTCTCCCGATGCAGGCTCTGCTCGCCTGGGCAGCCCGGCTCCCTGGCACGGCATCCGCTCCCGCTCCCCGGCAGCTTCCTCAGCCCCGGCTGCCCAGGGCTCGCACACTGCTCCGGTGAGGTCCCGAACCCACACAAGATGCGTGACTCTGCCCCCTCCATCCCACAGCGGCCATGGGGCAGCATCCCGCCCAGGTTGGGACCACCAGGGCTAACCTGCTCCCTGCAGGTCTCCCGGTGGCTTGTGCTTTCATTCAGTTTGCTTGCACTAAACACTTTAAAGCATCCACCAACAGGGTCACCTGGGCAGGTGAAGGAGGCAAGACGAAGGGAATTGCAGCAGATGAAGTGCTGGGGCTGCTGGTGGAGGGGGGAGGCGTGCTGCAACCCAGGGCAGGGGTGCAGAGAGGCAGGAGGGGGCTGAGGAAGGAGCTGAGGAGCTTCCTCACGAGCTGAGGAAGGCACTTCAGGCTGTTCCTGGCCAGCAAACCTCTCCGAGATGTTAAGCGTGTTGCCTGGTCTCTCCCTAAGCACGTGGGATGGGTGCTGGGGCTGCAGGAGGTTTCTACCCCGTCTTCCTGCCTCCTGCTTCCCCTGGGAGGGAGACAGGGAAAGCCCTGGGGCAGAGCCAGGAGGTGCTCAGGGTCCCCATGGGAAAGGGGCACTAAAGCTGCACACCCATACATGCCAGAGGGAGCTTGCCGGGATGCTAACACGCTCCCTGGCCTGTGTTTGGACCGTGCTGAGCAGCAATCCTGCCATCTCTCTCTGCACCCTCCGGCGCTCCCCAGCCGGCTTCCCATCCTCAGACACCCCCGCACCGGGCACGCTGCCCCCGGGCACACTGCACAGCACGCTACGGATGAGCGCTGGGATGGGCTGCAGCTCAGCCTCGCTGCTGCAAACCCAACAAAACACACGCATACACAGAGAGCAATAATTATGGTTTTGGGCAGCGGGCTCCTCCTGGCAGCCGGAGGAGACCCGGTGCCATGTAGGGTGCTGTGCAGACCGAGGTGGTCTGTGTCACTTGACCCCAGGACCAGGGAAGGATCCCCAGCCCTCTGGTTTCACGCAGAGGTGCCGCGCTGAGCCCATCCATCCTGCAGGCTGGAGGAAGCAGGGAACAGGCAGGATACCCAAAAGCGGGGTACCCAGGCTCCCTGGGCTCCTTTGTGGAGCGCAGGCAGCCTGTGCTCTCTGTCTGCTGTCACCCCGCCGGGACCCCAGCGCTGCAGGATGTCCCCTGCCCTGCAGGTACATCAGTGCCTCTGCACGGTGCCGGTTGGATGCTGGTGGCTTTTGGCTGAGAGAGGAGATCCTGAGCAGATCCTGGGTGCCACCGGCCCTTCCTCACTCCCATTCTCATGCCCGGGCACTGCGGGGAGGCAGCACGCAGCACCGCAATCCCGCTGCCCTCCTGCTCGGAGCAGCCAGAGCTCGCCAGGTCCCCGGGGACCGCTTCTCTTTGAAAGCAGCCGTGCAGGGACTGCTGCGCCGCCCGTCCCCAAAGGGTTAACAAGCAATTTCCTTTGCTGACAGCTCGGAGACCGTTCACTATCGACTGCGGGAGAATAAGAGGGGAGAAGCAGCAAGATAAAAAGGCAGCAGAGCTGGCACCGCCTGCTTAATCCCAGCGTTTAATCTGCTGGGGCAGCGCAGGCAGCCTTATCTCGCCGTCCTTCTGCTGCTCCATCTCATTACTGCTCCCACGGCTGCGCGGGCCCCGCTGCCGGGAGATGTAAGAGCTGAGCTGGGAAGCGCTGGCCTGGGGCAGCGGCTGCTGCCAGCCCGCCTCGCTCCGCAGCCTCCGCCAGGCCCGCTGTGCTGGCGGGCACACGCCTGACACCCCACGCCTGACACCCCATGCCTGCCACCCCACGCCTGGCACACACGCATCCCCCCAGCCCGCACGCCCAGCCGGAGCGGGGCGGCTGCAGGGGAACACACACATACACACGCAGGGATGCGCACGCTTGTGAAGCGTGCTGTCGCACGCACGGCGCTGTCACACAGCCTTGGGGACACGCTGCCAGCGTCACACACGCACGCATGCACAGGTTTCCTGGTCTTTGCCCCCGCACCCATGCTCTGGTGGTCCAGCCTGCACAACGCCCATGCCCCCGTGGGTGGATGGAGGTCACAGGGCTCCATGGGACAGTGCACATAGGACACAGCGGGGCCAGGACAGCGGTGACAACAGTGACAGCAATGCCACCTTGTCCTGCATGTCTCCCTCCCTCCATCCTCACCTATCCAGGTGCTCCCCTGTCGGGTGCCGGACCAGCTCTGCTCTGTCTGCTCATCCCACCAGGCACACCAATGTCACTGGGGGACTGGGTGGCCCTGGCAGCTCCCACAGCCGCAGGGCATGGGTGGGCAGGAGGGGGGGTCACCTCCTGGGAGCCAGCAGGTGCTGGCACAGACACGGTCCCTCCAGTGTGGCACTTATCTGTAAATCCAGAGCATTGACATGGTGCCTCCATGTTGCCGGGTTGTCGTGGGGGTTATCCTGCTGCCTACGGATGGGTTTACAGTGATAAGATTTATCGTCACCCTGGCTGAGGTGCTGCCAGCGCCTCGCTGCCTGCTCCTCTCGCAAGGCTGTGCCGCCTGCCCGGGGGTGCCATGAGAGCCACGAGTGGCACCTCGCCCAGCGGCTGCCGGCAGAGCGGGTCCCCGGATGGAGGAAAGCCAGGCATGACCCTCTGGTCCCCACCGCAAAGGGCTGATGGGTCCCCTGCCTGCCCGTCCCGGGGTGCCTCACCCAGGCTCTCACCATCGCAGCGGGATGCCGGGGGACGCTGGTGGCTGAGCTGGACCGGGCTGGGCAGAGCGCACGTCTGTGCTGCCGGAGATTTGCTGACGGTGCTGGCAGCGCGGCTCCTGTCACAGCTCGGCGGCTCTCCTGCGTGGTGCAGGGCAGCCGGGACCCGCAGGGCTGCCGGGGCGGGCGTGCGTGGAGCCACCACAGGCAGGATGGCCCGGGCAGGGAACGGGAGGAAGCCCAAAACCTGCAGGCTGACCCCAGCTCCACGCGGGAGCCGGCAGGACAGCAGTGGGAGCCGGGGCCTTGTGCATCCCCTGCCCCAGGGTGACACGGGGTGGGCAGGAATATCCCAAAAAGGGGAATTTGTCTCCAAGGCACCGTGCTCTGCCCTGGTCCCTCACCCACACTCTGCTGCCTGCCCCCCCTTCCCCTCGCACACACTCCCCAGCACTGATTTCCCTGGGGACAGCAGGGATTGCCCTGAGCCACCTGGTGCAGCCAGGCAGGATCTGACCCGTGCTAAATCCCTGTGCAGTGGGAGGGGGAGCCGCCTGCCAGCATCCCCCCCACCTCCCCAAAGTCACTGCATAAGCCCTGCACAGCTTCCCCACCACCCTGCTCCATCCCGGCTCCCGCCTCTTCCCCTTCTCCTCCCCTCCACCCACTGACCCCCCCGACCATGCTGGGGGCTCCGCTCTCTCCGCCAACACGAATTTGACCCCAGCGCATCAGAACTGAAGGAAACAACATGCAAACAAACAGCCCGAGCCCTGCCTGCACCCTCCTCCCCAGGGCCAGCTCCTGGGGGCTGAGGGGTGGGGGGGGCGTTTGGGGTGATGGTGTAACCCGCCAGCACAACAGGAGCCCGAGTGAAGTGGGGTGATCACAGCCCGGCGGGAAAGGGCTCGTTAATAGCTGAGCCCTTTTAGTCGAGATTAGGGAGCTGCACGGCTTTGATCTTTGATTGCCAATTTGCATCTTGAAGGCGCTGGGACCTCATCCAGCCTCCGCGCAACCCTTTGTGGTTATCTCGTGGCTAATGGATTTGTTCTTAATGCTGGAGCGTGCAGGCTAAAGGCTGATTAAACCCTCTCCGCGGCGCTAAATCAATGGAACAAACATGATAGGGGTTGGCTTTCCCCAGCCCGCGCGCTCCCAGGCGGAGGGGCTGATCGACGGAGCCCCCGCGCCCCGGCACTGGCAGGGGCTCCCTCCTTGGGCACTGGTGGGCAGGGACAACCCCACACAGACACCCCTCTATCCCTGTATCCCCATCCTCTGCTCACCATGCAAGCAGCAAAGGGCTGGGGGGATCTCAGGACTGTCGGGGTGTCTGCCCCTGCCGGATGCTTGGGCCACATTGTCCTGGTCCTCGGCATCGGCAGGAGCTCCCCAGTCCCATCCCTCCCATCTCCTCCTGGCTCCCAGGGCTTGCTAAGTGAGTAAGGACATCATCTGGCAGGGATGGGATGGGATGGGATGGGATGGGATGGGATGGGATGGGATGGGATGGGATGGGATGTGACAACCTGCCCCTGCAGCTGGGGAACTCCTTCCTCCTCCTCATGCCCCCTATGCCTCCCACACACTGGTGAGCAGCACTCGGCAGCTCCCATCTCTGTCCTTCAGATCGTCTCCCCTTCCCCCTGCTCGGAGCCAGCTCCGTGCTCCCAGGACCGTGTGGTGCCCACACAGCCCATACATCACGAGCTGTGAGCAGCAGTATCTTTACATGCTTTCCATAATGCCCGTGGTCTCCACTGCACGTCCAGTTTCAGGAAAATGCAATTCCCACCGCATCTGCAGGCAGCATTAGCAGAGTGGACAAACTGCACCCTGTCCACAGATCCCCCAGGAAAAAACAGACCCCCATCCTCCCCGCTGCCTGGATAGGGGCCTGGGGATGGGAGGGGAGCACCTGAGATGGGCAGAACTAAGGTTTTAGGGACCAGGAGCTGTGGAGAGGATGGCAGTGTAGCTGCAAGCCAGGAGGAGACCAGCTAAGAGCATCTTGCACCCTTTACTTTTTGCAGGGCTCATGTCATCATGCTGGATGCTGCCAGGACAGAGCTGCCTGCCGGTCTGGTGGCATTTGAGTGACAGGACCCCCAAGCAGGGACCCTGCTCCAGGGCCCGAGCTGCCTCTGCCAGAGGATGAGACAGGAGCTGCAACACAGTGAAGCTCAGACCAGTGCCTTGCTGGGAACCAGTCCGTGGGGAGAAGGCACTGGGAGCAGCCCGTGCCGGGCTCGTCCCCGGCAAGCAGTGGACGCTGCAGAGGCAGCCGAGCTGCCGCACAGCATGGAGCCGGCGGGATCACACACCGAGATTCCCATCTGCAAACCTCGCTATTGAATCATCTCCCCTCTGCCAATATTTGCCAAGTCCGGGAGATAAAGTGGCTACAAAAGTCATCAGTGCCGGCATTTCAATCCGCCTGGGCCGGCAGCAGCCGGGCAGCTGGCAGCCCCCCAGGGTGCTCAGCCCCCTGCCTCCCGAGCCTCGAGCCCCAGCTCCCGTGGGACCGCGCAGCCCCCGTGCCCTGCCTGCAGCAGTGCGAGGAGAACCAGGACCCCTCCACGCTGCCACGCAGCACCTCTGCCTGCCCTGGATGGGTGCTGCTGCCGTGGGCACCGCTGCCCGTGCCACCCCGAGCTGGGCATCAGCACAGCCCCACCTCCGCGCCAGGACAGCCACCTCTACCCCGTCAACATCTTCCCTGCAACCCTCAACGCAGCATCAAACCACCCCCTCCAGTAATGCCCCATTCCCTCCATGTCACCCCAGTGTCCCCAGCTACCGCTGCCCTGCCTGCACCACGTAGCCCCCTCTCTCCCTTGCTCCTGGCTGCCTGCGCAGTCTCTGCCGCTGTCCCTGAGTGGGTGAGGCAGGACATGATGCCGAGATACAGCTTCTGGAGGAGAAGCCCAGAGCGTTATCAGCCCAGAGAGTTAATTAAGGTCATGTCAGGCGATAAGGAAACAGGATGTCAGAGCAGCAGTGGCACAGGGGGGTCAGGGCCTGAAAAACTCCCTCTGAAAAGCAACTCCACCGAGATGTGATCAGCCAGGTGCTTGGGGACAGAGTGGCTGTCACAGCTACACGCGCAACGGCTCCAGGGACGGCACCACACACACTGGACCTATGTCCATACAGGATGGGATGGGCTGGGAATGGGATGGGATGGGGATGGGGATGGGATGGGCACGGGCAGGGTGCCTGGCTGTGATATGCCGTGCCTGGGCAGGGAAAGCCTGCTGAGCAGCCCTGGTCATCTGCTCCTGTCCTTGTGCAGGAGCAACGCGCCTCAGTGCGACCAGCACCGTGCCGGCAGGGCAGGAATCGCTGTGAACCTCTGCCCGTAATTAGCACATGTAATTGCAGACACTCTCTGATTAGCAGGACCTCAGAGCCGAGCATGCCAGGCTGCTTGACAGCGCTCACACTGCTCCAGCTTCGGACTGTTCGCCTCCCGGCTTGGTGATGGCTTTGGCTCCGGGTCCGGGCAGTGCCACGGGGCTGGGCGAGCAGGGCTGGCCTGGCACCGCACGGCAGGGCGCACGGAGGAGTGGGATCAGGCTGGGGACAGGGATAGAGGACACACTGCCAGCACAAACCCATCTCTCCTGCCCGAGCTGCAGCAGCACCCAGTTCCCTGCCTGGCCGGGTGGGAGCTGAGCTGCTGGGACATAATTAATACTTGCATCAATCTCAGCTGGATTTGCATAGTACCCCCGATCCCGTGCTGCCCGGGAAGGCTGCTCCATGCCCTTCCCAGGGCAGCAGCAGCAGATGCCGTGCTGGCCCTGCCTCCTCCGTGGGGGTCACAGCCCCAGGGTGGCCCCCGGCTTGCCTCCGCATGCACCCCATCCCTCCTCGCCCCACCGCCCC
>VXBO01011378.1:29832-45198 GCA_013400135.1 Rhinoptilus africanus | reverse complement strand
CGCCCGCGGAGGGGGCTCCCCCACTTTCATTTCTGCCCCCCGCCCTGCTTTGTGCTGCCCGCTGGGCGCCGCATTTCCCCGCGGCAGGGCGCAAGAAGGGGGGGGTCACCGCAGGCGGTGGCCGGCTCTGTTGGAAAGGTTGAGCCGGGGTTCACCCTCTTCTGCCCTCCGGAGCCCCTGCCCCTCCTCTGAGGGTCTCCACGGCACGCTGTGCACAGCCCCACGCAGGACCCAGCTCCCGTGGTAGCGCTGCCCCGCACGCAGAGGGGGGAAGCAGGGTGTCCTCCTGCCCCATCCTGCCCACAGCAGTGGGGCTCTGCCCATCGCTCAGCGGGGTCAGAAATGCGATGAGGTTATGGATTCACTAACCCCCGAGCCCCACGGCGCCTGGATCTGGCTGCTCCTTCTGCCAGCAAGTCATGATCTCCCCCAGCTTCCTGCCTCAGCTTCCCCAGCTGGTGACAGAGGGTGAGCTCTGCTAGAAAAGCTGAGCCGGACCCCTCACCCACAAGTCAAGCAACCCTCTGCGACCCTGCCCAGTGTCACAGTGATGGAGGAAACACCGTCTCCTTGCTTCCAGAACAAGCCCAGCACCGGGTACCCCCCCCAGCAGACATGGCTCTGCTGAGGAGGTGCGTGCCTGGCTGAGAAACCAGGGTCCCCGGAGGACAAGTGATGAGACAGCCGCCCATGAGCTCGACAAGAGGCTTCGCCTCTCCCCGGGGACTGCGCCGCAGGTCAGCGTGACCTTCACTGTGCTGCCGATGCCAACGGCAAAGCTTTCCCCGCGTCGTCCGGCGAGTGCACACACATCTTCAATCTTCCCATCGATCTGTGCATGGCACACATGTTCCTGCCTCTGTGCGGGTCAATACGGCATGATAGGCTGCCTCCGGCAGGGAGCACGCACAGCCCCGGCGCCCGCTCCACCCTGCCCGGGGGGAGCTGCGGTGGGCACGTGCCAGCCCCGCATCCCCAGCTCCGAGAGGCACGGCGAGGAGCGGGGTGGGCAGGTGGGTGGCCCCAGCCACACAGCCACAAGCCCCGGGCTGCTTCCGCAGGGGATGCTTGGCCCTGCAGGACGTGCTTGGCCCTGCAGGACGTGCTTGGCCCTGCAGGAGGTGCTTGGCCCTGCAGAGACGGGTGGGCAGCAAGGGCCCGATCCTGTGGCCAGGATGTTGTGTGGTGCAAGGCAATAGCTGGCATGGGGTCTTTGGTCTGCAGAGTCCTTGCCTGCATTTCTGTGTCGAGGTGGCGAGGGGCGCGAGGGCACGGAGGGTCTGCCAGGCAGGTCCACCCCGTAAGCGCTGATCCTGATGTACAGGACAGACCGAGCTGGGTGAGTGTGAAACTGGCAGGACTCCACTGTCCTCCATGTGCTGGGCAGTCATGGCATAGGAGCAGGACTGTCTCTCGGCTCCCTGCACAGCCCTGGCCCCCACACCACGGGCACCACAGACCCTTCTCTCTCTGGGCACCTCCTGCTCCATTAGCAGATGCCGCCTGGGCTGGGGACACCTCTCAGCATCCTCCTCACCGCATGGTCCCCTCCTGTGTGGCCAAAGAGATGTGTCCTCTCCTCCCTCCTCTCCTGCCTCTCCTCCACCTGGCAAGGGCAGATGGCTGCTGGGGGCTCATCCCCTCGCAGGATGACCCAAGGCACGGGGCTGAAGCGCGGCCAGGCTGCGTTGGGATCAAGCTGTGCCCAAGGGAGTGTCACCCAAGGCACAAGCCCCATCCCCAGCTGTGGCTGCAGGTCTCCTGCAAGACATGGAGCGGGGAGGGCTGTGGCTTCATGGCCACCCGCACCGGGGGAGAGGGCACTTTGGGAGACTCACTGGGCTGGAGGGGCAGGGAGCGGGGAAGCAGCACGGCTGGGAGCGGAGGCGCTAGGGCTGAGGGCCTGCTTTTGCTTTTTCCTGGGACCAGACACGGCAGCGAGCACTGCACCATCTGGGAACGGCCGGTGCTGCCACTTGGCAGCATGTCTGCAGCTCGCGGTTCTGCACCGGAGCCTCCCACCTGTGGCTGAGCACCGCATGCCTGCGCTTGGGGGGCATGAGGCCACCATGAGGGACTCTGCGGCATGCAGAGGGGCTCGTCTGCCCCTCCACCCAGCCACGAGCAGCTGCAGAGCCTGTCTGCCCACTGACGCTCCCACACCAGGCCCTTGGGTTTGATGCTAACAGCAGCAAGAAGCCCAGCGCCCCGGGCTCTGGAGTGCCGACTTCACTAGCCACCATACAAGCAAGGCAACAGGATGGGAGAGCCAGCCAAGGGCTTGCTGGCAGTTTGGGAAAGGGGGGTCTCCCCTGTTCGCCCCTGCACCCCCCAGGCTGGGGGGATACTGAGCGGTGGGGGGCTTGGTGCAGGGCCCACGCGCTACGCTCAGATGATGGAGGCGTGGGGGAAGGCTGCGGGCGCCGGGGAAGACAGGACTGGAATTCAAAATGATGTTGACAAATCGGAGAAATGGCCTGAAAACAATCAGATACAATTCAAAAGGACAAGCGCCAAGAGCTGGGCTGGGGCGGGAAGCAAATCCGCCCAGCGAGCAGAGGGCGAGCGGCCGGAGGGCAGAGCTGCCGAGCGGGCAGGAGGGCAGGGCAGAGCCCCGGATCGGCAGCGGGCAGCAGCTTCGGCTTGTCTGAGTTTCACATCGACACCCAGGACAGTCCCAGTTGGATAAACAAGGCATGCAAGAGGGTCGGACCCCCTCAGGCAGGACGCGCTGTGCAGACGCAGTCCTCTGTGTGTGCAGAGGCTGCGTTTCCAGATGCCTGGCAGCCAGGCAGCTGCTCGGAAAAGCATCCGGGAGCTAGGGAAAAAACAGGAGGAGCCTCGTTCGTTTGGGATATGGGATCTGCCAGTTTAATGTGGGATGTCTGGCTGCCCTGCAACTGCGCTGAGCTCGGTGGAAAGGAGAACGTTGCTCAGGGCTGCGTGAGAAGGAGCATCACTCGCAAGGCTGCTGAAGCACTTGCTGGCGGCGAGGCCTCTGTGGGAGCCCTGTGCCTGGTCCGGGACCACACGTCAAGAAAAATCCAAACTAATTGGAAAGAGGAGAGAGGATGGCAATAACAGAGAGCAGACCAGCTGGAGGCACTGGGGGCTTGGGTGAGAGCAGAGGAGGCTAAGAGGCTGCATCCGTAGACAAAATATCTGCTGTGAGCACAGAAGGAGGGGGCTTTCTAGGGCGTCAGGACCCTGACACACGGTAGAAGGCAGCAGGGTTGAGGTGGAGTCTCCCTGTGGGAGGAGCTGGACCACAGCCTGGAGGGGTGCTTGGTGGGACTGATCCTGCCGTGGTGCCCTCCAGCACCCTCCTGATCATTCACCCCCCCCAAGAGGCAGACACTGTCTGTTTCTATTCTTAGGCCGATCTGGTTGAGGTTTTGGTTGTGATTTCCTTATCTTGCCACCCATCCAATGGATTGACTCGTTGCTGTACCAGCACCCGGCCTCTCACCGCGCCCTGGCACCGGCACAGGGCGGCTGCGGTGAGCCCACCCTCCCGGGCACCCGGTGGGGCTGCGGCTCCTCAGCACGGGCACAGGGCATCAGCCTGGGGCACCGAAAGGTGCCGTGGCCAAGGCAGCCTGGGCAGGGGGGACACAGGTGAGGGGACAGATACCCCCAGCAGAAAGCCCCCACCTGATTCCCTGCTAGTCCTGGCTGGCAGGGACGTGGATCCTGCTTGCTGGACGCTTCTGCTGCCAGCCAAAGCCTGTGAGCTGTCTGCCCTGTCTTCCTCGCCATCTCCACACGCTCTTGGAGCCGACGCTGGCCGTGGCCCCGCGCCCAGAGGGAAGTGGATCTGGGGCGATCATTAATTTTGATCTAATTGAAGGAAACGTGACTGTGGAGCCCAGCTGGCCGCAGCGCTCAGCTCTGCCTCTCGCCGGTCGGGTCCTCCGAGACCCTGGCTAACCCGTCGGCTTTAACAAGCACAGCCGCCTCCCCCGGCCTCCCCGGCACGCAGCCGGCGCCCGCCCGGCAGGTTGGGCTCCATGGCGAGGGCGGCGAGTGCCTGGGCTGCGGGGAGATGTGGGATGACAAGACGTCCACTCCAATTACGGGAGAGCGGGGCTGGTGACGGTGTGATGAGCATGCCAGGCATCACCGCCCGCCATGGAGCCGGCCGTGGGGCAGCTGCGGGAGCGGTAATGCTGCTTGCACCCCACTCACCGAGATCTCCGCACCGTCCTCCTGCGCTCTCGGGGAGCAGCGGGGCTGGGAATGGCAGGAGGGAGCCGTACGCGCCAGGGCGGGGAGAGGAGACATGGCTATGAACACTGTTAGCGGCTGCGCGGTGCTGGGATGGGGAGGATGACAGCTCCGGCACCGCAGACCAGCCTCGCTGGTGGCACTGGTCCCCTGGGCAGGAGATGGCTGAGCTGAGGTCCCTCACACTGGGGGAAACTGCTCCTCGGTTTAGCCCATGGTGGCAACTGACACGTCTGCCAGGGCCGGCAGACGCATGGGCGATGCAGCACCCCATTAACGCACTGACCCCATTTACGTAAACTACCCCCATTAACCACAATACCTTATTAAATGCTTTACCCCAATTAAGTGCAATACCTTAATTAATGCAACACCCCAATTAAGGACAACACTCCCGTTCAATTTATTCCTTCATTAAGCGCAAAACCTCAATTACAAAGTCTCTTTTGTAAGCTGCGTGCACGGGCTTGCACAAAGTGCCCTGGACACCTTTTGCTGTTGCCAGAAAAACAGCGTTGGGTTTATGCGGCTTTTGGGGTCCTGTCTCCAGGAATTTAAAGGGTGGGTTTCAGTAGGATCTGGGTGTAGGATCATCCACCACAGCGGAGAGGACAATGTCTGCCCANGGATGAGCACACGTTTCAGCACAGGGGATGTTCAGCATCCCCAGGAGGATGCTCAGCCCAGCACCTATCTCCAGGCTCCGGGTCTGGCGGTGCTCGCTGGCCCGTGACCGGCAAGAGGTCAGCCTCGGCTAATGCTGCCCGCCAGTCCTGAGCGGGAGGAGTGGAGGAAACGGCCTCGCCGCCCTCCGAGCATCCCTCGCGGCTGGAAAGGCCGTCACAGACGTGACCGGAGAGCGGCTGCATGGCAGCAGGAGCACAGGGCGCTGGGGCGAGCGTGGTCCCTCCTGCCCTCGGCGCTGTTAGGAAGGAGAAGGCGTCCTGGGAGCCATCGCTGCAGCGTGCCGAGACACTCGTTTGGGTTTATAGCCTTTTATTGCTGCAGCTGGTTGATGCTCCCTGGTCTCTGCCATCTTGAGGAGGGCAGCCGGGCGGGCTGGCACGTGGCCGCGCCGCGCCGAGCAGCTCGGCAGCAGGGCACGTACCTGGGCTGCCCCCGGGCTTGCACCAGTAGCGAAAGCACCAGCACGGCAGGGAAACTGGGCTCAGCACCCTGCTGGGACGCTCCCCAGCGCTATCCCCACACAGCCCCTCTGCCCACAGCGTGAGACCCCCCCCCAACCTCCACCACTTGTCACCTGCCTGGTGGTTTATAAAACTTTAAAGCTAATGGTGTAATAAACTCCAATAATGATATTGCAGCTGCACCGGGGCACCCTGGGATGAATTCATTACGGGAGCTGCAGCAGTTAGGCGGGGAGGGCAGCATCGGGGCTGGGGGATGCTCCAGCCGGCACCGTGGGAGACGGTCAAGACCCCCAGGCCCCGCAGTGAGCAGGGCACCCCCCTGCTTTGCTCTCTCCCAAGTGACAACCAAGCAAAGGAGTCTGGAAGGCAGGCAGCCCACCTTGGCCACAGTCCTCCCCGATCAGGAGATTTCCAGGGGAAAAGGAGCTGGGGGGACTAAGGCAGCCTACCAGCGCCTTCTGACTCGGGCTGAGCCTGGGGGACCACGCTCCTTGCAGTGGTGGGAGGCTCCCACGGCACTGAGGTGAGCCCTGGCCACCCTGTGCAGCCCCCGAGCCCCCCAGTGTCCCTGCCCTGCCTCCACAGCGCCAGCCCCAGCACACACCCGTCAGGGCTGGCATGCCAGTGTGCACAGCTGTATGCCTGGGTAGGGGTGCTGCTGTACACAGCTGTATGGGCACAGCTGGCACAGCTGGGAGGGCATCTCATAGCCAAGGGGACATGCCCAGCGCTGTGCCTTGCCGGAGGGGCAGGGTACAGATGGGTGCAGCCTTGCTGTGGCGTGCAGGGAGGATGACAGCCTCATCCCACCCCAAGGAGCCCTGATCCTGCACCAGGGAGCAGGTTTCTCCTGCCCTGGCGTGGGAGCAGAAGGGTGATGGGTGCCACAGGGATGGAGCACAGTGCAGCAGCAGCAGGGAGCCCATCACCAGGCTCTCTAGGCACTTCTGGAGAGGGGCAGGTTGCGAATAGCCCCAGTGCAGGGCACAGGTAGCGCTGGCACCCCAGCAGCACCCACACTGGGCAGGGGGGCTGGTACCCACCCCCCACCGCTGTTCCTCCATCCTGG
Source organism: Rhinoptilus africanus (assembly GCA_013400135.1). Taxonomy (NCBI): domain Eukaryota; kingdom Metazoa; phylum Chordata; class Aves; order Charadriiformes; family Glareolidae; genus Rhinoptilus; species Rhinoptilus africanus. The sequence goes on along the minus strand of VXBO01011378.1, from coordinate 38,751 downwards.
CCCTGTGAGGGATGTAAGGAGCCGGATGGGAGCATGCCCAGCCAGCGGAGCATGCGGATCTGGTCTTCATGCTCCGAGAGACATAGCTCAGCTGCTCCCTCACACTTGGCTGTGCCCGCAGGCCCTCACCTGCCTTGTCCCCTGCAGCCACCGGCACCCGGTGCCCGGGCAGCGCCCTGTGGCTCTTCCTGGCCCTGGACCGCTCCTCCTGCCCCATCCGCAGCCTTTCGCCCAGGCGGCTCCTGCCTCCCGCTTGCCTTTCCTAAAAACAACAGAGCCATAAACAGCCAGCAGAGCTGCCTCAGCGCAGCAGTAGGGCTGAGGTTTTAAATGCACCCAAGTCAGGAGATTGGAAGTTACGGGTCCCCGAGCAGCCGTAGCTCAGCCGTGTGGTGCCCATGATGGCCCGGTGCGTGCACAGCCGCTGCGCCGCGGGCAAGGGGCAGAGTTAGTGTTACCATGGGAACCATCGCTCCCCTTTTCCTGACATCTGTGTGATTAAAACCCCGACCTTAATGCCACGGCCCCACCAATGTGCGCTAGGGAGCACCCTGCCTGCCCCCCCCAGGCTGCCGGGTGAACGGGCTGGGAGCCAAGTCCTGAACTGCCCCTGCCCCTCGGCAGCTGATGGAGAGGTGACGGCTGGACCGCGTCTGCAGGGGGGGACTGGGAATTCGGAGGGGGCCACTGGGAAGTCCCGATGCCAGCTCCACAGCCCAGCTCCTGGGGCTGGGATCCATCCCGGCGACAAGCCCTGGAGCCAAGCACACCATGGGCACGGCGCACAGCTGGCCGTAGAGCGCTCCGCATCCATCAGCTCCATCACGGGCCGCTAGCGCTGATGGCACAGCGGGTACCGCCTGCTGCGGAGCACATGGCCAACAGCAAACACACCGCGTGTGCTGTGCCAGGCACGGCAGAGCCAGGTGCCCTCATTGCCCCGTGTGCCGCAAACCCCTGGCACACTGCTGGCACCAAGTGTGGAGCACGCTGCAAACGCCAAACACCTCTCTGGGCTCCATCCTGAGCACGCTGGGAGGAGGGAAAGCATATGACTGCTGAGCATCCTGGAAGTGTCGACCCCAAATGCAATGCCTTCGGGCACCGAGTGCCAGCTCCTGGCAAGCAGGCGGCTGACACTGGGCTGCGGGCACCGACGGTGCCACGGGCACTGAAAACTGCGCCGTGAGCAGGGGATCCACGCTGGGCTGTGAGCGCGCAGTGCGCCGCAGAGCGAGCCTCGGCAGGGAAAGCACAGGCTGATGGCACTGAGGACCATCCTCAGCGCCAGAGATCTGCTGTGAACACCGGTCACACCACGGGCACCAAAGCCCCGCAGAGAGCAGGCCGGAGCGAGCGCCGACTACGCTGCAAATGCCAAATCTAACAGGCGCCGGGCGCACCTTGAATACCAAACGCTGCCTGCGGAGGTGGCTGAGCGCTTGGCAAACACGAAGCCACAGCTGGCACCAAATGCCGAAGGGGCTGCAAACATCAGTGGCGACGGGTCCTGTACCCCAGGCACATGGCGTGTGCCGAGCGCTGCCGCCGCCGAGTGCCAGCCCCGTGCAAATAATGACGATGCCACAGGTATTAAGTGCTGAGCACTCCGCAATTATCAAGCAAACCGTGGGCATCGAGTGCTGCGCACACCATGACCACAAACACACTGCAGGCTCCAATTTGACAAATACACTCCTGATAACAAGCGTGTGGCTGGTGCTGGGGACGCCGAAAAGAGCCGTGCGAGTGTGGGTAGAGAGTGCCATGGGCTACTGCAGAGACCAAAGGTGGCGCGGGGACCGGGGATGCTGCCTACATCAGCTCGGGCGATGTGAGCATGGGCACTGAGTGCCAACCAAATGCTTCGCTGGCTCCTTGTTGCGTGCTGCGCTCTGATTCGGAAAGGTGCCAAACACGTTGCAAACACCAAACAGATGCAGACAGCGAGCACCCCATGCTGACCGCCGAGGGCTGGGCACGCGGCACACACCATCCCTCTTCCAACGCCCGCCTCCAAGCCCGCTCTGCAGGCACCAGGCTCGGCGGTGGCACCCAGCCCTGGCACATGGTGTGCCACAAACCTGCCCCAGGTTGCCCAAGAGCCACCCGGCAAGCTGTTGATGGATGGGGGGGGGGTGANGGCCCCACGGCTCCCCCACCCTGGGGTGCGGGGGGGTCCCGTCTGTCTCTCGGGGAGCGACAGCCGTGCGGGAGGGCCAGTGGTGCGGCGCGTGCCGGTGTGCTCAGGGCCTGTTATTTCATTTTCGCTTGTCCCATCCCATTAGCACAGCTGTCTGCCACCAGAGAAGGGAAAATTGATGCTAAACGGGATATCAATTTATCATGGAGTGTGTCACCCGCCGCACGGCTCTGCCAGCCGAGCAGCAGAGACGCGCTGCACCAGCCAAGCAGCACCTGTAATTAACAGCTCGTCAGCCTCCCCCGCGCGCTGCAGCCTGGGCACCAGCCGGAGGGTGCGGAGTGGGGAATCCCGGCTGGGTGCCACCCTCCGCCCCCGGCCGGGTCCCCAGCATCCCTCCTGGGGGGGCCGCCTGTGCCCACCTCCCGCCCCGCTGCCAGGGATGGAGGCAGCCGCTGGCTCGCACATGGCTGTGCCAGCCCATGGGATGCTCGGAGAGATGTTTGTCCCGTATCCCAGCCCTGCCTCAGCCGTGTCCCCCGCCCTGGCCCTGACGCCTGGCTGCTGAGGTGTCCCGGTGTGAGGCAGAGCCGTAACTCACGGGGTGACGGTGCCCGGTGAGTAACGAGCCAGGAGCCCGGCTCCGGGGCGTGAGTTACGGCCGCTGCCTGCGCTCAGTGAGACATCAATCCTGGCGGGCAGCAGGGATAGAAACGTTCAGTGTGCCGGGAAGGGGCTGCAGGACGGGTCATCAATCCTGGGCAGCGGGGTGGGATGCCAGCACAGGTAGGGAGCAGGCACGGCCGGAGGGCACCCGGTGGGGACACTCCTGACCGTGTCCCTATGCCCAGCTCTTGTCCCTCTGAGTGTCCCCAGCCCCGGGGTGAATGCAGGGTGTCATGCCCAGACCACAGCAGGAGCGATGTGTCAGATGTGGCTTCTCCCAGCCCTGGGGGTGCCGGTGGCTGCTCTCTGGGAAAGACAGGAGCAGGAAGGAGGGAAGGGGCCACTGGGAAAGACTGTCAGAGCCCGGAACAGGGTCCCAACCTGGCCCTGATCAAAATCTCCGAGGGGTTTTCCATGAGCAAGATCTCCATCCCTGCTACTCCGGGCTGCTCAGTGGTGACCCCACCATCCCCCAGTGCCATACTGGGGTGCTGCCGCCTCACCACCCCTTCCACATCTGGTCCTTGCAGTGGCAGGACTGACCCCCCCACCCCCTCCAAGCCGCGGTGGGTCACTGCCAGCCTGGTGCCCGTGCCCGGGCCGTGCGGCAGCGGAGCGGCAGGCAGCGGGCGAGCAGGGCAGCCGGCGGAGCCCAGGCTGTTTGTTGCTTTGATGTTAAACACCCAGAGATGAAATGCGTGCCCCGGGGCTGGGTCCCTTGCAGCCAGCCGGGCTGGCCAGCCTCTGGCTGCGAAACCGTGCCAGCGCTGGGGCCGATAATTGGATGCATGTTTCTTCCAATGAGTTTGTATCATTTTTATGTAAATTTGACATTTTCCTGATGTTCTGTAATGTGCACAAAGCAAGTGCCGCTCCTGCCGTCGGCAAAGCCTATTTCCTTCCTGTCTGAAGTGCTGTGTTGATTTAAGGGCCTGCTAATACGCGCAGCCGGGCCCCCCCCCGTGCACATGCACGTGCCCGCACGTGGCTCACCGGCTCCGATCTCCATCAGCCTGGCGTGCAGCACCCGGATGCCCAACATCATGTCCCACCCAGGGCTGGGACCATCCTGCACCGGCACAGCGTGGAGCTGGGCTCCCTGGGACAGCAGAGCTCCTTCTTTGTCCATCTCGTGTGCCACCAAATCCCTAAGCCGGACACCTCTCGGCTGTTTGGCTCACCCTGGAGGAGGTGAAGAGGTGCCTCCGTGCCCTGGCATGATGGGGGCACCACCAGCACCCCCCGCAGGGCTCTTTCATCTCCTGGAGGATGGCGGGAGGACATCAGAGCCCTGAAGACAGAGGGAGAAGGAAGCAGATGGCAACACAAGGGGCACCTTTCTGGCAGCGCGGGGAGGAGCTGCTAATTAATTGCGCACCCAGGGCTGCAGGGAACTGCGCAGGGGGAGCTTTGGACTCTGCTGCTCCGAGAGCTGCCAGAGGAGCCGGGATGGATCTGCCTGGGCATTCCGGACCACTCCTGGATAGGGGTCTGTGCATCCTGGGCAGCAGTGGTGGCACTTGGGAGCCCTTCCCAGGGGCGAGGGCACTCCCGCTCCCACGTCTCCCGGCTTTTTGCGCCGCACGATTTTCCTGGGCTCCGTCTGCGGCGCAGGCGAGCGGGTTTCAAAGGCAGCGCTGCTATTTAAAGCCCTTATTGTTCGCGTCCTTGACACCGGCAGCTACATCCTGCTGTCGTTCGATGCGAGCGCATCCTGGCCCGGCCAGCCAGAGGAAGGCAGCTAATGAAGAGCAAGTGCAAAGACGCCTCTTCTTTGTCCTGATCACAAAGCGGCTTCCCAAACAGTCCCCCTCCGCCCTCCGCCGGGCAGTTATTTATAGCTCCCCTTCCCCAGGGCACGCCGGGAGTTTCCTCCAGACAACGATGCCCTGGGATCCCTTCAATGGGCAGCAGGGATGAAGGCTCTCCGTCCCCGTGGCCCTGGGAGCTGCTCGCAAAGATGCCCCGTCCCTGTCTGTCCCCAGGGCCATGGAGGGGGTGAGCCCCCCTTGGGGTCAGCTCCCTGCCCAGCTGGCAGCCCTGGGGGGGTTTCTCCATCTGGGCAGCATCGCTGCATCCCTCCTCCTCCTCGCCGCGGGTGGGCACACATCTGCCTCCGCCGCTCCCCTGCCCGCCTCGGGTGCAGGGATGCACAGCTGCGGGACACGGCGGAGGGCTGGGTGACCCAGCCGAGCCCCCCGCGCCCTGAGGCAGCCTGCCCGCCGGCCCCCCCGATGGCAGCGGGCATCTGCTGCACCCCCGTGCCAGGCGTCGCTCTCTCCGGCGAGAGGCTTTGACAGGAAATTAAAGATTAATGTTCCCCGCGGCACCTGTGCCGGCGGCACCCACGGTGCCGAGGACGTGCCCGGCATGGCAACCCGGGCTGGGGGGGCTGGGCCAGGGGTGCCGGGGGCATGTGGGCAGGGAGCAGGGGGAGGGGGCTGCATAAGAAGCAGGGGTAGGAATGAGGAGGGAAGGGACGTGTCCCCTGGGAACTAAGCCACTGTCACTTCATGTGGCATCCAGAGCCAGGCAGGGAGATGCCACCCGCAGGCAGGGCGATGCTGGGGCCGAAGGGACTGGAGATGTGGCGGCAGAGGAGAGCGGGTCTGGAAGCTCTGCACAGGGCCCTCAGCCCCTTCCCTGCCTCCTTCAGCACGGGTCTGGCATGGTTGGGGAGCCACCAGTCCCTCAATGGGACAACCCCGTGACAGGTCAGGGGATGCCAGCACCTGGCTAACTGGCCGCCTGGCACGGCGAGCAGAGGCGTGCAGCTGAGCAGGCGGCGTGGTGCCAGGAGCATTCCCTCTCTCCCGCTGGGAGGGGATTATGCTCAGCCTGGGTCTGGCTGGCTGTGGCCATGCCCACATGGATGCAGCTGCCACCCACTGCCTGCTTCTGTGACCCCCCCACCCTGCTCCAGGGCTGTGCCAGTCTCCCTCGTGTCCTGCACCACCTCCTGCGGGCACATGTTGAGCCCCACGAGGGTGGTGGGACAAGTCTCCCCACTGCCTGGCCCTGGCCATGTGCCTGCCGTCACCACGGGTCTCTCCCCCGGCTCCCCGGGAGCACCGGGCACCTGGGTGTGCGGGGCTGTGGTTTTGTGAAATATGGTCCCTATAAATCCCGCCGGGTGCAAGCCGTAATTCTCGATATATTTTCAAATATAGTTCAATTATTTTTCCCATATATCATGGGGAAATTGCATTGGCGAGTGGCGGCGCTAAGCAGGGAGCGCGTGGCGGGGCGGCGTTAATAGGATTGTGCATGGTATTATGCATGAGGTCGTTCAGGACACAGTGGGGAACCTCGCGTGCTCCGGAGAGACGGGAAGGAATAAATCAGGCTATTAGCCCGGCACCTTGCTCAGGTCTGCAGGGGATTAATCTCTGCAGCGTGTGGGGATCCCAGCCGGGCTTCTCCCAGCAGCTCTGTCCTGCTCCGTGCCCACATCTGCCCAAAGCACCGGGGAGCGGAGGCAGCGCTGACGGTGCCAGGGTCACCCAGCGGGTGTGACATGTCACGGGGGAGCGAGCATCCCAGGACTGCGCTCAGTCGCACGGTGGCGAGGATGGTGTGGCACCCTGGGAAAGCCCTGGCTGTCTCGGGACCTTCTCTGGGAAAGCCTCATCCTTGGCTTGAGCTTGTGGAAAAGCTGAGGATGAGCATGGCTCCAGCCCACAGCCCTTGTTCCAGCAGCTCTGTGCCCAGTGCCACACTGGGTGGGCACAGCGGGGCTGGCACCCACTGCCCCGGCGGCGGGTGGGCGGCGTGGGGAGCCCTCGCCGCCTCTCACCATGCGGCAGGCGCTCGGCCAGCAGTACCTGGGGAGCCGCCGCAGCCTTCAGGACGGGCGCGTGTAATCAGCCGGGACAGTCACATTTCCTTCAGTTCCCCATGAATATTTATGCAATTTGCGCAGAGCTGCCGGAGCCGAGCTGCCGAGCCGGAGGGGAGATGGCAACCTGGCCCCTCAGCTCCCCCGCTCCAGGTCCCATGGGATCTCCCCAGGGCTGGTCCCGCTCGGCCGTGCCACGGCGCACACCTCCGCACTGCAGCCGGCCGGCAGCGTGGCTGGGAGCGAAGGTCCTGGGAGCGGCGACCTTGGGGATGGACACCGGGGAGGGCAGCGTGTCCATCCCCAAGGTCTTTTGCAGAGGCTGGCCAGCCAGGGCTGCCTCCACGGGCAGGAGCAGGCAGGATGCTCACTCCCCTTCCTCAGGGCTTGGCCCTCTGGAAGGAATGAAGAAGTTCCTGGCGCTTGGGAGATGCAACTCACCCACTGGCTGGGTCCCTGGGGGGCTCCCTGGCCTCGCAGTGGGTGTCCCACAGCAGGCAGGGAGGTGAAGGACCCACTGGGCAAGGGAATGGGTGCTCCCCGGCAGCAAGGGGGCTGTCGGTGCTGGAGCAAGCTGTGAGTGCAGGTGAGGTTTACAGTATAGGGAAAAACAAATTATTAATCATGAGAGCAGCCCCAGCCGGGCTGTCAGGGCCGCATGGGCTCATGAATATTCAGCATCGGGCTGAGCACTAAATCTCATTTAAATGTCAGGGACCATTAGGCAGACAGGGAGGGGGCTGGGATGGCAGCTCCCCACTCCGTGCCAAGCCCCTGCGCCAGCCGGGCAGGTCAGGACCAGGGTGCCGGTACCTCCCTGGCACGGCTGGGCAGGGGCTGCCCCGGTACTCTGGGTGCCCCTATCCCAGTGCCTGGGCACTGCTCGGGGGTAGCTGGGACCCCCGGGCACCTCTGCCAACCCTGAACGTCTGCTGATTGATAATGGGTGCTGAAAACACTCACCAAGCACCCTACAGATCCAGACATCGCCAGCCATATGTCCTGCTTCCCCCGGCAGGAGAACAAATCCTTCTGGATCTTCCACCCAGATAGGCTCAGCCTGGCAGGACACAGAGGCTCCTCCAGCCCCTGGCATCCTGGTCAACCCTCCTCATTCCTCAGTGCACTCAGAGGAGCAGCCCCACGTCCTTCCCTGGGTGCGAGGCCGGTGGGTGCCAGAGGGGTGCCCAGAGGGATGGCTGGGAAGACCTAGGCCATGCTGGGGAGCTGTGGGCAGCATGCTCAGGGTGGTGGCTCCCAGTGGTGCCCCTGGCAGCGGCGGCAGCAGCAGGCAGCGTCTGGCAGCAGGAGGGAGGTAGGCACGTCTGGGCGCCGCCTCCCCATGCTGGCACTCGCGCTCTCTCCAGCTCAGCAGGGGCCTGGCAATTACACGGATACGTTTAAGCTCTTAATCCTACTGAAGATTATTCCAAGGTCGGGGCGCGAGGCAGGTCCCCACGCACTGCCAGGCTGCGACGCGTCCCTGCTGCCATCTGCCGGGACGGGCCAGCTGAGGGGACACTGGCACCCTGGCGCACAGTGGCTCTCCCCGTGCCTGGGCCACCGGCATCCCTCCATCCTCGGTGTGGCCACAGCCACGAGCCTGCTGGCATCTCCTGAAGGTTTGATCCTGGCACTGGGGACCCCCCCTGCAACTTCTCCCAGGTGCCAGTGCCAGCCCTTGGAACCTCCCCTGGCTCTCCCACCTTCCAGACCCATCAGCTCCCTGTGTTGGCTCCACACTGCTCTGTGGGAAGTGTGATGGGTGGCTTGAGCCATCCAGAGGGATGAGGAGACCTTTGAGGAGGAGACTCTCCCCAGCAGGGCACAGAGGACATCTTGGAATTGCCATAGATGTGGCCAGGGTCCCAGGGCTGCTGCATCCCCATCCAGGAGGACTCCGAAGCTCAGAGCTGCAGAGGAATATCTTCACCAGGGTCTGAGGGACCCTGGTGACCAAAGAGGTGGCTCGCAAGCTCTAAAACTTTTACCATCACTGTCACTGGTAGGTGATGGCCTAAGAGCAATAAGTGGCTCGAAGATGGTGCAAACCAACCTGGGGTCAGGTCTGAAGCCCACTGGAGAGGGGGACCATTAGCTGAGGGGGCTCATCCCCTGGGCTGTGCTGGGGTCCCCTGCAGGCACCTCCAGACAAGCACGGGTACTTCATGGGGCATTGCCCCTGCTGGGTTGTGTGTAACGAAGAGGTGGGAAGGTGCCCAAGAGAGGAAAGAAGCACTTGGGCTGGGTGGTGACACTCAGGATTCCCCCT
>VXBO01011378.1:15016-27124 GCA_013400135.1 Rhinoptilus africanus | reverse complement strand
TCTGCTTTTAATCAGAAGGAAAAGAAGAGAAGTTTGAACAATTAAGGAGTAATGAAGAGCTTCAGAAAAAAAAAAAAAAAACCACCTCTCTGAAGATTAGCTAAGATTTTCACAGCACTTGGAGAATTTAAAGAGCTATGCTGGTATCGAGCAAAACGATACAAATATTCCCTGTTGAAAAACCACAAGCGGTGGGAGCGACGGCGAGTGCCGGAGCCTGGGTTGTCCGCAGGCAGGCACGGCGCCGGCTCACTGCGAGCAGTGGTGCTGCGCTGCGGGAAAAGAGCTGGCAGCAGCCGGGCTCATCCCGTGGCCATTCCTCGCCAGAGGTGGCCAGGAGGGACCCCCTGTCTCAGCTGTGGATGGAGAGCCGTGGGAGAGGCTCGCTCTGAGCACACGGCACCCGTGGCACAGCTGGACCCATCCCAGACACTCAAAGCTCTCAGCGAGGGGAACAATCCCTGTGGATTTGGGTTTTGGCGGCTTGGGCATGCCCATGGAGGCATGGGCTGGGACCGCTGACGGCACATCCCTGGAGGAGAGCGCATGGAAAAGCCTCCACTCTGTACTCCCATGGCATACCCATGGGACAGGCAGCCCCAATGCCAGCATCCCCCTCCCCGAGCTGGCCCCCGCTCCCCAAAGCCCGGAGATGGGCCCATCCATCCCCGGTGCTCCCCACCGGTACCTGCCGGGGGCCCGTCACCGGGAGGGGAGCGCGGGGGCTGCACAGCCGCTCACAGCAGCAGCTGGGTAATTTTCATGCTAAGTGAAAAGTAAAGTGCACAGACTCTTTATTAGAGCGAGCACGGTGCGGGGAACAATGAAGGCAGTGATGATCGTTAACTTTCTAATCGGAGGAGAAAAGTCCTCAATGCAATTTTTATGGTAATAACATCGACACTAAAGATAATTGCTCCCCGCGTCGCGCTTAGCGCCGGGAAACTGTTTGGGAAAAAAACATTAATTTGCAGGAACTGAGCCAAAGTTTCCTTAAGGCAGCTGTTCCCTGCGCCACCCTGCCCCCAGCCCGGGCTGGCACTGCCCGATGGCCGACCCCCTGCCCACGCCGGCACCCCTCGTCCCTCTTGCTGGCCCTCTTGCACCACGCCGCTGCTGGCCGGTGGCACAGGGCTCTCCCAGCACGGGTGCCCGGGGCCGGGCTCAGCTCAGCAGGAGATACCGGAGGTGGTGCAGCCCACCGCTGCGGCGGTGGAAGAGGGCCAGGAACATTTCGGGCGATGTGATGGAGCAGCCGTCGTGCTGCGGCAAAGGGGGACGGGCAGGGCTGCCCCGCGTGCCGGGACCGCCGCCGGCAGGGAGGGATGGGAGCGCTCGCGCTCCCTGGGGAATAATAAACGCAGGAGAAATTACAGCCAGGTGACATTTTAACGAGCCGGCGTCCTGCGTGGCATTAATATTCCAGGGGCTGCAATTCCCTGGCGGGCGTTTGAGAGATGAAAAAAAGAAAAAAAAAATCCCAGCCCAGTAAAATCAAATAAATAAATCTCTGCCTAAGCGTGGCGTCTCCCCCGCCCCCGGCACGGAGCGGGCGGCACGCGGTGTGATTTCCCCTGTGATCCCCTGCCGCCGAGCAAGCAATCGGCTCGTCTTTGAGCGCGGCGGCAGGATGATTTATCCCGGCTCCCGGCGCCCCGGCTGGGGCGAGAGCGCGGGGCCGGGGATGATGCATTGGGCAGGAGCAGAGGTGGCGGCGGGGGGAAGGCGGCGGAGCAGGGCACGCACACAGGCCACCACTCAATCCTAAATTAATTTTAATATTTGACAAATCAAATCTACTTAGGTGAGCCATGGGCCGTGCGAGGGAGATTTATGAGGGTTTGGGGCTGTCGGTTGAGCATGTAGCCCATGTTCGCCGCTGCCCGGCGGGGGTACGGCATTCACGGCATCACTGCTTCCCCCCTCCCCAGGGGCAGGGATATAGCTGGCCTGTCCAAGCGGTGTGACAGCGGCAAGAAAAATGTCCTGTCCTCTAAGTCCTGGCTTATTAGGCTGGCAGGAGTGACAGGCCCTTTGCCTGCCCCAGCTCTGAGCCTGCTGGCAGAGCGGGCAGCCATGGCACGGCACTGGGCATAGCTGGAGGTGGTACCCGCTGCCCGGGATGTCCCCGTGGGAGCTCCGGCTGAGCCTGGGAACAACAGCTGGTTCCAGCACGATGGAGGCTGCTCTCCTCCCTGCGGGGCTGGAGCAGTTTCCCGTGGGCTGAGGGCAATTACAAACCCATGGGCCGAGGAGCTGCGCTGGGAGATGGAGGGGGTGCGTGGGGTGCACGGGGTGCGCAGAGCCATTCCCTCGCAGGGTCATTTCAGTCCCAGCTCCACCACCCGCCCGCAGATTCATGGGCCCCCGGAGGTGACAGGAAACCTGATAGGTTTTAAGACAGCAACATGCCCTGAATCTGCAAGGTGCCTGGGCAGGCGAGGCAGGGAATCCAAAATGTTTACAGCCTCAGGGGACATGGCAAATGTGGAGCAGGGAAGGCAGGCTGTGCTGCCAGGAATGAGCTGGCCATTCCGGGGAGAGACCACCAGCACCCCTGATGTGCCATTGGAAATCCCTCCCTCATCCCGGGCATCTCCCTAGCATCTCTGTGGGACTGGTGAGGGGCGACTCAGGGAAGCCCAGTGCTCCCCGTGCCAGACCTGCTCCTGCAGCAAAGTGGTGATGCTGGAGAAGGATCTTCACCGCTTTCTGCCCCAGTGCTGCTCTCTCCTGCCGGTAGGTGAGGACCAGACTGTAGTTTTTTCTCCTTGCTGACTCCTTCATTGGGCACAGGCGGGTTGGCTGTGCCTGAGAGCCAGGGCAGGGGCTGCCCTCAGCCAGCCCTTGCCTGGATGATGTCCCTACAGAGACGGCACCAGGCTCTGTGCTGGAGACAAGCCCCACGTCTGGCTGCAGCCTCAAGCTGGGGTGTCTTGAGGGACCTACAGCACATCCCTGTCCTGAGGGACCTTACAGCAGCACGTGGCCGCAGCAGGTCACGCAGCCTGTCCAACTCCTCCGGCAGCCAAGAGGCAAGCAGTGTGCAAAGCCTGGGCCAGCTGCCTGTCCTGCCTGTGCCTCTCCCAGCTCCCGCTCTGACAATGGCAGGGTCCTCTGTCTGCCCCAGGAGAGCCGGACAACAGCCAAGGGCCACGGGAGGGATGTGAAATACCGGAGAGACATCCTGTCCACAGGGATCACATGCACGCCTATGCCCAACAATTCTTACCTTATAAAACAGAGAGCTCAAAGGACTTTAAGGAATGTCTACAAGTTTTCTGGGCCAGGAGGGACTGGCTGTGAGAGGTGATGGATGTTTCCAGCCCCTGACTGCCCCTGTGCTTGGCCAGGCTCCTGGCTGGGTGCTGGGGGCAGCCGCTGCACCCCAGCATGTCCCTGCGGAGTGGGAAGCAGCAGGATGGATGGAGGGCTGTGCCTCCAGGGCTGTGGGCCCATGGCAGTGCCTCATCCCTGAGAACCTTACACTGTTCCTGGTGGCTCCCTCCATCCCAGCTCCAGCCCCATGGGTGCCCCATCCCTAGCAGAGGCAAACCAGCACCATCCCCGGTGATACACGGTCCACGGGAAGGTGGGGTGACTGGTTTGTGGGCACTGTGTTACGGCTGCAGCTCTCAGCAGAAGCGTATGCTCTCGTAAAATATCTACATTTGGATGCAGAGATTTCCAGGGATCCAAGAACGCTGTGCCGATAATTAAACATCTGCTCTGCATTTGTCTGTCTTCCTGCCGTGACGTCACTCCAGCCCTGGTTCTCCCCTCCCTGTCCTCCGGCAAACACTCTCCACCGGGATGGCATCCCCTTCCCACCGCTCTGCCCCATCCCAGGGGCACAGCATCCTCAGCCATGGCTGCTGGGAGAGAGAGGGCAGCTCTGGGCACCCCCGGGAGCAAACAGCAGCTCTGCTGCCAGCACCTGCAGCCTTCAGGGGGCTGCGAAGCTGACAGCCTGCCCTGTGGCTCGTACCAGCCCAAACAGTGTCACTGAGCCCCACCGTGCATCGCCAGGCAGTGCTTGTCCATGCACGCTCCCCTGGGCTGAGCAAGTAGCTGCCACCGCCATCCTGCAACCAGGAGAGCATCAAAACAACCTCCAAATTGATCTCTCAGACTCTTCTGCAAGCCCCAGTCACGTCCTGCTAGGAGCAAGCGTCCGCTCTAGTTACTGTCTCCTAGGAGAGCATCGAGGGCTTCAGGCTGTCACAGGAGGAGCAGACCCAAACATGACATCTCCATGGAGCCCGGGGTACAGCAGGCAGGGCCACAGCGGTGCTGAGCAGACGGCACCGGGGCCTGGATCGATGGAACCTGGCCGGATCCCATGGGGGCTCTAACAGCTCCCACAGGGCTGGGATGGCGGTGGGATGAGCCAGGGACGGGATTGGGTCCGGCTGTGGTCCCTCTGGCCCCAGATGTGCCTGCAGCCCTGCCCAAGCACCCAGCGAGGCTGACTTGAGGTGGCTGCCCGCTGCCCGCAGGGCTGGCCCTGAGGGGCTACATCGTGGCCACCTTGCCCCCCCTGCCTGGCCACTGGCAGTGAGCTTGGGCACCCTTGGTGCCATGCCAGCCAGCCGGGCACTGCCAGGGGCTCTGTCCCAGGGCCCACAGCCCGGAGGGATGTCAGCATCACTGGGGACAGCATCCTGCCAGGTGCCCTCCCAAGGTGGGAGCAAGGATGGGAGATGCTCCTGGGGTGCACGGCAGAGCCCGGGGTGCAGCACCCCAGCGCACCCCAGCCCCCAGTCCCTGTTTGCACCCTTCGTGTCAGCGGGGCAGCCCCATCCCTTGTCCCCTGCCTGCTCCCTGCCCTCGACTGCCGGCCCCCGCGCTGTTTTGTCACACCTGTCACCATGGCAAGGGAGAGATTAGCCGTAGACCCTCCGCTCCCGCCCCAAGCCACTGATTCATATTCATGAGACTTCAAAGCATCTCGCCCGGCTCCCCTGCACCAAACCTAATCCTCTGCTGCAGCACCGTGCCAGCAGCCCTCGCTCCCGGCGCAGGGCCAGCAGCTGCCAGCCCGGGAGCCCTCCTGCCCTGGCCAGCGGTGGCCACACACCCATGCACCCCCCGCTCCCGGTCCCCCACTGCAAGCCTGGCCCATCATCTTGGGAGGGATGCTCAGTGCCATGAGGGTGCTGCCGTGGGATTCAGGAAAAAGCAGGGGTTGGCAGTGTGGAGGTGACAGATTGTGTGTCCTCACCTGCACCCATCCATCCCTCTGCCACTCCAGAGGAGAGGGCTGTGCCCGGACCGCCAGACCAGCAGCATCCCCGCATGGATCCTGGAGATACAGCCAACAGCCTTTTGTAGGGGCTAATTGGTGCTGGCGCCCCACGGCCCCCCCCGCCATGTCCCCTCCGCAATCAGCAGCCAGCAGGCATCAGGCAGGGGCTATTCAGGGGCGGTGGGGCGTGCAGAGCACGGCCTCGCCGCCCGGCCTGCCTGCTCCCGACAGGGATGGATCCCGCAGCACCGCTCCACCGGAGAAGTGGCCGGGAGCATGACGGAGGCCATAGCATTTGGAGACACAGGTGGGACCAAAGCAAGCACCTGCCCCCAGCCTGCCCCTGAGGAGTGGTGGGGCAGAGGACGGGGGGAAGGGGCGGCCAGGGGTGCTCTCCCACCACCCCCCTGCAGCGTGGGTGCAGGCAGGGTTGGACTCGATGAGCTCGAAGGTCCTTTCCAACCATGAAGATTTTACAGTTCTATGATTCTACATGAGCCGGGCCACCTCCACGGCCAGCTCATCTGCTCCATGGCAGGATCACGCCGGGCTCAAACACAGCCGGCCCCGCACGGAGAGCCGGCAGCATCGCGCCACCCGCTGCTGCTGGTGCCGGGAAGGTGCTGGCTCGGCACAGGGGTCCCTGCAGCAGGCGGGCAGGCGGGCGGGCGGCAGGTCCCCCACGGAGCCGTCTCCTCCAGATGGCGAAGGCCATTAGAGCCGCTCTCGCGCTCACGGGGCCATAAAGTTTATGGGCCTCATCATTTAGCTGTAATGGAAATAGTTAAATCTGTCTCTGTTTAAGCAAACTCTGCCCTCGCGGGAGCGCTTGGCGCAGGCAGGCGGGGGACTCTGGCGGGTGGCGGGCGCCTTTGCTTGCCACCCATCTCCAGGGCAGCCGGATCACCCAGCCCTGGCATGTCCCCGTCATGCCAGGATGAGGACAGGCATGTGGCTCAGGCACGGGGGCTCTCCCTGCACTGCTGTCCCCAGTGCCTCAGTTTCCCCTCGGTGCAGGGAAGGTGAAAGTCACATTTAGGGCAACAGGAAGGATTTGGGCAATGCAAATTCCCTGCCAGCAGGAGCTGAGAGGTGATGTTCCGGCAGACGGGAAGAGAGATCAGGGAACCGTGGGCAGGATGATCCCTGCCTGCTCCAGGGCACCTCCAGCCATGCAGGGACTGGGATCACCTAGGTGCTTTGGCCCAGCAGCCCCCAGGCAGGACCCAGCCTGGAGCCTGCCAGAGCCCATTGCAGGGGGCAGAAGAGGATGTGACGTCTTGAAACCCACTGTTGATCCCTCCCCAGGCACTCCTGGGAGCTGGGTAGCAGGGGGATATGATCCCAGCACAGCCCAGGCTGTCCCCAGCTCCTGAAGCAGGACGGAGCAGGGAGCAGGGGGAGGGCAGCGCCCCGCTGTGCCTCGCAGCACCCCTCAGCCCCAGCCTGGGGATGGATGGAAGGCTGGGAGACTGCCAGCGTGCTATGGAGGGCCAGTTTCACAGGGGGCAGATGGGGGTGCTGACCCCAGAGCAGTAGGACAGGGTCTCACCTCTGCACCCTGCGCCACCTCCCCCCAGCCCCATCTCAGCTGGGATGGGGTGAGACCTGGGGGCTGCCCCCACCGCCGCTGCGGGTCTCCCCTCCCTGTGCTTCGCCATGGTGGTGGTGGGAGCTACCCCCTCCCCAGCATGCAAAGCATGATTAATTACAGAGTAAGTCATTAATATTCACAGCTAATTAAAGATCCTTATCATGAATAATGGAGCTCACTCTCCAAATTATGGGACAAGGATGGAGGAGGGGGGAAAAAGCCCTTTGGGGAGAGGGGGCTGCAGAGGGGCAAAGCTGTGGGGCAGGGGCATGAGGGGGACCGGAGGTACCCTCCATGCGGGGTGCCTGGGTCTGGCTCTGCCCTGGTCGGGCATGCAGTGATGGGGAGGAGCTGGGACAGTGGGCATCAGGAAAGACATGGGATCTGGTCACGCTGGAGCAGCCCCGGGGGGCTCCAGGCAGCCCTGCCCATGGGTCTCTAACCTCCCAACCCAGCATGTGGGGGTCCCCTTTGCGCTGGCCCATTCTCCCCATGGAGCAGCGACTGTCCTAACCCGGCTGGCACGCAGCCCCCAAACCAAGCTAATCCCAGCGCCGGTCTGGGATGGGGCTGCCTGGTCCCCAGGGAGCAGGAGGGAGGGGAGGGCACCGGCACTTTGCCTGAGCTCCTGTTATACAAATGAAAGGTTTTTAGTGGGAAAGACTCCGGGAGAGTAATACATCTCCCATATTGATCGCAGGCCAGGGACCAAGGCACGGCTTAAACAGTAATTGATTTCTAGCCGCCGAGATGTGTTGGGGAGCATTGATTTAACAGCACTGCAGACACACTGCTACTAATCTGATTAAAGTATTTAGCAGAAATGTTATTCTTTTAAAAAAAAACAGAGAGAGGTGACGGTGCTGCCTGGGGCCGGGGGGCCAAGGCAGGGCTGTGGAGCGGGGGCAGCCGAGCACCCCGCTGGTGGGGGCCTGGGGACGGCTCTGTGCCCGTGCCCCGGCGAGGGTGCCGCTGCCTCGGGACACGTCTCCAGCCAACTGTGCTCACAGCCCTTCCTGCTGGAGCTGCCAGGGACGCGTGCGAGCACGGCAGGACGTGGCTGAGGCAGGGCCAAGGACGCGTGCCGGGAGTGCAGGCAACACGTGGGCAAGTGCCCAGCCAGCTGGGGTGGCCACCAGCTGCTCCGGGGACACAGCAGATGTGGGAGGCGGTGGAGGCAGCCGGCAGAGGTGGCCCTGGATGGAGGCAGGCTCAGCTGGTGGCATGGGTACATGGCCCACACCGGTACCACAGCAGCCGGGGAGGTGCAGGAGCCGAGGTCTGGCAATGCCCACAGCCCCAAGCCCCTGCTCCCCACAGCCTCCCAGGGCAGGGAGGAGATGCTGAGCCAGGGCACCATGGCCACGCAGCATCCCACGGATTCCCCTACCCCTCCTCATGCCCTGCCATGGGCGGTCAGGCTGTTGTGGAGAGCTCTCACATGCCAACCCCCCCGTCCCCATCTGCCCCACTGCTGAGAGAGGGGATGAATGCTGCACTGGAGGGGTTGGGGCTCCCCCACCCCATGCCCAGCCCCCACGGAGAAGCACCAGCTGAGCAGGTGGAGGGGTTCCTGCCACTCCCCATCACACACATCAGCCCAGTTAATTAACAGGCGATATCAAACAAATAAATTATTCCTGCTTCCTATTGATTCTAATTTACTGGCCCCTGGAGAGCCCGGGCTCGTTTATCCCACCTGTCACCCCTGCTTAGCAGCTGCACTAACATCTGCCCCGCTCCCTTCACCTCTCCCGCTCCCCCATCTTCGCAGCAGAGCTGGGCACAGCCACAGGGTCCATGCTAGCCCATGCCGCTGCCTGTCATCCCCTAGGATACAGCTCCATCCCTGTCTGCCTCTTCTCCCAGGGATGGCGGATGCCTTAGTGCCGGCAGCACAGAGAGGGACCCTGGCTGCCCATCCTCGTGGAAGCCTGGTCTCCCTGGGAATAAACTTCATCCAGGGGTGCCCTGGTCCTGCCAGTCCCTTCCACTCCCTAGTGCCACTAGAAAGCACGGAGGTGCCTGTTCTGGCTGCCCAAGCCCAGCCCCAGCTCCCCATGGGCATCTGCGCCCCCAGCCCGGGCCGTGCCCAGCAGGACAGCAGCTGGATTTCCCTGCTGTCGTGGAGGGAGGCCACCGCTGCCCACGCACCAGCCTTTGATGTCTGTCTCATCTGCGGGAGGCTGATCAAAGCCTGAGCCCCTCCCAGCTCCCGCCCCTATGGATGCCGGATCAATAAATCAATCCCAGCTCAGCTGCTGACTGCACAGCCCTTTGCTCCCGAGCGGGCTTGACTGGGAGAACCCGGGGAGCCACAGGCTCCTGGCATCTGGGGACTCAGCTCATGGCTGATGCCACCCTGGGCTAGTGACATGTCACTCACATCAGCCCAGGCTCTCAGGCATGATGATGGCAGCTGCCAGCCCTTGGCAGCCAGGATTGCCTCCTGCTTGGATCTGGGCAGTGCCCAGGGATGGGTGCTGGTCCTCCCCCAGCCAGGGCACCACTGCCCGGCGTTGCCTGCACCCAGCTGGGCTTTGCCCGGCAGGAGCCCCTGGGCTTGCAGGCAGCGGTGGAAGCGGCAGCGTGTGCCTTCCTCTGGGCGCAGGGAGCTTGGCTGGCTCGGCTGGGGGACGCTGTGGGCAGCAGTTGCCGGCACAGAGCTGGCGGCAAGCTGGAGGCAGCCACAGCAGCCCTGGCCTCACCTCAACTCCGGCGAGCCACCAGCCATGCTGTGCTGGGGCCGTGGGATGGGGTTGCACGCGTAGCCTGCCTGCCCGCCTGCTGCTCCGGATGCTGGCGCTTTCCAGACCTGGCTGAGCTGGAATTCCTCATGTTGGGCGGATGAAATCAATCCCGGCCAGATGCCATTGGCAGGCTGTTTGCCACATGCCCTTGGTCCGAACCTGCTCGGAGCATTTGGTGCTCGGACAGTGGTCAACCGGCATCTGTCTTGGGAAGGGACACGCAGAACAGTGGAGTCACTCCTGGGGGCCTTTCCAAGCCCTCGGTGCTGTCTGTCCCTCCCCAAGCCCTTGGACACCCCCCAGGCTGCTCTTCCCTTGCAGAAAGCCGAGCAGCCACAGCCCCACCGCTCTGCCGAGGAGTGGGTGAGGAAGAGCAGCAGATGCTGCCAAACCCTGCTGCCAAGGTGGCCGAGTCGGGGGGGCTGGCAAGTGACTCACCCCCCCTGGTGATTCATCCCGGGCGGCTGGCAGGAGCAGCAGGAGAGCCAGGGCGGCTTCAGCTGGGTCGGGAGGTCTCGCCTGGAGCCAGCCCATCACCCTGGCCACCAGCCTGGGCGCTCCCCTTGAACACGGCGCGGCCATACCCGTGCTGGGGAGCCACCCGCTTGCCCACCACTGACCCACTGCCCACCCTGTGGAGGCCGTGGGGTGCCCGGCGAGGCGGGAGGCTGCAGCGTGGCATGGCGTCGCGTGGCCGGCTGCGTGTGGGAGGAGCGGCTGGCAGCGCCGCGGCCGGGAGATAAGCTTCCCTCTCATCCTCATCGCCTGTGACGGGAGGGAGATTTATGGCTCCCAGCTGCGATTTGTGCGCAGCTCCAGCACACGGTATTGATCACTCCTGGTTGCTCCCGCTGCTCCCTCGCCTCCCAGCCCCTCCTGCCTGGCCAGGCGGGCAAGCGGGCCCTGCCTGTTAACTCTTCCTGACCTGGGGACCCCCCCCCCGGGACCTGGCACCCCTCTGTGATGCAGCAGCCGGGGTGCCAAGGAGCACCCCAGATCCAGGCTGGCTGGGATGCCATCTCTCCGAAGAGCAGGGTTTTTCTCAGCTGGGGCTCAGGGCACAGCAAGCGGGGTCCGTTTGGCTCTGCTGGCGGTGGGGAGCATCCCTCGGCAAGGGGAGGGGCCATAGGGGCACTGGAGGAGCCAAGGGGACAGGGATGGCAGGCAGTGATAAGGGGACAGCGCGGAGGGGATGGCGCATGGTGCCAGGGATTAGTGCTGAGCATCGGGGTGGTGACAAAGGGCTGGTGCCCAGGGGACAGGGTGTGATGGCCACGGGCAGTGCCATGGGCAGCAGTGTGCACCGAGCGGTCCCGGGGCCAGCNCCTGTACCCACAGCCCCTCCCCGCCTGCTGATTTCCCGCTGCTCCGCGGAGATAATTAAATCCGCTATTTCGGCAGGTTCCGCGTCCCCTGCCAGGCGGATCCGCAATCAGTGTGGAGAGGGCCCGGGGCTCCCCCACCTGCGTGCCCTCCCCGCCGCTCTGCCACCCCTGCACTGGGGGCACCTTGCCTGGCCCTGCCACCTCCGCCTGCCTCGGCTCCCTGCTCCCCGATGTCACCTGCCTGCCTGCACCCTTGGGGACAATCCTGGGTGCTGGCGGGAGGGGTGGCACACTCCCGTGCTGGGCATGTCTCCCCCACCAGTTCCAGGGTTGCAGCCCTGTGCTGGCTCCTCCAGAGGGGTCAGCCCTGTCCCCAGCTCCTGGCTGGGGGGTGGCACAGACCCCGAGCGTGGGCAGGAGCAGCCCCCCAGCCCCAGCTCCCCATCCATCCCCGGTTCCGACGTTATCGTCTTCCCGCGGCACCCGGGGGAACTTTAAATAATTCACGGAGGTGAGCTGGAGCACAGATGCTCCCGCAGGCAGCTGGGTGCGAGCAGCCAGGCAGCGGCTGGGTGGCAGAGATAGCAGCGCCGTCCCCATCGGCTGCCCAGGGCCTGCTGGCACCTGCCAGCTGGGAAGGAAAAGGGAAAAGCATGGAAAGCATCATCCTGAGACAGCTCAGCAGAGGCAGGAGGGGAGCAGGGTGCCCGGGGAGCCCCACACCGGGCTGTCCCGTGCCCAGCCCTGCACTGTGCCCCCAGCCCGGCCGGCTCTCCCCCCTCACTCCCCTGTGCCCCCAGTCTCCTGTGCCAAATCCCAGACTGATTCCCGAGAAAGCCTGTTGTTGAGCTGGCAGCTCTGGCTGTAAATTCAGATCAATAATTTAAGGGGGTAAAACTATTAATAGAACATGAAAATATCCGTGAGGGTGCTTGGATGGTCTGCACAGACACCTCCTGGTCCTGCCAGAAGCCCCAGTGCCACGGATGCTGGTGCAGTGGGGAGAGTGGCAAGCGATGCTGTAACGAANTGGGGGGCAGCCGAGGGGGGACGGGACTGCGGGTGGCTCTGCAGCAGCAGCAGGAAACGATGTGTGAAATGAAGAGTTCCTGCCCAGTGCCCAGAGGGAGCGTGCAGCATACTGAGCAGGGGCTGGGGACGGGGAGGGGGCTGCAGGGAGGGGGCACGGCC
>VXBO01011378.1:3958-14861 GCA_013400135.1 Rhinoptilus africanus | reverse complement strand
TCTTCCCGCGGCACCCGGGGGAACTTTAAATAATTCACGGAGGTGAGCTGGAGCACAGATGCTCCCGCAGGCAGCTGGGTGCGAGCAGCCAGGCAGCGGCTGGGTGGCAGAGATAGCAGCGCCGTCCCCATCGGCTGCCCAGGGCCTGCTGGCACCTGCCAGCTGGGAAGGAAAAGGGAAAAGCATGGAAAGCATCATCCTGAGACAGCTCAGCAGAGGCAGGAGGGGAGCAGGGTGCCCGGGGAGCCCCACACCGGGCTGTCCCGTGCCCAGCCCTGCACTGTGCCCCCAGCCCGGCCGGCTCTCCCCCCTCACTCCCCTGTGCCCCCAGTCTCCTGTGCCAAATCCCAGACTGATTCCCGAGAAAGCCTGTTGTTGAGCTGGCAGCTCTGGCTGTAAATTCAGATCAATAATTTAAGGGGGTAAAACTATTAATAGAACATGAAAATATCCGTGAGGGTGCTTGGATGGTCTGCACAGACACCTCCTGGTCCTGCCAGAAGCCCCAGTGCCACGGATGCTGGTGCAGTGGGGAGAGTGGCAAGCGATGCTGTAACGAATGGCCGGCTGTGCCAGGAGAGGGGAGGGCGGCATCCATCAGGGAGCGGGGTTATTGATGGACTCCAAGGCTGCTATTACCCGCCAGCCCTGCTATTACACACACCATCACTCAGCGCGTGGCCGCGGCCACCACGGCAGCTCCCCGGCAGCGCCTTGGACTGCGCCGGCCAGGAACGCCTCTGGAAACAGGTATAATTACACGAGACGGTGCCCACCGGGGTTGTTTCAGCTGCAGCCCCGTTACCTGTGCTGCTGGCCACACATTGCACTGCTGCCGTTCAGTGCTGCCTGGGTCGTATTCCAGACGTCCACGTCCCCAGCCCCGCAGCACGGAGCAAAACCCATGGCTCATCCCCGCTCCACTTCTCCATCCTCCGCAGCCAGCCCAGCCCCACCCAGGCGGCAGGAGGCAACCCCTACCAGCCTGGAGGGGGAGATGTCCTTCCCCACCCGCAGGTGATGCTCTCTGGAGCCACTGCGCTGCGACACCAAGAGCCTGCTGCAGCCCGACTCATTTCGGGAGGATTAGTCCGTGATATCCGGCTGCCCAGCCCCAGGGAGGGCAGCTCCAGGAAACAGGGAAGGTGAATTTCAGGGAGATTAACCCTGCTTCCCAGCGGGATGGGAAATGGAGGTACATCTGCTCATCTGAATGGAAGGAACAGCCGCCCCGTGGGGGAGCAGATAAAAATAGGCTGACATTTACCTGCCAGCCGCGAGCGGAGCGGGTGGAGGGTACCATGGCCAGGCTGTGCCCACGGAGGGATGCAGGCATCTGCTCCAGTGCCAGGCACTCACCGCCCGCTGTCCTGCTCAGGCTGTAGGGACAGCGTGGCATGCAGCGGCGTGGCTATGTGTGTGCGGGGCAGTGCCCTGCGGTGGCACCGGCGACAGGGAGTCCCGCCGCGGCAGGGGTGCGTGCAGGGCACACACAGGCACTGACGCCGGGGCGACGGGATGGCCATCCGTGTGTGCCGGGGCTGCGGCATGCTCAGGGCTGCCTGTACGGAGAGGTGAGCAGCAAGGCGGGCAGCTGTGGCATGGGCAGGGGGGGAGCTTGGGGCAGGGCTGGTGCCTGAGTCTGGATCCCGCTCCGGGACTCATTCCCCCCAGGGGAATGGTAGTGACGAGAACAGGCAGGGCTGGGATCCCCTGTAGATATGCCCTGAGAGGTGTGCGAGAAAGGTGAAGGAAATGCTTCTCTGCCCACCTGGCACCCGCCCCTGCAACCAGCAGAACAAAGCATCTTCACCTGCCCAAAGCCCAGCACCCCGGGCTGCCGGGAAGGGCTGGCAGCACGCTCTGTCCTGCTCGGGAGCCAGGGGATGCTGCAGTGCCTGCTCCCACCTCTCCGTCTGCCCACCGCAGCCCCTCTCTTCAAATGCACTGTGGACCAGAGATGAGCATCCTTCTCCAATGCCATTAACATTTCCCGTCAGTGCTGGCAGCTCTTCCTTGGGATGACACTTGCCTCTCACTGCCACCTCCGAGCAGCACAGAGGTCAGGACGCCTCCACCAGCATCACTGGCTTGGCATCCCACCTCTGAGCAGACCGTGACCTTGCTGCATGCCCAGCAGCTCAGGGTGCCTGCCCGAGCCAAGGCACATCAGTCTGGCCCACAGCAGGTCACTCAGGTCACCAGGGCTGCAATAGTGCCACTGGCACTCCTGTCCCTGGGGCATGGCAGCACCCAGCCCTCACCCAGCCTGGGGCACCCAGCCTGGCCCCAACAAGCCCGAGCCCAAGCCCTCGCCACCAAGAAGCCCGTGCATGGCTGCTGGTCGGAAGGGTTAACAGCGGTGAGAGCAGAGCCTCCCCTTCCTCCCCCTTCCCTGTGTTTTACAGGCTGGAGCTATTACCAGGAAATGTTCCCATCAGCACCATTGATCCCCTTGTTTACAGCCCTGTAATCCTCAGCGGTTGACTCAGGAGCAAAGAGGAGAGGAGGGAGGAGGTGGCTCTCTCCTGGCCACCGCCTTTGCCCTGCCTGCAACCCTGGGCATGGCCCCTGCCCTGCCTGCATCCCTGCGCAGCGCCCGCCTGGCTCCGGCGCACCGGTGTGACACGCACCCGAGCCCCGCAGCGCCCGGCTGGGATCCGGGGGCTCTGCGGCCAGTGGGGAGATGACGGAAATGGCAGGAAGCCGGCTGTGGCGGTGGCCACCGCCCTGCACAAGGTGGCCCGCGCAGGCGGCTGCGGGTCCCCAGTCACCGTTGGCGCTCGGCCGGCAGGGCTGTGCCTCCCGCCAGCCGCCCGACACCTGGGCACAGGGCCCCGCGCCACCGCCCTGCTTTGTTCTCATTAGTGTGATGAGCGGAGCCGTCACGCTAAATTAGGGATCCTCCTGACTCGCGGCTCTGCATCTGCCAGCCGGCAGCGGCTGCCAGCCGGGAGAGCCCAGCACGGCAGCGGTGGGAGCCCACTGGGTGTCCCCGGGGGGCTGTAGGCAGGGGTAGGCAGCCCCCCAGGCTGCCCCCAGCCGGAGGCAGGGCAGGGCTGGGGTGCCGGTGTCCGGCGTGGGGCACTGTCCTTGCAGAGCCCTGCCTGTTCCCTCTCCCCACCCCAGCAGGGCACGGGTGGCTCCCTGGACCCCCGTGCCAGGGCCGCAGCTCTGCCTTACCCCTGGCCGAGCTGGGGTGGTGCAAACCTGTGCCCAGCACCTGAGGCGAGGGCGCTCGAGTGGCGTCCATCGCTGGGGCTTCCATGAGCTTTTGTAATTCTCCAGCTCTGGCAGCACTGGAGCGCGGCCACCTCCCCGTGCTGGTGCCCGCAGGCATGTCCCCGTGCTGGCTGGCAGGGCAGGATTGCGCCTCCCTCTGCCCACTTATTCTACTGCCAGGGTGCAGACCATCCCCTGGTCCCTGCTTTGCTAGGACAAGATAAGATAGGTTTTGCTCCCTTCCAAAACCCACCAGGCAGGGATTTGCCTTCCCTCCCTCCACAAGCCCTTGGGAGCCCGGTTCTCCCCCATAGCCCACCAGAGGGGTAAGGAGCCATGCTTCCCAGTCGGGCTGGAGGAGGGCTGCGGGAGTCGCAGGGCTGGGCTTCCCAATCCGACCTTTCCCCGTGTCTCTCAGCCTGGCTTCATGGCACAGACCCTGCTGGAGCATCCACATCCCAGCCCAGCACATCCCGGACAGCCCCGATAAACCCCACGTCAAACCAGACAGCCTTACAGCCTGCAAAAGCTTTCCCCTTCCCCGATTCCCGGTCACAGGGGGGATAGGATCCCCTTGCCAGCACCCCATCAGTGCCCTGTGCCGTGGGGGTTGGCACAGCCCTCCCTGCCCCCCAGCACGTCCCGCCACTGGGCGCTCACCGTCTGGAAGTCGCTGCCGTTGCACTCCTCATTGGCAAAGGTGCAGTGGACGAGCATCTCGCCCAGGTCCAGCTGATGGCCCACGCGCCCATAAAACTCCTCCAGGTCGAAGGGGCGGCTCTTCTCCTCCTCGCTCAGGGACGCCGTCCCCAGCAGAGCCTCCAGCTTGCTCCTCTCCACGCTCTCCGGCACTAGGGGCCGGCCATCCCCATCCAGGAGACCCAGCATCTCCCCTGCCCAGTACAGGTCGTGGCCGGAGAGCCGCGAGAAGCGGGCAGGGTTGAGGTTGCAGAGCGTGACGGCGGGGAAGGTCTTGTTGCGGGCCACCTCCTCCTCCAGCTGGGTGCTGTGGGGGTACTGGAAGTACAAGCCCACGCACTTGGCGTAGGCGTGGATGAGGAGGGCCAGCGAGCCCAGGAAGGCCAGCAGCCACAGCAGGTTGCGGGCGGTGTAGCGCTGGTGCCGGAAGATGTGCTGGATGCCGTGGAGGGTGGAGCGGCCGGCAAACTCCTCCAGGCTGCACGGGCGCCACTGCGGGGACGGGGCATCAGGCGCCGGGTGCCTGGAGGGACAGCCCCCCACGGCAAGGGCTGCCGAGGGTCGGGGGGGACCCCAGGGACGTGGTGGGGGCCTCCGGGCTTCCTCCATCCACATGCTGCCAACCTGCTCTGCCTCTCCCAGGGCGCTGGAGGAGGTTTGAGGAGGCGATGGCCAGCGCGGTGACGAGGGGTGGCCGGGCTGGGCTGCGCGGCTGTCGGCGTGCGCCAGTGCCGGGGTGGGATCAGCGTGGCTCTGCCCGAGCCG
Organism: Rhinoptilus africanus; assembly: GCA_013400135.1. Classification (NCBI taxonomy): domain Eukaryota; kingdom Metazoa; phylum Chordata; class Aves; order Charadriiformes; family Glareolidae; genus Rhinoptilus; species Rhinoptilus africanus. The sequence goes on along the minus strand of VXBO01011378.1, from coordinate 10,175 downwards.
GGAGCTCGCTGAGTGCTCAGACCACAGCCGTACTTAGCGATCGCCACATCCTGCAGGAACCGGAGCCAGAGGTTGAAACGTTCCGGAAAGCTCGGGGCACTCTCACCGCCTGTCCCCCGGGGGTGCGGGCAATTAGCTGGAGTCCTGCTCGCTTCCACCGTCTCAGTGCACTTAGCGTGGGCTCCCTGGTGGGGGAGAGGCGGGCAAAATCCTCGCATCCCGCTGCCAAGGAGTGTGGGAGCTGCCCTGGCAGGGCTGCACGGGCCCCGGGCTTGGGAAAGGTGTGAGGGCAAGCACAAATTGGGGGGCAGCAGCTGGGGGGGTCAGCCCAAGCTCTGCACAAGCCTTGCGGGAGCACAGCTCCAAGACTTCAGGCTGGACAAGGAGCCGAGGTCCCTCTTGTCGCATCCCCCACACCCTTGGGCTCAAGCACCTCTTCAAGGCTCCCCAAAAGCTGCCAGGGGTCAGGCTCCCACGGGCACAGGGCGAGGATGGGGGATGGCAGGGCCCTCAGGGGGCAGTGACACGGACCCCAGGGGAGTGCTGCGTGCTGGTACCACCTGCGTGCCACCGCGGGGATGCTGCCAGCTCTCCATCGCGGCGCTACCTCGAGGCTGGGAGCTCTGGCGCAGTGCTGGGTCCAGCACAGCTCAGCATCCCTCGCCCTCGAGATGCGCAGGAAGAGGCAATACCTGTTATGAGGCCTGCGATGTAGCCGAGGAAAACAGTTGCTTGTGAGCACTAAGAGGCACCTGCGTGCCCAAAAGCTTATCTCCCTTTCTGAACCATCTCGGTTGGTCTGATAAAAGCTATTGCCTTCCCCTCCTGGGCTCGCCACACGTGCATCCGCCTGGGCAGATCCCGCAGCGCTGTTTCGCTGGCAGTGGGAGCAGAGCGGAGACGGAGCAGAGCCATGTCTGTGGGGCTGGGGAGGACAGGTCGGGATCGGGGAGGACACCCAAGCTGGGAGGGGGGAGCTGCGTTCCCCCACCCTACTCCTCACAGCGGGTGCAGGAACCTTCCAGGAATGAAGATGGGGAAACCATAGATGAGGATGCCCAGGCACAGGGAGGAGGTGGTGTCCATGCCCAGCAGGGCTGGAAGGAGGCGAGAGGGCTGGGCTCTCTCCTGAGGATGCTCGGACCTGGCCGGGTGCCCAGCAGGGACCCAGAGTGGAGTGAGAGGCACTGCAAGGCCCCGCAGTGGCTACAGCCACGGGCTGGGGATGCTGGCCCTGCCCAGCTGCGCTCCCCTGGCCTGTGCTCCCCAGCACAGCTCTAAATCCATTAGCTTTGCATAATTAGATTTTTCTCAATTACCAGATTATGATAATTAACAGCTCATTTGTAGGAGGCAGTGCCTAATCCCGGCATCGCGCTTGGCTCGGCGCCAGCCTGGCTCGCGAGGCTGCCGGCACGGGGATGGGGACAAACGCCAGTGCAGGGGTTAGCCCTGCCGGGGGGACAGGCAGCCTCGGGGATGCTCCTGGGATGCCCCAAAAGCCCTCCACCTCTGGGGACATAGACCTCCCCTGCACTGCCTGGCCAATAGAGCCTGCCCGGAGAGGTTGGTCCCCAAAATTGTGGGGGATGAGAGCCCATGGAGGGACAGCATCCACTGGTGAGGAGAGTCAGGAGGGATTTAGGAGTGGCTCAGGCACCCACGCAGCTCTGGAGATGCGGAAAACATCCTGCAACATCCTCCTACCAGCAGCCACCAAGGGAAACCACGGGAGAGGTTAGTGTCTTGGGCTGGGCTGGTGCGGCTGCAGTCATTAAGGGGCTTGTTAATGAACTTTCCGAGTCAATAATGTTGCCGAGGGAGGACAGGAGAGCAGGGCAGCGGGAGGCAGCCACCAGTAAGGTACCAATCTTCATCACAGGAAGGCAGGGCAGTCCAGGCAATTACTGCCCATCAAATGAGCTTCATCCCTACTAAAATAATAGAACAAATATTAAGAGAAAAATGCTTCTGAGGACCTCGAGGGCAGGGAAACGGGGAGCAATAAAGATATGCTCGGAGCTCACACAGAATAAATCTGCCCAGTCTGACTTGATTGCCTTTTTTGGGTAAAATTGCTAAATGAATCGATGGAGAGGAGACAAGAGGTATGATATATCAGGCTTTTATTAAAGCATTTGATATAGCATCTCAGGGAATTAATTCCAGCTGGCGGGGACCACCATCCCCTGCCTTGGCCGGGCACAGCCGAGAAGGCGAGGGCGATGGGGCGGCCCCGGGACGCAAGGGGGGCATGGTGGCATCCTGTGACACCGATGTACGCAGCGCCGGTGGGGGGGAAGCCCCTCTTCTCCCACCTCAGGTGAATGTGCAGCAGCTCCCGCTCCATGACCTGGCTCCCAGGGTGGCTGTGCCGGGATCAGCAGGGCTGTATCCAGACAAGCTGGATGCAGCCTCATGCCCGGTCCCCATGGGGCAGTGCCCTGTGCCCCCACTGCTCCCATTCAGGGCCACCACCTCCACGTGTCCTGCAACTGCAGGGCTCTCCTGCTCCTGCCACGGGCTCTGCCTGCAGACCTCTGGCTGGCAAGTGGCTCCCAGCGTGGGCAGCGGTCATGCCCAGCCAGGCACGACTGGCTGGGACGTCTCAAGCCGTTCCTGTGTGTCTCCTTTGCCTGGCATTTCTGATCTCCTGCCATGAGCGTTTCCAGGCGGGGGGATCTGGGTCCTGCCTCTCTGCCCAGCATGGGCGGCAGTTTCGGCTCATAGAGGCAATAAATCAGCCTGCTTGCCCGGAGGTGGCTGCGTTGCCCCTGCTGCTTCAGCTCAAATTTCCCAGGCTCAAATTATCCCGGGCTGTCTGAGAGCCGGCTGGTTTTGTGCTGCTCCTCCGAACTCCCCCCAGCTCTGTGTCCGTCGCCAGATTTTGCCAAAGGCCCTAGGTCGTCCCCATGCCCAGGAGCAGCATCTCCCAGGGCAGAGCTGTGCCAGCCCCGGCTGCCCAACGCCGCGGGGAGCCGGACGAGCCTCAGCAAGGCGGCTTCGCTCAAGCACAACGGCATTTGCTCCTCGGACAGACCAGCGCAGGGTCAGAGGTCCCAGGCCAAATTTCAACACGTTTGGCTCAGTGGGGGAGCAGCCCAGAGTGTGTTTTTTGCTGGAAACCACCTGGAGAGTTTCTCCTTGAAAACAGTTTCTCCCGATGGGGTTCCTTTGATGCTCACGCTGGGAGCACCACAGGCGGCAGTTACGCTCTCCCGGCTGGAGCCTCCTCTCCCCTCACCGAGGGGTCCCTCTTGCTGTCCCCTTCGGCCCCGACAGCCCCTTCCCCTGGCCCAGCACTGCCAAGGAGCTGGGGGCTGGAGGTGCCGGCGGCGATGGCAGCGCCATCATGGTAACAGCCCGGCCACGGGGCAGCGAGCTGGGGGGTCCTGCTGCCACCAGCACCCACAATGGGACGGGGTCCCTGGGAGCCCCGAGACACTGGGGGAAGCTGGTGGAGAAGGGGCTGGCAAAGGCACAGCTCACCCCCGTGCCCGGCCAGCCAAGCTGCTCCCTATAGAGGCACTAAATACCAGTGAGACCATTCAGACATCCCGAGGGGGTGTGATGAACAAAGCACCAGTTTTTTGGGGCCGAGCAGAGGGGAAAGGTCTGTGTTTCTGTGGCATCAGCAGGTCCATCCATCCCCCCATGACCCCCAGTTTTGGGGTGAGAGAGGAAGCTGCTAAATGAGGCGCGTCCACAGCAGTCCCAGAAGCAGCCTCTCCCGTTCCCGCTATCTCCTCTCTCCCTGCAGCCTGGCTCCTTCCCGCAACGGCCTTTTTCCAGCTCGTTGCGCTGGTGCTAATCCCCTAATCTGTGCAAAGCAACAATTTCCTTCGCGGCACAGCGGCTGGCTTGAGATCTGCATCCCTCCTTCCCCAAGAGCCATCTCCCTTATCAGCCGCAGGTATCAGGTGAGCCGGGCACCATCTACCGTCGATAAACCCATGTTTTATTTTTGCCCTATTTCCATCTATCTCCGAGACAGTAATTATCCCTCCTCTTGTGATGTGTTGTGCTGCCTCGAGCGCTGAGGAGCGGAGGGGATGCGTACTTTGCCGGGCAGCCCTGGACCACAGCCTCCTACCATTCAAGGAGCCGGCGGGGCGATGCTCAGGGATGAATTCCTCCCCACCACGCCGGCTGCCGATCCGTCCCTCCTCTCTCCACACCCGGGCCGCTTTCCCTTTAATCTCGCACAGCGGCGGAGATGGATTTTCTCCCTGTGAGCCAGATGTGTTGCACGGAGCATAAACACTCGCGACAGTTGTTGTGCTCCTCGGTGCGAAGGCATCAGATGTCTGCGTTAAAACAAAGCTCTCCACTTAATTACTCAGGCTGATAATTCAGCGCGTGGAGGCGGCTCCGGCTGAGAGCAGAGGGCTGGATCACAGCTGGGACTGGAGAGCCTTGGAGTGCACATTAATCCCAGCTCTTGCAGCCCTGATTAACGGTGCTGGAAACCTGCCCACCCTGCTCATTCCCAGGGGAAGGGTCCATCCCAGCACCCGGTTCCACCAGAGAGGGCCCAGGCTGGTGCCCGAGGGGCTCTGCTGACCCCTTGCTGGTCCAGTGCGCCCCCTTCCCAGCATCTTCGGAATGGGGTGGTCCGGGATGTGGGACTGCCGCTTGGAGGGTGCTGTGCTGCCCTGGGAACACCCATTCATTACATCTGGAGCCCAAGGGAGCTGCATGCAGGGTGGGGAGGGCAGAGTCCCAGGGTCACCCCAGGCAGGGACCCACTGCTGGCGGGAGCTGGAGCCAGCCCCGTGGCCAGGCTCGGAGCAGGAGCAGGCAGGCCACCGAAGGCTTTCTCCTTGGTGCCCAAGCTGCCTGCTCCTGCTAACCTGCATTTCTCCTCCTGCGGACCAGCAAACACCTCCTCCAAATTTGCCTCACTGCCCTCAGCCAGCACCGGGGCGCAGGGCCCTTCCTGGAGGAGTCCCTCACTCCGCCGTCGGGGCAGGCGTATGCCCTCCGCCCAGGAGTGCCCACCCTGCTCTGCCAGTCTCTCTGAGATGGGATGCTCCCTTGGACCCATCTCCCCTGCCCTCTCTCCCCATCCTGGCCCCTATCCCCTTCCCTCTCCCTGTCCCTCCCCTGACCCCAGTGCCTGGGCAACCCTGGATCTGGGACATCCCTGGATCTGGGGCATCCCTCTCCCAGCAGAGCCCCCATCCCCAGGCACCCTGCGGGCTGGCGCTAGCACGGATCTGCCTGTGGGGTCCTGTCTGTCCAGGGAGACTGATTTCCTCCAGCTCTGCTCCTGCCCTCTTATCTCTCCTCCCTGGGCTGCACGCTTTGCTCCGTGGCCCGGGCGAGTGGGACCGATGGACCCCATCCTGCCTGGTGCTGAGCAGGCAGGGCAGCCGGGCCTGATGTAGGCAGGCAGGCAGCAGCGGGCAGCACTATCCCAGCGGGACCCCAAGGGTTAAGTTGTCATGTATTCAGGGCCATGCGCTGGCCAGGAATTACACTTTTATCGGCACGCGGTGCTGCCGCCGCTTGAATTGGGACTGGGAACTCTATTTCCGAGCTCACCCAAATTATTCTCGAAGAGATAAAGCGCGGTGCAGAGCAGCGCCGGCGCTTCATTAACATTCCCCAGCCCATTCAGCTTTAAACGAAGATTGCCTGCCTCGGAAAATGATAAAATTGAACATGTGAAGCAGGGCATTATGTTCCATCAGCCGATATTATTTCCCACGCAGGGGCCGAGCGGAGACACAAACAGCTATTTATGCAGCGCCTGGCCAAGCTGGGGTGGCTTGGGAGGGGGGGAGCAGGCAGGGGAGGGGGGCACAGGGTGGGTGATGAGTGCCCCCTGCCCATCCCTGGGCATTAGAGGGGCTGCCTGCCCGATGCCAGGGCGGCTCTGCCCTCCTGGGTGCTCCCAGGCTTGTGCCCAGGGTGCAGGGTGGGTTCGGGGGCCACAAACCTGCTCCACGCATGGGGTGAGGGAAGGGGCTCAGGGGTGCGTGGGGTCCCCTGGGCAGCACTGGCCCTGTTCTGCGAGGCTGGAGGCAGCTCCATCAGCTGCCCTGTCCCAAGGGATGCATGTCCCCTGCCAGGGCTGAGTGAGCAGGGCGCTGGCTCCATGTCCAGCATCGCGTCCCACCTCCCAGGGACGGGTGCTGGGCCAGCAGGCGCTGGGGACCACCGGCAGCTGGGCACTGCGTGCCTCCGCGGAGGTGAGCGGGCAGGGGGGGCT
>VXBO01011377.1:85165-117186 GCA_013400135.1 Rhinoptilus africanus | reverse complement strand
AAGCTGTGGCTGCCCCATCCCTGGAGGGGTTCAAGGCCAGGTTGGACGGGGCTTGGAGCAACCTGGGCTGGTGGAAGGTGTCCCACTAGAGCCCTTGCAGCTCTAACCATTCTGCGATTCTATGAATTGGTTGGGTTTTGTGCGTGTGGTGCAAGACAGTGGTGTCTTGGTGATGTCAGTAGTGCCCAGGGATAGGACAAGAGGGAACGGGCATAAATTTGAGCACAGGAAGTTCCACCTAAACCTGAGGAGGAACTTCTTTCCCTTGAGGGTGGCAGAGCCCTGGCCCAGGCTGCCCAGGGAGGTGGTGGAGTCTCCGTCTCTGGAGACATCCCAAACCCACCTGGACGCGTTCCTGTGCCCCCTGCTCTAAGATGGCCCTGCTCTGGCAGGGGGTTGGACTAGATGATCTCCAGAGGGCCCTTCCAACCCTGCAATTCTGTGTAAGGCTAGGGTTCTTGGGTGAGCACCCTTCAGGTATCCAAAAATAAAGCTCTATGTGGTGAAACACAACGTACATGAGGGGAAGCGTATGGCAAAACCACACCTGTCTAAGCTTCACCTCTATAGACATTTAGCTAGACGGGTAAACTGGCTGGAACCAGATGGCTGGTTAAACTGGTCCAGTTTTGCAGCAGGACAGGGTCTTGGAGTGATTCCTGGCCTTACCTGCAGACTGGATTTAGCTGATTTCTGCAGTGACCTTGAGCAAGCTGTTCTTGTTCCTTCTGCTTCATCATTGCTTCCTGCAAAGCAAGGAGCACAAATCAGTGCAGCCAGTGGAGGGTTTAATTAGTGCTTTTTCATAGAATCATAGGCTTGGAAGGGACCTCTGGAGATCATCTAGTCCAACCCCCTGCCAGAGCAGGGCCACCATAGAGCAGGAGTGTGTCCAGGCGGGTCTTGAATGTCTCCAGAGATGGAGACTCTGGATACATGATAATGATATTTTTAGATAATGGTTTCCAGGAAGAAGGTGGCTGAGTGGTCCCACCAGCTCTGGCTGCCACGGTCGTGATGCTCCGCTCCTCTTTCAGTACTACAAATAATTACCTTGATTTAGGCACCCCGGTGGCTGTTGGGACAGGACCTCTGAGCCCAGCTGTCCTGGGCAGTCTGTCCGCTGGGAAAACAACAAAAAAGTTCTGGAGCTTTTGCCCACCCGTTCTCTGAGTGAACCAGCGTGGATCCGGGGCTATGGCTGTTGGAGCCGCTGGTGCCATCTGAGCGGCCGAGGGGACACTGAGGTGCTGAGCGTCTGCCTGCTGTCAGATAAACTTTGTTGTGTTACTGTAGCTGGGCTGGGTTTTCAGAAAGCGTCCCAAAACTCCAGAAAGGTGGGAGTCGCAGCTTTATAACGAACCTGCTAAAAATAGGGAATGGGATTATAATCCTAATCCAGGAGACCTTTCTTGGGGCTGCCAGGGAAACCATCCTTTAATCTTCTTTTCTACTTTATCTTCTCTTTAAAGGCTGTCTGCTAATCAGCATTAATTTTGTTTAGCTTTTATGATGTCTGTCCTTTGCTTTACTGCTTGTGTTGCTGCCTCCCGGTTAAAATCCAGAGTTAAGTTTAGCAAGCGGGAGCAGACCAAGGAATGTTCCTCACCCTGGTGACAATGTCCCATACCCTCCTTTGGCGACCGCCTTGTCCTTTTGCAGCCCAGCAGGGTCTGTGTGTCTGTTTGTCCTCAGTCCCGGCTGTGACACCCCCTCAAATACAAGAGTCTTTATTAAATAGCTGTGCTGTTCTGTTGACAGTCCACTCCAGCCTGCTGTGGTTTCATTGATCCATGGTGGTTAGGGTGGATCCAAAACCATTTTAGGCGTAAACTGCTGGAGGAGAGAGATGCTCTGTGCTAGATATTTGCAGATCGACTGCTCTGAAAATGCCAAATCTGAGGAGAAGAGGGGAAAAAATTGAACTTCTGTTTGAAATAAATGTTACTGCTGCCAACAGCCTGAAATGTGACGTGCGGATGCCTTACTGGGCTGGGAACCAAACCGGAGGTTTAAAAAACCCCGTATCCCCCAGATCTGCTTTCTCAGGCTTTTTTGTAGCTTTACTTTTGGGTTGTGAGGGCTTCAGGTTGCCGGAGGGGGAGGAGCTGTGTTTGCTCGTCATTAGGAGCGATTTCTCGGGCTCAGGGTGCCTGTTAAATCCAATCTGATGGTGGAGGAGAGGGCACCCGCTCCCCGGTCTGTGCTGCTCATGTCCGGAGGCAGGGATTCTGGGATGTCTTTGTGTTTCACCTCTCGGTCCCCTACCAACTGCCCCCAAAATCCCGCACTGTGCTGGGTGGTGGGCGCCTTCCGAAAATGCTCCGTGGGAGCTGTTTTTGCTCTGCGCTGGCACAGATTCCAAGTTTGCCAGCTGGATGTTCACTGTCTGCCGCCCACGAGGGCCCAACCATTTCTTCTGGCACTGGAAATGGCTTTTTTTTCTCTCTAAATTGCGTCTTGTTTTCCTCTCCAGCAAAAGAGAAGGGATATGTTTGGAGCGAGGCAAGCGGAAGCACCTGCGAGTCTCTTGGTTTATTTTTAGACTGTTTCCCAAAGGCGTGAGGCTTGTGATCACAACCCGTGCGTCTTTTCCCACTTTAGTCCTGAATATTTTTGTGGAAAAAAGGGAGTATATTAAAGGAGAGCGTCTCCATCGTCCCCTGGTGCCTCGCCAGTTCTATTTCAGGCAGAAAAACACCACCAGCAGCAGGGTGGCACAGACCCTGCAGGGTCCCACCGTGGAGGTGCTGGGATGTGCTGTTTGGAGGCTTGGGTTTGGATTCACGTGGGCAAGAGGAGGAGTTTCCCTGTCGCCTTCATGGAGTAGCCTGAGGTGAAGCAGTGGCTGGAGGCAACAGCCGTGCAGACTTCAGTCCAAAAGAAGAGGAGCGTTGTCTGCAGGAGGTGAAATCCTGGTTAAAACCAAGACTGAGCGATTTTCTAGAAGAGTTGTCTCAATTACACCACTGTTGGGGGTGTAATGGGAGCGTAGCAGCTTTACGGCCTGGGTTTTATGCCTGATGGGCGTTGATGATATCTAAGAGCCCACCCATTTTTGGTGTCTGTGGCACCACCACTTCATCACCAATTAAAGACGTGCTACGTTTGAGAAGGAGGTGGGCTGGGGACCTCCCGAGGCCGTCTCCAACCTGAACAAGCTGGTGGTCTGGCCCCGGGTGGTACCACACCTCCCTCTGACCCACAGATAGCAGCTTTTCCCTGTCTGCTTTTCCGTCGGGGGACGTGAGATCCGTGAGGTTGCGCGCAGAGACAGGGACAATTTGCCAAAGTGCCAAGCCGGCACGTGCTGGCACCCCTTAGCGGTGTTTGCAGCTTTACCGGCCCGGAGAGCTGGGAGCAGAGAAGAAACCACAAGAGGAGATTAAAGACCAGCGAGCGGTTTTCATTGGCCATCTTAAAATTGCGGCTTGGTAATTAAGGCTTTAGGCAGCTCACAAATAGACCAGCTTTCTGCCGGCTCGCTCGTATTGTGAGCCTGTGGCTGCTGCGAGGAGCTGGATTTTATACCTTGGCTGAAAGGGAGTAAAAGCAAAAGGTAAGGATGCGTTGGAGCCTGCTCCCAGCCAGCGCTCTGCCCATTCCTCTTACCCCTTCCCGGTTTCTCCGGGGTTGAATTGATTATAAGTGATCTGAGCGGCTTTAAATTCCCCTTTTCCTATCGATGCCTGGTAAAAGGCAGATTAAATTTTGAGGGGGTAGAGAGGAAAGCTCTTTTCTCTCTAGCTTGGCTCTGAGGATGCAGGCAGGGACCAGGACTTGTGTGTCTGGAGTGGTTCTTGTTGGCACAGTTGGATCAGGGTGAAGGGAAAGCCGTGAAATGCCCGGACAGGCGGTGCTGGCATCTGAATGTCACATACAGGGGCTTTTGATGGTGGCTGAGGAAGCTGGCATGCGATGAAGGAGCATGGTTTGGGAGCAGCTGTGTTGTGAAATGCCCTGGGATGACTGGAGGGCGATGAACTTTGTGTAGCTCCTCTTTTTTTCTGTTGGAGTGTTCCACAAGCAGTGCTCAGGGCTGCCCCGGTTTAGTAGTGTGGTGAGAGGAGCTGGCAGCGGCAGAAGAACGGGAGATGCTTTGGAGAACTCAGCCAGGGCCCCTCTCCTTTGTTGCTGCAAGAGCTGAATGGCATTTCTCTGGTGAGGAGGTGCAGGAGGGCATGTGTTCCTCTTGGTATTGAACATTTAGGCAAAACCTGCAATACTTGGAAATTATCAAGGGCTAAGGGAAAGATGGGACAGGTCCTCAAAAGGGCTTCCTGGAGTTTGTTCAGCCTTGGTTTTTTTTTTCGATGATGGTGCCTAATCCATGTACGTGCGATGGGACAGGTCGCTGGAGAATGGCTGGATCTCTCGGGGCTGCAGCACCTGGAGGACACTATCTGTAAAAAAAAAAAAAGAAAAAAAAGAAAAAAAAAAACATTTTCCTTTTGGTTGGTGTGACTGAATGTGGGTGTTTTTACGCCCACATTTTCTGCTGCTGGCATCCATTTAGACTTTGTGTATGAACACCCCGTCCTTTCATACAGGTTTGGATAAACTCTGGTCAGACAAGTGCAAAGCAAAGGGATCAGAGGGAAAACTGGGGTAATTTGCTATCTGTAGCGCTGCCTGATCGGTATCTGTGCGGTCGGGAGGGATTTAGGGATGAGGAGGTATCCCGCTCACGTGGGCTGGGGTCAGGGAGGCGGCCTGCCCAGATTAGCCTGCTGCACGATCCGCGGCTGATTTTGTAAGAGACGGCATTTGGCTTAAGGCTGCTTCAGAAGTGATTTGTAAGGTCAGGGTGACATTGCTGTGATCTAATTTAAAATGGGAAGGCATTATGCTGTCTGTCGGCGGATTGCTCCCGAGGCCGCACCCAGCCAATGAGGTTAAAAAAATAAATATGCATTTCCAAGGGCTTTACTGCTTGCAGAAACTAATTGTTTTTAAATAGGATGAACAAGCCTGTTTGATTTGTCCCACGTTGAGTGTCACCCTCTGGTTTAGAAGCTGCTGTTGATGGAGGAGAGTCCCCCTGTGCTGTTGTACAGGATTTTTTTCTTTATTCACATGTTGATAATTAACCTTTCTTCCTCCCCAGAGAGGCAGGAACATGCAAACGCCCATTTTTTTCTTCCTGGCTGAAGAAACAACTGCAGAGAGGTCTGTGTGGCCCCAGGCTGCCTTTTTTTTTCTACCAGGAACCAAATCCTTCTCCCTCTTTCTTTTTTCTGCCAGGAACCAAACCCTTCTCTCTTGCCACAAAACACTTTAAGCTGGAGTGAGTGCTCCAGGAAACTGGAAATAAATCCCAAAGCATATTCATGTCCCAGATCACACCTGGGTTCAGACCGCTGTTGCAGGGCTTTGAGGTTTAGTGGTGGAGGACGCGTTGGGCTTCTGGGTCTAGGCGTTGGCACGTTGTCTGCTTATATGTAAAGGCTTTGCATGTGGATATTTATCCCAGGACCGATCTAAAACATTTAACTGTCCATCACAGGCTCGTAGTTTGTACTTGTTGAGATGTAAACAGGTAACATGAGAGGTGTGGCGATCTCCTGGGCATCCCATCCGTCGCTCAGAGCTGTGTGTGTGTAATGCTGGCTGATTTCTGCCCTCTTTTCTCGCCAGCAGCTGCTGCAAACGCTCCTCGAGGCCTGTCCCTGTGAGAGGGAAGCGGCTGTGACTGTTATACCTCTTATCAGTAAGGACAAGTATTGAGCTGGCATTGTCCAGTGTGTGTGGATTTCCCACATTTCCAGATGCCACTGGGCACAAACAGCATTTTCTTCCTCTTAAAGAAAATCTTCCCTGGGATTTGGGTCCCAGAGGGACCCAACCCTGATAACAGAGAACAGAGCTAGGACAGAGCTGGCTTGAATTATCCCAGTTTAGTGGCAGGTGGAGCCCAATTTCCTTCTCCGTTGGGTTATGTCCCATGAGTTTAACCTCAGTCACTCGAGAACAAGTGCTCATGTTGCAGTGATACGTGTCCTTTGTTTGTCCAAAGTATTTGTTCCCCAGGTAAGAACTGGGGCCTCGCCTGATATCCGAGTCCTCGGGGCTCCCAGCCCAGACCTTTTGCAGCAGTTCAGAGGCGGCAGCTCCCACTGTCTGCAGTCAGTTTGCTAATTTAATAGTTCTTTGAATTTTCCCGGTATTTCCTGCACTCTCAGTTACTTCCTATCAGCTTTAGGCTTGTGATTTCTCATCATTTCAGATTCGCCTGCGGAAAGTTGTATCTGAGGGTAAAGCGTAGACGCTTTTGTGTGGGGCCAAGCACCTCTGGGCATCCATAGCTCTGTTTTTCCCTGAGTGTTTCTAACCAGACACATGTTTTTCTGTCTCTCTAGCCATGCAGGGACCGAGACCAGTGGTCCTGAGTGGCCCATCGGGTGCTGGGAAGAGCACTTTGTTAAAGAAATTGCTTAAAGATTATGAGAATATCTTCGGCTTCAGCGTCTCCCGTGAGTATCTCTGTGTCTTTGTGGAAGGGCAGTGAAGGAGTTCAGGGCTGCTAGCCCAGAGCCTGCTTCTGAAGCCCCCAGATAATGTGCTTGCCTGTGTCCTAGTCTGTCTGTGGGCTCTTTGGGATGTTTAAATAAGTCAGGACGCCTTTTAGCACAGATACTGAGTGGCAAGTCTGCCATTTGTCTGGAATAGCATCCTTTCCAAGTCTGGTGACTCCCCACCTCCAAACACGGCTCAGAGAGGTGATGAGAATTTTTTTTTCTAGTGATTCTTGACTCTGAAAGTGACAGATTCCCCCCACGCCACCTCTGTTTCAAAAGCCAATTCTTTCCGTCCACCTGCTGGTGGGGGGCTGAGGGGGATCTTAACAGCCCAGGGGCTGCAAACCAGAGTCTTAGAGTTAAAACCGAAGAGTTTTGTGAAGCCCGTCTCTTTACTGGGTCAGTGAGTGAAGCAGTTCGCTCCGTCACCTGTGTACATTCCTCCTCCTGCCATTGCTCTGGTGGTTTGTTGACTTTTTTTTTGCGTTGGTCACTAAGTGCTGGCCAAGGGTCCTTTTTTTCTACCTGTAATGTGAAAAAAAACCCCTGGCCGGTTCGGTTCCGCTCACGTCTGCATGGAGGCTGCAGGCAGCGCTGAAGTCCTCCTGCATCCGCAGCAGAGTAAATGCAGGGGAATTTTCTTCAGGCAGCTTGCCTGTTGCCATGCTAATTTTGTTTCCTTTTTCTTGAGCGACACCTGAAGGGTTACCCTCAGAGTCTGGGCTGTACCCACAGCTCATTCACCCGATTTTCCCTTGAGCTCTGCAAGGTGTTTTTAAGTACATTACCGACATTTATTTTACTGTCCGAACGCTTTGGATACTGCAGGTAAAATTCGTTGCTTTGAGATCTGTGAGATCTGAATTCATTCTACCTCGAAAGGGCAAATACTGGATGTTTAAAAATTTAATATTACTGGAGATGAAAAAAACCCTTAAAACTATCTTTTCTCTTTGTGTGTGTCCAGGACGGTGTGTTTCATCCTGTGCTCTTGATTCAGCTGAATCTCTCGTCTCGCTCCAAACTAAATTTTACACTTTTTCCCAAGGTTGCCTCTTGGTAGATATTTTTTTTCCTGAATCTCCGTAGACCACTTGGAGGCACCTTGGCGCTTTATAAAAACGTAGAGGTGATCAGAGCCTTATTGCATGGAATTAACTCCTGCCAATCCTAAATAACATAATTGGCGTTGCCCTCCATGATGACCATCGGCACCTTTTTGGTTTGCAGAGCACATGCTTAAAATAATACTAGTCTTTCAGACGAATTCAAAGGCTGTCTGATTTATTCACCTACCTCGTGCAGGATTTTTGCCCTTATTCGTTAAATCTGGCTATTTTAAGCACCTGTGTAGGTGCTGCGTGATCTTTTAAAATGAAGATAACTCTGCGAAGTAGGGCGTTGCTAATTCCCCTGAACTGAGGCAGAGGTCCGAGTAGCGTGTCTAGGATTACACGAGACTGTAGCAGAGATGAAAACTAAGTCCAGCCTGGTAAGTCCCAGGCTGACAGCTCAGCCCCTAACGGTCTTAATTGATTGGTTTCAGATTATCTAGGATTCTTCGATTAAAGGCCAATCCTGCATGTCTTCGTGTGTGACACTGGCTGATTCCAGAAGCTTTGATCATTTGAAACAGAGGATGAGTTTACTACGTGATTGGGTTAATCTGCTGCCTGTGTGCTTTTATTTCTTTGATGCTGTTACTTCCTTGGGTGATCTACAGAATTCACCAGGCTGGTTTTTGCTTGCAGATACCACGAGGCAGCCAAGACCCGGAGAAGTAAATGGCAAAGGTGAGTGTGTCGCAGTTGGGCCTGTCTTATAAGACTCGGGAAACGATTCCTTTGAAAATTTTTTAAGTTTTTGTGTGAAGTGGATGCATGAATCCCTACTAGCAGGTTAGTCCATCCTACATTTATATTTATAGGGTGCATTTCCTTAGGCAGGAGGAGCAGACATTCAGTAATGATATATTTGAGAGCGCGTGTGTGTTTGTCTGTATATATACACACACACAGTTTTTTTTCTTGATCTCAGTGGCGGTGAGACCGTAGCCATTTACCGCTGCCCTGCAGCATGCGCTGTTCATCAGAGGGAGGATAATGAAGAGGGATGGACTTGGCAGAACAGACACAAAATTTAATGAAGTGGTGAAATGTTAACAAAGGCAGAGCACGTGCTGTCAGTTTTCTTTTCTAGACGCCAGCTCTGTGACTTGCTGGCTGAGGTTTTCAAAGCGGGGCTCTCAGTTTAAGCGCCCTGGTCCATACTTGGGTGTTGAGTGGCTTGGTCTTCCAAAGTGGCAGGTAGCTCTGGTGAGGTACCTCAACTGCACAGTCCTTTGGGAAGTGCAACTGCTTAATGAGATGCCTTTATCTGTATTAATAGCTTGTGTGCAGCTGGCCAGCTGCTTTTCTGTTTTCTGGTTCGTTTGCATATTTCAGAAAGAATCAAATGGGTTTGCACTTAATTTCTGACGGCAGTTTTCACTCTGAAGTGAAAGGGAGGAACTTTAACTAAAGATAGAGAAACATTCCTTTTTAGTTTGTTTGGTTTTGACGTTCCCTTTTATCTCCCTCTCTCTCTCATCCCATTCTAGTCTTTAATCATAAATGTTTTCAAATTGAAGGCCTTGGCAGTGCTGCTGTAATGTGTTCCACACCTGTGGGGAGCAGGGAGGAGTTTCCTACTGCACGAGAATGGAGAAGGGGTATGAAAAAGGGGGTACAGAAAGCTCCAAAACATTTTGAGCAGGTGTCTGGGCAGTTGGTGTGGAAAGGGGATGCTCTATACGGTAATTAGGAAGTAGATAATTGCAGTCTGCCAACATTGTCCAAAGCAGAATTTAAGGTGCTTCTCCCCTAAGCACCCATGGGTGTCATTTTGACCGTGAGCTTTACCTCCAAAGCTATTAATTTCTAGCTATTTTTCTTGTTTTCCCTCTCCAGATTACCACTTTGTGACCAGAGAGGAAATGCAGAAAGAAATTGATGCTGGTGAATTCATCGAGCACGCAGAGTTCTCCGGAAATATGTACGGGACGAGGTACGCAGTTCAGACGCTGTCGCTGCTCAACCCAGATGATGCCGGGAGCTGAGACGATGGTGAAGGCAAAAATATTTTAACTGAGTGACACTGGTTTCTCCCAAACACGCAGATTCTCGCTGTAAGCAAAGCCTTTCATTTTGATAGCGGGGTCTTGTCAGCTTTATTAAGACGGAAAAACTTAACTCTTGGAGAGAGTTAGCTCATCATAATTAAATCATTGTTGTGCTGTGAGATTCTCTATAGCCTCCAGTGTTTGAAGGCTGCTGAAGTAGCTCATACGCTTAACAATTTTCTTGCACAAGGATGATTTTCCCAGACTATTTATGCTCCTTAATATTTTCCAAGTGCTTGCAGAGAGTAATGGGCAGAATTGGGGACTTACTCTTGTTATCCCTGTGTTACCTAATGGTCCGAATATGATGAATTCAGGAGCAGAAGGGATGTATCGGCGGTGTGAAACAAGTATGCGTGCTGCTTTGGTAAAGTGTCTGCTTACAAATACATAAATTGCGTGGCACCCTCGACTGGGGTTAAAGAGTTAGGGGGATTTTAAAATAGCATTGCCCTGGGCATTGGAGCTGATGATCAATCCAACATTAAGCTGCAATGTTAATTAGAAGTCAGATATCTTATGTAATTATTGTGGGAAATTTGTGGCACTAGAGTAAAGGACCTGCTAAGGAGGAGGGTTAAATCTTTCTTGAGATACTTAATTAGTTGCATTAAAGAAATTTGCCTGAAGCACTTTCCAAGGAAGATTTATATTTCCTAAAGAGCTGAATGTGCTTTTTGGAGGAGTTTTTGGAGGTGGCAAAGTTAGCTTCTGAGGATGGTTTCCTTATGGGAGGTGCCAACATAAGGCCCCCAGACCGAATGTGATGTATGTCTACAGCTCTGAAGGAGCAGCTGGTGATTTGGCATTTCAGTAACGTAGCTGTTTTAATGGGACACGCACAGGCATCACTGTTGTCACCGCAACGAAGGGCAGCCTCGCGGGGGTCTGGCCGTGCTCCCTCTGAGGCTGGTTCAGAAGCATAATCCCCTGCCCTGGCCTTGATATTTCCAGCGTCGCTGGTTTGGCAAGAGAAGCGAAACCTGACGGCTCATCTTCCAAATACCAAGCACGAAGGAGAAACTGAGTTCAAGCTCCTTAATCCCTGGCTTGATCCTGTGTAGGATAGGCTTCTTTCCTTCACATGCCTCCTGATTAATCCATCCGGCCGCAGCGTGGAGGAGACGGCTGCTTTCTGATGCCCAGTATGCAGGTGGAGTTGATGTCGGTGCCTTTTCCTCAGGGTAGGTGCTGAGAAGACATCTCTCCTCAGCCCATTTCCTTGAAATTTGCAGGAATTTGATATTTTAAACAAATCAAATAACATTTGGGTTTGTTTCTGAGGTGCTTTTCTACCTGGCCCTCACGTCCGTCTTTGGTCCCCTCTGCATATTTGCTCTGCCTGTGGTGGTGGGCATGTAGGGTGGGAGGCTGAAATTAACCCAAACCATCTCAGCCATAAAGACCACTTTAATAAACAAATATAGAAACTCTCCGAGCCTGTGTTTCCTCTGCAGGTGCCTAAGGACGTTCCTGATCAGATGTATGATAAAATGGAGGGAGTCCCTCATGCTTATCAGAATAGTTGATGTTTTCACCAGTCCTTTCTGCTCCCTAGATTTCATCAGTTAATAATAATGAATAACTAAAAAAGAATTGCTTAATTTAAGAACCCTGAAAGGGCCCTGTGTGTGGGATAGCACTGAGTCCTGCCCACAGAAACCAGAATTTCTTTGACGCTGCCTTAAATTAGAAGCTGAAATTGGAGCGCAGGCGTGGGATCTGTCTCCCGGGGCTCTGAGAGCTGCTGGCTCTTTGTGGGTTGGTCGTAGCAGGAGTTAGCTGGTCCTTGGTGATACCAGATGAAGCCTGCCGCTTTCACAAGGCAAACCAAGCTATTTTGGGGAGCTTTTGTGGATTTGCGGTGCTCAGATCTGGGCTCTCGCTGCTGCCCACCCGAGCAAGGCATCAAACCTCTGTATCTGTACAGGGCTGGTCTTGCAGCTTCGCTTCAGCTTTTTTCTTCCTGGTTTGTGTCCCTCGTGGGACTCCCACATCAGGAGGAAAGTCACCAGCCACCTCCATCCTCCTGCGTGACCTCTCTGCAGGCAGTAGACCCTGCTGCATTGACCAGACCGGCTGCGGGACCCCAAGACTGTCTGTCCGCGTGCTCTTCCCTACCGTCCAGCGCAAGGAGCTCACAGCGCCGATGGGTCGAGCTGCTGTGTTGCTTATCCCTGGACGCAGGGGTTTTTCTGGGCTTGCAGGCTTCCAGAAGCCTTTACAGCTTTCACGGAATCTTCAGAGCTGGAAGGGACCCCTAGAGATTATCTAGTCCAACCCCCTGCCAAAGCAGGATTGCCCAGAGCACATCACTCAGGGCTGCATCCAGACGGGGCTTGAAAGTCTCCAGAGAAGGGGACCCCACACCCTCCCTGGGCAGCCTGTCCCAGGGCTCTGGCACCCTCACCATAAAGAAGTTTTTCCATGTATTTGAACGGAACTTCCTGTGTTGCAGCTTGTGCCCATTGCCCCTCGTCCTGTCACTGGGAACCACTGAGAAGAGCCTGGCTCCATCCTCCTTCAACCCACCCTTCAGATACTTGTAAACATTAATCAGGTCTCCCCTCAGCCTTCTCTTCTCCAGGCTAAAGAGTCACAGCTCCTTCAGCCTTTCCTCACAAGGGAGATGCTCCAATCCCTTCATCACCTTAGTTGCCCTGCGCTGAACTCGCTCCAGCAGTTCCCTGTCCCTCTTGAACTGGGGAGCCCAAAACTGGACACAGGATTCCAGTTGTGGCCTCACCAGTGCAGAGTAAGGGGGAGAATGACCTCCCTTGACCTGCTGGACACACTCTGCCCTCTGCAGCCCAGGATTCCATTGGCCTTTTTGGCAACAAGGGCACATTGCTGGCTCATGGATAATTTACTGTCTACCAGGACCCCCAGATCCTTCTCCTCAGAGCTACTTCCCAGCAGGTCCCCCCCTAACCTATACTGGTGCTTTCCCCATCTCAACTCCGCTCCGTACCCCTCTGAGAGGCACCTTCTGCTCGTGCTACCTCTGTCCTCTCCGGCTGCGTTTGCTGAGAGCTGTTGTGAAGCTGTGGTACCCATGCTTCAGGACTCTCCGGCTGTGCTGTCGCTTCTTCCTCTGCACACCCTGCCAGCAGCAGCGCTGTGGCCTCGAGCAGCTGCTGCGTGACACCCACGGTGGTGCTTTCCCTTGTTGCCGGTGAAGACCCTGTCTTCTCCAGCTGGGACAGCCGGGAGCGGGGCTGGTGAGAGCTGTGGGAGGAGGGCTGGAGGTCCCGAATCCTCTTCCACTGGAGCTGTGACTCCCCTTTCCTGGGGCATGGGACAGCACAGGAACATTTATTTAAGGCAGTGTGTTCTCAGCACGTTTTTGCAGAAGGCATCAGGGAGCAAACCTTGGTGGTGCAGGGTGACGAGGTGAGGTCCACAGAGGTGCCCTGGATGTGGGCAGGGAATCAAGCAAGTTGGAGCCTGGATGTAGGACGACGTTTTCTCTTGATCTCTGCTGCCAGTGCGTGACCTCCTGACTTCACGACATCACAGCCTGCAGTACTGGCAGGGCTTCTTTGTGCACTGGCCATCGTGCCACTGAACCCTGGCTTGAAGGAGAACCTGTGCTCAGCGCTGTGCAAGTGCTGCCTGTTCCCCAAGACTGTGCAAATACTGAAGTCCCCCAAGAGGGCTGCTACCCAGAAACTGGTCTAGGTGCCTCCAGTGCACCAGGAGAGTGTTAACATTGCTGCTTTTCAAGGGAGAATTGTGTTCAGGAACAAGCTTGAGGCAATTCACCCATGTTGGGGAAGAGATGCTGTCTTCAAATGACGTACAAGAACCACCACTTGAAAAATATTTTCTTCATTGTGCATCTTGCAGTCCAGGCAGGAGCATCCATCCCTATCAAGCATCCTTGAGGAGAGTGCATGGGTACGGAAATCGGTGCGTCTCTGGAGAAGGGAAGTTCTCGGTGGTTTTGCTCTTCGGGGAAGGTTGCTCCTGTGTGTGTTGAAGGCAGGAGCTTTACAGGCTGTACCCAAGCCACGCTGCTCGTGGGATAGTCACACATTACCCATTTCCACACCTTCCATCATGGTTTTGCCAGTCTCTCTAGCAGGAGACGGCAGGTCCCTGCTGCACTGCCGGGACCCAGAGGACGCTTGAGGAAAGAGATACTATTTAGGAAGAGGAGAGCAGGCTCTCTCTTCTCTCCTGCCACAATTCAGGCACAGAGGAGCCCTGTGAGGTGAATACCTGCTGCTGGAGGGGGACACACCAGACCCTCACCACTATGGCTGGATGCTCTAACCCCTTCCCTCTTCGCTCTGTCCCCAGTAAAGGTGCAGTGCAGGCCGTTCAGGCCCAGAACCAGATCTGCGTCCTTGACATCGACATCCAGGGCGTGAAGAACATCAAGAGGACAGACCTGAACCCCATCTACATCTCCGTGCAGCCTCCGTCCATAGACATCTTGGTGAGCGACTGCCTTCCTTTGCCGTTAGGCAGTTAGAGGTAATCAGCGTCTTGCTCTGACGGGATGGGTGTTCCCCCCTCGTTGGTTCATCTGTCTGTTTTTAAGGGCTGTAGAATAGATGAGAAGGACATTTCCGAGTGCACTCTTACCTTTGCCTGGTCCAGCTCCCCAACCTCTGGCTCCCAGGGATAAATCTTCCTGTACTCTGTGTTTTGAGTCCCTCCTGTACAGTTTCCACACCTTGGTGTGTTTGCCAGCATTGGGTTAGGGACCGCATCGCACTGTGGCCAGCCTTTAAATGCGTTAGTTGTGCTTGATGCTGGGGAGGGAAGAAGAGTTTTGTGCTGAGACTTGCCTCCAGCAATTAAAATTAAACCAAGGGAAGCTTGTGCTCTGCAGCAGGGGAAATCCTATACCCCTCTGGCCTTATGGGGCCCTATAGAATAATGATTGCAGCGTGCCTCTCGCAGAAGTGAAATCGCTGTCCTGGTTCAGAGAGGGATGCGGACACGTCTATGTGATTTGCTGAAGCCATGCAAGGAGTACATGGGAGAAGTCTCCCCTCTTGCTCGCAGTAGATCAGGCAGTCTGTGTTTTCGGATGGAGTGTGGAGGACAGAAGCCAACAGCTCCGGCTGCTGGAGCCCAGCAGAGAGACTTCATCTCCCAGCACTACCTGCAAAAAATAAATAAAATACAGGGAGGCAAAAAGAGACTGTGAAACCTGAGCTCTGCGTGGGAGATCTTGAGCCCAAACCCAGCTTGGGCACTGGTTTGCTCTGGGCTGTGGATGAAGCCCCTCACCCTCTGCAGAGTGTGACCTCACGTGCCTGTAGGCGCCAGCAGTAGGGAATGGCAGACGGCGCCGGTTTGTGGGGTGGGTGGTGGCTCCTGCGTGCGGCGTCTGGAACACGCGTTTCTTTAATGTGTTTGTCATTGGGTTTAGGAAAAAAGACTCCGTGACCGGAAGACTGAGACAGAAGAAACTTTACTGAAGCGTTTGACTGCAGCCCGCGTAGATTTGGAACTTAGTAAGTCCGTGTGGCCGGGGAGAGGGGATGGCTTGGTGATTCAGGAGCTGTTTCCTGTGTGAACGTTGGACTCGTGTTCTCCAAGGAATGCTGGCAGGGCTTGGACATTAGCTGAGTTGGACCTAAGCACCGTACTGCATCGTTTTCCGCTGCAATTCCTTGTGGGTGGTTGGTGGAGAAGCAATTTAGCTGCAGCTGGAAGAATAATATTAAAATGCCACAGGAACTCAGGTTGTGCACGAGAGGTGGCACAAGGAAGGAACATGTTCTCCTCTAACTTCTCTGTCCTCGTTTTCCTCCCCAGGTAAAGAGCCCGGCCTGTTCGACTTGGTCATTATTAACGATGATTTAGAAAAAGCCTATTCCGAATTGAAGGAGATGCTCCTGGAGGTGAGTCCTTCAGGGCTTTTCCGCCTCGCTCCCTGGGCAGGCGTGGCCTCTGGGCCGAGCAGGTGACGGTCCTCATGCCCACACTTGGTCTGTTTTGAGCTGTCAAAGGACATAGTTGAGCAGAGATTGTGTATGAGTGATGGTGGATCGCTGGCCGAAGAGTGGGAAACGGATCCAGCGTGATACTGGTTTAGGGACAAAATAAACATACATCCCTGAGCAGTGGGGAAAGGGTGCAGGATTTCGGAAGAGCCTCTTAAGCCAAACCTTGCCTTGTCCCTGAAGGCTCGTGCAGAAGCTCTGGGCTTGGCCTTGTGATGCTGTGGAGCTGCTCTGAGGAGATGATCGCTCGTGGCCTCCAGAGCTGTGAAACTGCGAGTTGATCCCAAAGAGCGGCAGATGCTCAGTGGTTTCCCTCATCTCCTTGCAGGAAATCAAGAAGACGCAAGAAGCCAGGAAGTCCTGAGCTGAGCCTGCTTGGATGTTCTAACTTTGCACATCATTCCCAAAGCATGTCACACCATTTCATTCCGAGAGACATTCCCCCTTTAGGTTGATCCTCCTCCTCGGTTACCCTAGGATGTTTCTATTAAAAGGAAAGAAAAAGAAAACCTCGTCAGGCTTGTGTTTTCTGTTCGGCGTGGCCTCTCCCAGGTTTGTACCCCGGGGCGGATACTTCGGAAGCGATTGCGCGGCATCCCCCGCCGCAGGGCAGGGCCGTTCTGGCAGGCTGTGGAGGAGCTGTCTGGGCAACGGGAACCCCAGCACGTGGTTTCGGATCCCACTGCAATATTTGCGGAGATCCGTGCTGTGCCAGGTAACGCCCCTCGATAAAGCGGAGCTGTTTGGAGTGCTGTGGCCAGTTCTGGGCTCCCCGGGTCAAGAAGGACAGGGAACTGCTGGAGGGGGTGCAACAAAGGGCTACCAAGATGATGAGGGGACAGGAATACCTCTGTTCTGAAGAAAGGCTGAAGGAATTGGGTCTCTTTAGTCTGGAAAAAAGACAGCTGAGGGGGAACCTTATTAATGCTTATAAATACTGACAGGGTGGGTGTCAGGAGGATGGGGCCAGGCTCTTTTCAGTGGTGCCCAGGGACAGGACAAGAGGGAACGGGCACAAACTTGAGCACAGGAAGTTCCACCTAAACATGAGGAGGAACTTCTTTCCCTTGAGGGTGGCAGAGCCCTGGCCCAGGCTGCCCAGGGAGGTGGTGGAGTCTCCGTCTCTGGAGTCATCCCAAACCTGCCTGGACGCGTTCCAGTGCCCCCTGCTCTGGGTCACCCTGCTCTGGCAGGGGGTTGGACAGGATGATCTCCAGAGGCCCCTTCCAACCCCTGCCATTCTGTGATTTAGATGGATGTGGCCCCCCACACTTCCACCTGCAGACGGAGGGGCTCCCATCTTTACTGTCACCTGATGTCACACGTGTTGGCACCCCCTGCTCCCTCTGGTTCCTGCCTCCTTTTGCAGATCTGGCTACGGCTCCTCCAGGCCTTCCCGGTTGTCTGTGCCTGCCAGCCTCGCCGTCTGCCGCCTTGGGTTGTGTCACGGTGGCAGAGCAGCGCGTCGGTGCGTCTTGGCTGCTCTAACCACAGTCCTTGTCACTGTTTTGTTGGGGTTTTTTTAATACACCAAGAGGGGGAAGGGAATGGTTGCAGGATACGATCTATTCTCTGTGTTTTTTCTGGGAGGGAAAAGTGCTGCGAGCTTCTCCTGCTCTCTGCCACCCTGGCAGCAATCTTGTACTTCTTGTTCCACCTGAGTTTAGGCGCAGGTAGATTTTTAAATGCTCTTATACCTCCAGGTTGGAGGAGAAATTATTTCTTTTCCAAGCTGTGGGGCTTTTTTGGAGGATGTGTTTGAGGGCAGCAATAAATCCCTTTTCCTAGGAGGGATCCAAGGTGTTGAGGGGTCTGGAGCACAAGTCTTGTGAGGAGCAGCTGAGGGGGCTGGGGGTGTTCAGCCTGGAGGAAAGGGGGCTGAGGGGAGACCTTGCTCTCTACAACTGCTTGAAAGGAGGGTGTAGCCAGGTGGGGGTCGGTCTCTTCTCCCAGGGGTGATAGGATGAGAGGAAACCGCCTCAAGTTGTGCCAGGGGAGGTTTAGGATGGATATTAGGAAAAATTTTTACACTGAAAGGGTTATCAAGCATTGGAACAGGCTGCCCAGGGAAGTGGTGGAGTGACCATCCCTGGAGGTATTTAAAAGGCGGGTTGACGTGGTGCTGAGGGAGTGTAGCGGGCTTCGGATCCTCTGTATCCCTGACTCCAAAACCCTAGGGGTGGACCTTGCGTCTCCCCTGGTGCTTTCTGCCAAAGGCTCCAGGGAGGGCCGTTCTCCCCGGCTGCGCTGTAGAGCACATTTTTAACATCTTGTCCTTCCCGGACTGGCCCCACGTTGGGTGCCAAAAAGGACTAAAGCCTACAGCACCCGGGATTCCCAGGCAGTCTCCTATCCAAGTACTAACCGGGGTACCATGCTTTNCCTTCCAACCTGGGCAATTCCATGGTTCTGTGATCCCTTTGATGTAGCCGCTGGTTCTCGGGCTGGTCCCTGGCTTGAGCCCTGGAGAGCTGTGCGTGCCGGGGGCTGGGAGGATGCTCTGCCCTGCCCTCCTCCAGCTTTCTCCAGCCTTAACCCTGATGCTTTCACGTAACTTCCGAGCCCTTTGGTCCCTCCAGCAGGTCGTATCCTGAGCCTCCGTGGAGGGGTTGGTTCCTCGCTGAGCCCCTGCACTCAAACCACCCCAACCTTCCCTGAGGTAAATGTGGGAGAGAGACGAGCGATGATGCATCTGGTACCTCCAGGGGGTTAACCTGGTCTGGGACCGCAGGGGAGGGACGGTTGCTGTGAACAGACTTGTAGGGTCGTTTGTCCCAGAGCCCGTTGTTCCAAAGGATGCAGGCGATTTGCGTTTGATCCTTGAAAAATGCCGAGTCCCGCAGAGCTGCCATCCCACGGGTGGCGGCTTCCAGCCGCCTTCTCCCCAAACCAAACCCAGCCCAAGCTGCACCGCGCAGCGCCAGGCCGTGACGTTTTCTCACCCAAAACCCTGTCTTACCGAGGGCAGGCTTGTAACTCACCCTCACCTCTTGGCTTTCATCCTCCTCGTATCCCATCTCTCCAGTTTACCCAGCTGCTCTGCTCCGGCACGCCTGCAGTCCCTCTCCAGGTCACCTCCAAATCTCCCAAGCTCCATCCTCCACCTCGTGGACGCCAATAAGCAGACCNCTTCGGTTACACGAGCAGGAAAATGCTAAAATGCTCCCCATTTTTTTTTTTCTGGGGATGTAGCGTCACAGCATCTGGTTTTCTCCATCCCGATGATGGGGAATCGCTGCGGCTGGACTCTTCCTGCGGTGGCGAGCGACGGACTGGGATGTTTTCATGAATGGTGTGGTTTCGTTGTGTTTTTGAGGGACGCGTTTGCAGTGGGGAAACGTCCCCTCTAGATGGCAGAAATGACAGCGGGAAAGAGGCAGCGGGGGGACCCGGCGCTGACAAACGCCGAGGTGGCAGGACAGGACGCGGTGCTGGCCTCAGTCCGGTGGTCTCCGGCCACCCTGTGGGACCTGCCGTGCTGTCACCAGATGGAAATGCCCAGCCGCTGCCCGCTCTGCGCTCCCACCACCGTCCCGAGTGCCCCACGGCTGCCAGCCCCGAGCCCGGCCTTCAGCTGTCCCTGCGGGAGAGGTGAGTGGTACCCGGGAGCGGGAAGGGACGATGCTTCAACCCTACAGTGCCAATGCTTGGAAAAACAGGGGAAAAAAAGTCATTTAGATCACTTGTGTCCTCCTTCCCTGGTGATAAGAGAGGGGGAAGCCCTAAATAACGCCCTCCCTATACCCAGTGACCTGCTTTTAGCGGCCGCCGCTGTGTCCGGCGGAGGGAGGCGGCGGATGCCTGGATGCTCGGCGCTAATGCGAGGTGACGGGGTGGCCGTCAGGACGGCGAGGGGTGGCGGAGAGACTGGGAGCGGGTCGCTGGAGCCGGGCTGGTCTCTGAGCGGGTGATGTGGCTGTCGAGCATCTCCAGCGAGTCGTTTTCGGGTGCCCCTCTCCGTGTCCGGTGTTTGGAGGGGCTGTGCCGCATGTCGAGGCTCGTAATGGGGGTGGGTGAAGGCACCTGTTGAAATGGGTTTAATTTCTGCCTCCTCAAAACGGGACATCTATTTTCTTAATTGCTTTTGCGAACATCAATACCTTCCTGAATCCGTATCTTTGGTGCAGGCTGGTTGGGGATGCAGCCGTCCCCGCATCCCAGGGGCGGGCAAGGACCACACCGAGCATCGCGGCTGTGGCAGCCACCAAATTCTGGGTCCAAAGGGTTTGGAGCGTTTTGGGGTGAAGGTGGGCAAGGTGAAGGACAAGAAGGAGTGACGCTGTCAAATAGGGATTTTATTTAGCTGTCCCAACAGCCATTAAAAACCTCGTCACCTGGCCCCATGGGACCACGGGGATGAATTTCTCCCCCTAAATTCCCCCGGCTGTGACTCCAGCTGAGGTGGTGGTCACTCCATCTCTGGATACACCCAGGTGAAAGAATGGGCTTTCTCCTGGACTTGCTTGCAGAAATGTCAGAAAAAGGGCGTGGGTATATATTTATACATCCATAATTTTCACTGTTCCATCAGACTGGGATGAAATTGCACAGATTACAGTTTATTTTCAGCTCTGCGAGATGCTTTGGGAAGCGGGGCAGCGCCTCTTCCTGCGTCCCTGATGCAGGAAGAGGATGCTGGGGGAGGAAGGCTCATCCGCACAAGAAGGGTGGGTAGGATGGTATGAGGGGCCATCCTGGGGAAAAGCTGGGATAAAAGCTGTCCTGGGGGCTCTCCTTGGCTGGGGGTGGGGGTATTTTGGACCCCAGGTCCCAAAAAGAATAAATCCCCGTAGCACTTTTGCTTCCAAGCAATTCCTTTGCAGGCTTATTCCTGTGGTTTGTGCTGAATCCGGGCTGACACACCGCTTTTGGGGCAGAAGTTGATAATTTTTCCCACCCTCCTGCCCATCCGAGGTCATTGGCAATAGACATACCCCTCCCAAAGGATGAGCATGGGGTTGGTGGCTCTCTGCTCTCACCCTACGGCACCGAGAAGGGAAGGACATGGTGCAGGGATGCCTGAGGACAGGCAGTCCCCAAAGCCGGTGCCCAAATCATCCTGGGGGAAGCCCAGAAAGGCTGGAGCCACACTCCAGGATAGTTTCAAACAGCCAAAATTAGCCCAAAGCCCATGGCTCCTTCCAGCATCTCATTCCCCCATCTCTCCTAATGATCCCACGGTCCAGAGGCTTGTCCTTGCTGTGGCTTTTTGTGGCATCTCAGTGCGTTTGGAGCCAGCCCTGATTTTCAAGCTTCCTTCCAGGCGATTGCAAAAAACCACCACGGGGCAGAGCTGGGAAATTATTGGGCGGCCGGCGTATAAAATAAGCAACAAGGAGGGGGAAAAATAAATAATAGGGATAACTGGGATTTTCTGGCTCATCTGGCTCGGTCTGTGTGTGCGCTTCTGATGGAGAGTGCTGGGATTTAGCATCCCGGGTGAGACGGGTGCTCCTGCCGGTGCACGGGGACGGTGTGCGATGGGTAGGGTTGTGGCTACAGCGCTATCAGAAGGAGTTTTCAGGGGGAGAAAAACTTATTGCACGCCAGCCTGGGCTCCTCGCCGGCATTTGGGACCTTGCAGAGAGTTCATGCCGCACATGGAATCGTAGATGGGGTTAGTGCTGCCTGGCCCCGGCATGACCGGGGGGTCTGAGGCCACCGGTTACCGGCTTCTCTGGCAAAAAACCCTTTTATTCTGCTTTATCCAGTTCCTGCCCTTCCATGGCGTGCAGCAAAGCTCTTCTAGGAAATCCTCCGTCAGCCTGCGTGGCCTCAAACAGGAGCCAGGAGCCTGATTGCAGGGAGTTTGGGGTGTCACTCCTCTCCCTGGGGTCACCCCTCCGCCGCCGAGCCGCCGGATGAGACCTGCCGGCGTTTCCCAGCCCGTTTCCAATCCTCTGCCATCTCGCAATGCGGCTGGCTTTGGGCTGGAGAGGAGGAGCGTGTGCCCACGGAGCAGGAGGGAGGTGGGCTCAGAGGGCTGGGGATGGATTTTCCTGGCCAAGGAATCCCGCCATGCTCGAGCCTGGGCTCGGTTTTTTAGGGGGCTGCGGCTGAGGTCGGCCTTACGCCGGGTGATGTGGTCCCAGCCCAGGGACGCTGATGCCCTTTTTGTGCTCTCCCGCAGGACAGCGAGGTGACTGCCACGTGCCAACTGCTGCTGCCTCCCGCTGAGACACCCACCAGCACCGCCAACACCCTCAACAGGTAGGGCCCATAAACTCACCATTAACCCTCGCTGGGGCTAATTGACCCCGGTGGGATCCGATCCGAAATACTGTCACCCCCTCCGCCAAGACATCGCTCCTCCGAGGCTTGTTTTTCCTGACAGCGCTGCTGCTGGAAAGAAAGGGAAGGGGGGAGGATGGAGTTTTCTGTCTAGCGCAGGGTTTTGGGGAGCATCCCGTCGGTATGTGATGCTTGTAGGAGACATCCCGGTTCCCTCTCCATCGGCTCTGCGAGGCTAAGAGCCACCCTGGCAGCCAGAGCAGGAGCCGGGACGTGCCGGCATTGCTGGGTGCTTTATTTGGGTCAGCCTCATCGACTGGATGCGCAACTGTGTCATCCCTGGAGAGCGCGGGACGCCAATCCATAAACCTGACTGGCTCCGGATGGGGTGGCACGCACTGCAAGGAGCATTGGCCGGGGCGAAACACCGGCATCAACACCACGCTCCCCCTTTCCTCAAGCTAAGCCTTCCTCCCCGTCTCCAAAAACGGGCAAAAAATGGGGAATCCGGTACAGGCTGAGCTTTTTCCGACAACAGCAGCTGTGACTCTCCTTGTCCAGGACGTGGCTCCAGCCCCGTAAATAGCCAGAAGCCATCTGCAATTCAGATTGCGTGCGGTGGTAACGGGTACAACGGGACGCTTGTGAGATCGGGGATACATCCCCCTCCTGACGCCTGATTGCTCTCTCCCCTGGCACGGAAGGAGGAGGGAACAGGATGTTTTCCCAGATTTTACTTTCCCCATCCCAGCTGGCGGAGAGGCGAGGAGGTGATAAAAAGAAGGGAGGCGGAAAAGGCAAAATGCCGGTGCCCAGGTTGAGCTCAAAGAATTAATATATTTTATTTTGTTGCCCCGTAGAGGGGATTATTTTAGTGAACCCACATCGGGGGAGGAGACCCCTGGGAGCCAGGACCAGCAGGGAAGGACGGGGTGGCTGCCATCAGCCCCGTGGTGGCCAAGTCCTCAGCCCAGCATTAATTCATAGAATCATGGAATGGTTTGGGTTGGAAGGAACCTTAAAGACCATCTCATTCCAACCCCGCTGCCATGGGGACACCTCCCACCAGCCCAGGTTGCTCCAAGCCCCGTCCAACCTGGTCTTGGCCACCTCCAGGGATGTGGCAGCCACAGCTTCTCTGGGCAACACGTTCCCTCGGAGATAATCCCTTGAAGCACCAGGGTTTTTTTCTCCTGTTGGATCTCAAGTCTTGCTGATGGAAAGCAAAGCTCCTGTGTGGTGGGCTTCCAGCCCCGGGGGCGTCCCTGGCTCCCTGATGCAAAGCCAGTGTGGAGGTGATGGGGATGGAGCCCTGCTGGGAAAAATCTCCAAGAAGCCAATGGTGCGATGCTCTAATCCCCCCACATTACCACCAGCCATGTGCTGATGTGGATATACTGGGTGTAGGATGAAAAAAAAGGATTATTTTCCTTCCAGTTTTTCCTCATTGGAAGCGTGGGATACAGGAACAGGTTGCCCAGGGAAGTTGTGGATGCCCCATCCCTGGAGGGGCTCAAGGCCAGGTTGGACGGGGCTTGGAGCAACCTGGGCTGGTGGGAGGTGTCCCTGTGCATGGCAGGGGGGGGAACGAGATTCCTTCTGTGATTTTATGACACTGAGCTGCATCCCCACTCCTGGTGGTGGTCCCATGGATCCCTCTGGACACGGCGGCATGCACCGGAGAGAGAAACCAACACCCAGATCCGGGTGGAGAGGGGACACTGGTGTCCCTGCCCACGCCGCTGGGTAATCGCCCTCCCTGGGGAGCCACGGCCGGTGTCCGTGGGGTGAGGGAGCTCGTCAGGCCATTCCCCTGCGCGAGGAGGGTGATCTCACATGTTCCATCGATTCGGTATCCGATTGCTAATCATTACGGTAGCTTGACCTGTGGAGACCAGCGAGCCATAACGCCGACAGTCATCTCGGCCAGCACAGGCATCCTTGTGGTTTCAAACCTGGGCTGGACGTCCCTTCTGCTCCCAAATCCTGGCCCCCAGCTCCCAAATCCTGCCTTCACACCCTGCCCCTGCAGCTTCCCCGGGGAGCAGCCCAGATCCATCACAGTGGCTTTCCTACATTTCATTTCCTTTAGATATATATATATATATATAACATTTTTTTTGATGCAGCACAGGGGTTTTTTACCTCATCTGCCCTCCAGGGATGGGGTGCTGCTACTCCATGGGGCCATCACACTGCAGCTTCACTCCATCGGCTCTGGGACCTGCTCCTAACCCACAGACACCAGGAGCAAAAAGAAACCATCTCTGGGTTCTTTGCTGGTTTTATTGCTGAAATCCGACCTGATTGCCCTTGTCCCATCCGCCGTGGCCATGGGAAAGAAATTTCACTGCTCTTCTTGCAGCAGCTCCTCCAAGATGGGCAGGATCTTCCTTCAGGTCTTCACAACGTCTTGGCTGCAGCAAACTTGCTGCCTCTCTGGTGCCTCTGAGAAGGTCTCGGCTCTGTTTCCTCTCCACCTTTCCGTTTAATAGTTGCATTTATCGATAAGGGTCTCCCCTGCTCTCTCCGGCCTGATCAGACCGAGCTCAGCCTCTCCTCAAGCATCACATCCTCCAGCCCTGACCATCTTGGTGGCCACCACCGGCTCCTCAGTGTGCTCCTCCACTGGATGCGCCATCCAGGTGCAAAGTCCCTTGAAGGATCCCTACAAAAATACCACCCACAGCATCCCTTCGTTTTATCAGTGAGCTGTTAACGCTCGTTCTCAAACCAGTCGTCCCATCATTTCTGCACCCTCGATGTGTTTTACCTAAGATCCCATTTCCTTCCTTTCTTGTAGGAACATCTCACCAGGCGATAGTGTAACAGTGTCAGCGAGGCGAAACTGAGCTCTCTCACAGCCCTAGGTCTGCTGTCATAGAACGGTTTGGGTTGGAAGGGACCTTAAAGATCATCCAGTCCCACCCCCCTGCCATGGGCAGGGACACCTCCCACTAGACCAAGTTGCTCCAAACCCCATCCAACCTGCCCTAGGGGGAAAACCAAGTCTTCTGGTCTTCTCCTGTGGTAGGATGAAGCCTATGGGAGCTTGAAGAAGAGCAGAAGCTTCGCCCTGTGGCTCCGGAGGGGACAATGACAGCATTGAGCGTGGGAGCTGACACGCTGCCGTATTGTGCCTGGCAGAGAGATGCCCGGGAATAATCGCCTCCTCCTTGGCTTTGTTGCAGGGGCTGCGGTCGGTCGTGCTGCTGGGCTTCCCCCCACTCCGAAGGTCTCCGGTTATGCGGTGAAGACCTGCAGCTCAGAAGCTCCTTTTTTTTTCTTTTTCCTGGCTGTGAAAGGTACGGCTTCACCGAGGCGCGACTCCGGGGGTATCGCTGATGGGGAAAAAAATGTGGATTTGGGGGCAAAAGGGATGCTGTGTTCCTCATCCCGGGGGGAGGCATGTCACTCTTTCCTTGATCCTCGTAATATATTTTATATAGATTATATTGTGTGTATTATATATAGTATATATTTTATATATCACACCTATAATGTATGTAAAGTCAACATCGTGAGCCATGAAAATTGTCTTCTTTTTATGCCTATAAAATGTTTTGTATTAAGTGCTGAAGCTACAGAAATCTAACTCTACTTAGGGTCTGGGCAACCCTTTAAACTTTGGATCCAGGGTTTTGCTGGAAACTCTTTGAAACAAGGCCGAGACTTTGCTCCGGGTCCACAACGGAGCGAGGCTGAGATTTTTTTAGAAGCGTATTTAAGGTTGTTTTCAAGCTGGGCGCCTACAAAAGGATTTCCCTGAACACTTTCTGGGGTTTTCCTCACCCAAAATCTGTTCGAAAAGCTCGAATCTGGGCTGAAGGTTTGGCTTGTGACTGTGTCAAGGGCGGCAGCAGCTGCGGGAGCAAGTGCTGCGGCGATGCCTCCCTTCTCCATCCCTGGAGCATCCTCCCAGCTAATTTCCTCTTGAAAAACTCATTCTGGGAATGCATTTCCCCCCCCTCCGCCAGCACGGTCAGCCGGGCTGTTTCCCAGCTCATTCCTTCCCCCGAAGCAGCTGGAGAGAAGAAACACACTTGAAAAAATTAAATCAGAGGATGAAAACTTGGCAGCCCCATCCCAGCTGTGCCGGGGAGCAAAGACATCCCTTCTCCTTAAAACCGGGGAAAACCACAAGTTATTTTGAGGAGTTTCACATGGCGGGTGCTACTTCAGAAGTGTCGAGGGACGTGCACGGGGTCCCCGTATGAGCAGATGAAAGAATAACCAGATTTTAAAGAGCCATCTTCATGCTGGGGTTGCGAAGTTTTGGGGTTTTTTTTTTTCCTTTAATTGCGGCCAGCGAAACCTCGCTGATTTGAGCCCCCGAAAAGCCAAATCTCGCCTGGCGGCACGGGGCCTTTAAGGAAAACATCAATTATTGTGAGATCAGCCATAAAATCATGCGAGCTGGCAACGCGAAGGAACAGATAACAACCCGCCAAAGGTTGCAGCCTCCGGACGGCAGCAATTATTTAATCCCTGCTTGTTGCGTTCCAGCATGGGGTAACATCGTCCCCCCCACCCCCCTTCCTCAAGTGGAGCCCTGCGTGGGGGGCAAACCCCTCTGGCTGAGAGCAGGAGGGGCTGGAGGAGGAGGAAAATGTCCTCTCTGTCCCTTTCCAGCTGTTTTCCCGTCCAGCTGTTATCCACAGAGCATCCGCGATGCTCCCAACCGCCCCCCCACACCCTGCAAAATGGGGGTGGGAAGGCAGCAAAGGGATGGAGAAAGGTCTGGGATGAGCCAGGAGCCCCCCCCCACACCACGAAATACTAAAAATATAATATTCAAGCGATAAGTGCTGCTCATCGCTGTTTAATTTGACATAAAAATTGGGGTGAAAAGATTTTTTTTTTTGAGGATGCTGCCGTGTATCGCCGGAGCTGTAAGGACAGGTCGAGTTTGCAGCCGTTTTTCCGCTTCCCCCCTCTTTGAACAGAAAGGAAAAGAAATCCCAAGGAAGAAGGAAGCGTTTCTCAGCCCGGGGCAGCACTCCCACTTTCCGCCTCCCCTCTCCTGCTCCAAGGAGCGCTCTCTTCCCTGTTATTAGCCCTAAACCCTTACACTAGTGGAATTATTTGATTTTTCCTGAAGCATGGCTCTTGGCTCCTGAAAGCATCGCTGTGTTAGTGTTTTTCCCAGACCTTTTTTTGGGTGCTTATAAGGAAATTAAAAAAAAAAAAAACACAAAAGGGAGGGAAAGAAAATCTCGGTGTCCTGAGGAAGGATGGGTTGGCAGCCTGAGACTCGGGAGCTCTCTCCCGTCTCGGGAAGCTTCCCCGGTGGAGGTCTCCACGTCACCGTCTTCCCGGCTGGTGCAGCGGGAAGAGAAGTGGGTTGGAAGGGGCGGGAGGGGAGGGAGAGCAGGGACGGGACACTGCCCGCGCCTCCGCGCACCGCGGCGGGGAAGGATGGGACGTTCGCGCAAAGGACCGAGCCCGGCGCTTCTCCGTATGTTATTTTTGGGGTTTTGGGTTTTTTTTTTGTTTCCCTCTCTCGCTTTATTTGGATGTTTTGCCTCACGGTGTTAGTTTGGATGATGGCCAGCACTTCGCAGACCCCCCCCTCCTTCTGCTTCGATCCATCTCTGCCCCCACCCTGCTCTTCATTTTCTGCCTTTTCTCCATCACTCGGGTGGGGAACGCGTTTCCACGACCTAACGCTCCTGTGTTGCCTTTCCTGATGGTGGGAAGAGACAGAACGTCCCTATTTGGCGACAGTTTGTGCGCGTTTTGTGGGCATAAATCATTCCCCATCGCGCGGGACAGCGCAAATCCATCTCCAGGGAGTTTGGGATTAAACCGTTGGTGTTTTAACTTTTTCCTGATGGAAACCCCTATGTGCTCCGGGGCGTTCTGGCCAGTCCCCATCCCGAATCTCCTCCCCATCTCAAACCACCAGAGGTGGGGAAAGGAAGATGCTTTGGGGTCTTGTTGTCCAGGTTTTCCTGCTGTTGGTCCCTTGGGTTATGGTTCTGAGACTTCTGCTTGTACAGCAAATTTTGGGATCTGTAGCCTGCCTGCTTTTGGAGCATCAGCTTAGGTGGTACGTGCTCATGTGTCACAAGCTCCTCTTGAAAGACCAGGCAGAGTTGGAGACCAGCAGC
Source organism: Rhinoptilus africanus (assembly GCA_013400135.1). Classification (NCBI taxonomy): domain Eukaryota; kingdom Metazoa; phylum Chordata; class Aves; order Charadriiformes; family Glareolidae; genus Rhinoptilus; species Rhinoptilus africanus. The sequence continues at coordinate 89,198 of VXBO01011377.1, read as the reverse complement.
GGTGGGAGCTCAGCCCAGCAGAAGGTGCAGTTTTGCAGCCGGTGTCTCTAACCCACGGACAAAAGGTCCATTGATAAGTTCATGTTCTGTGTCAGGTGCTTCTGTATTGTTCTTTAAATCATATCCAGGGATGCGAGCACGCTTTTCATCCTCCCATCTCAAAGTCCCTCACAAAGGGTGTCTTCTCTCCGGCGCCGCTGGGGAAACTGAGGCACAGGGCGGGCAGTGGCTCGGCAGCGTCACCACCAGCGGGAGCTGAACCTGCTCCTTGGTGGCCTCATCTTCTTGGCCAACTGGCCTTCCTTGAGAGAAAACTCTCCTGTTTGCTATCAAATACCCAGGATGCTCCTCTGAAGTGGGATCTCCTTCTCCAACTTGTATCCCCCAGCAATGCCTCTAGGTCCTCAGATGACCCTCATGTAGAGGTTTCCGTAGCTTTTATCGGTCCCGTCTTCACTAAAACCTTAAGAACTTCCTTGTGGTTGATGGGTGACCCTCAGCAACATCTCTCCTACCTCCAGGTCTCCGATACGGTTGTAGAAAACTTGGTTGCAACCAGCATTTGTCCAGAGGGATCCCCTGGGAGTGGGGCTGGAAGAACCTCCTGCTCCCTGCTGTGCCCCAAGCATGGTAGGGAGACATTTCTCTCACACATCCTGGGGGTTCCATCTCCTCCTATCCCAAAATGCCCTTTCCATCTATATACTGGCTTAACAAATTTATTCAAGCTGGGCTTAATGGGAGAAAGCCGTGTCTTCTACTGGCAGGGGGTGCGCGAACACCCCTATACCCCAACCAGAGGGAAACAGTCTCTTGAGTCTTAGGAAGCCACGGGCACCTTCTCCTTGCACCCAAATTACCTTGAAATGCCACAGGAGGGCAATCTGTCCTCTGTCCAAAGCCTCCTTATGAAGTTTGGAGGAAGGAAATCCAACAGAACCTGGCTCAAGTGAGTCACGGGTGGCCGGGAATGGGGGAAAGGGGCATGTCACGGATGGGGAATCTTGCGCCTTGTACTGCTGTAAGCTACGAGAGCTATTTCTGAGACAATCCTTGGGTGTCGTCCAAGACCAAAATACCAGAAGATTTTTTTCAGTGTGTGTAATAAGGAAACCCCTCCTTCCCCTGTAATGCACTGCGGAGGTGGACCGCGGCATAGGACACGCACCCTATTTCTGCAGGTCCCAGCCCTGCGGAGGACTCTCCTCTCCTGTAATTCATGCCTTGTTTGGAGCTCCTCCACCCAAGGTTCATCCAACCAGCGCAAGGGTCATTTTTAAGGCTGAGCAGCTTCCTTTGACCCAGTCTGTTTCTTGGAGATCTTGGTGACCAGCCACGTAAACTGCTGTGGTTTCTGCTCCTTGCTGCCAGGAAAAGAGAAAATAAAGGAGTTTGTGCGGGGTTGCTGCAAGCCATCAGCGCAACCCGGGGTGGTAGCAGGAGGAGACAGGGGAAATGGGTAGAAAATGAGGAGTCCTGCCCTATAAATTGAGGCATATGGGGGTAAACTGCTATTTTGCTCTTAATGTCTTCATTTCTAACTTTGCTAGAGCAATTGGTTTAGCTTCTTGCCTCTGCAGAGGGGCCTGGCGGCATTTTTTGGGGCTGTGGGGTGGCCCATGGTCTCTCTGGCTGCCTTCCCAGAAGGTGGGGATCCTGGGGCTGCCTGCCAGGTGCCCTGGGCTGTCCCTGGGGCATGAGGTGGCTCCATACAGGGTCCATGCACATCCTGCAAGGTCTCAGAAGAGCTCCTCCGAGACCTTCACACCCTCCTCTGTGGTCTGTCTTCGCTCACCTGGGGACAGAGGAGTCCCCTGGGGAGGATGCCAGCTTCTCCTGGCCACTGGTGGGTGAGGAGATGATGAGCAAGGTGGGACCGGATGGGAATCTTGAGGGCGAGTTGTGCAACTGCAGGAGAACAGATGCTGAAGGTACCTCAGGAGGTTGTGGAGCAGGGCCAAGTTTGATGTTGGATGAAGCTGCCCAGGGCCCTGTCCGGTCGAGTTATCTCCAAGGGTGGAGATCCCACCAGCTCTCTGTGCCAGTGTTTGTCATGGAGACATTTTTATTTCATATACGGTTGAAATTTTTCTGGCTGCAACTTGGCCTTTCATTGTGCTCTTTTGAGAAGCATCTGGACCACCTTCTCGGTATCCTCCCTTAAGGCAGCTGCACACATCTGGAAGACCTTCCCTTTCTCTTCTCCAGGCTGATCAGACCCAGCCCTCTCAGCCTCTCCTCGGACATCCCGTTCTCCATCCCACAACCGTTTTTGGCGGCCTCTGTAGGACTCACTCCAGTACCCTTCTTGCGCTGGGGAGCCCCAAACTGGACGCAGTATCCAACTGTGGTCTTACAAGGACAGAACAGTGAGGATTATAGCAGTCCTCACCCCGCTGGAGTTGCTCCTGCTGAGAGAGCCCAGCATAGGGGTGGTCTTTTCTGCTGCACGGCCGCACTGCTGATTAACGTCCAACTCGACCACCGGGATGTCTCCATCCTTGTCTGCGGAGCAGCTCCCCAGCCAGTCACTCCCAGCCGTCCTGTGTCCTGTCCCCCCCCAGGGCCACCATTCTGCCCCTGTTGAACTTCACCTGCCTCCCACCAACCCCTTTCTCCAGCCTGCTGAGGACCTCCAACACAGCAGTACTGCCCCACTCCGCCTCTCCAACTGCTCCCCCCGGCTAGGACTGGCCCCAAAACTCAATCCCATCACCCTGAGCGTTACTGACACTCAACAGCCTTGGCACCAGCCATCATCCCTGGGAGATGCCACCACCAGCCGGCCTCTGCCGGGAGGGGACTCCCAGCACCGGATGGTGACAAGGTGGCACCAGCAGCTCCGTGGGGGCCGGGATGGAGTTCAGGCCATGAAGCCCTGTTTTCTGGGTGAATTTACATGCAGCATCCCCATTTCAATGGAGATAAGACCCATTTCTATGTAGCGAGGACTGAGGGATCTCGGCGTCTCCCGAGGCTGCATTTCTGCTTTGCTTTATAATTTCTGAGTGCAACTTTTAATACCCTCTTAAACACACGCTCAGCCAAGAGTTTTACAAGCGTCTGCTTTGTGCAAAGCGCCTTTCAGAGGCGAGGTGGAGGCCAGCGAGGCAGCGAGCTGCAGATGGCACGTGTGGGCCCACCAGCGGGCTGCTGGCAGGGTGTAAATGGACAAAATCACGGGGAAAACGGCCCAGAAACGCAGCTCATCCCCCGCCGTGGCTAAGCCACCGGGCTGAAGCATCGCTGCCGGCTCCTGCCTTTCCCCGGGGCATCTTTAGGTGCTTAAACCCTTTCTCTGTCTGACCCTCTGGGTCGATGCAGGGTTAATACAACCCGTGACCCCAGATGCCGTTCCCCACCGGAGAACGCCCTGCTGTGCATCTGGAAGCCTCTGCTTCGGAAACCAGATGCCGGTTCAAACGTGAGCCTGAGCCAGATTCCTCCAGGCACGTTTTTATCATCCCTTTATTTTTCCTGCCGGGGACAATGGCGTTGCTCGCTGCTCTGCCCAGCCCTTTCCTCTGTGCGCCCAGACAGAAATAGTTAACGGGGTGCACGAAGAAATGAACGTCCTCGTTTCCTTCCCAGTGCAGGCAGCTCCCCGCTGCCTCCCCCCTGCCTGTCTCTGCTCCCAACCGCTAGCCAGTGATATGATGCAAGAGCAGACGTGGTCGTCCTCCTCTCCCTCGCCCTGGCAGTGTTTTGGTGACCTGGTGGCCTGTGCAAGCGCTGCCAGGTCCCCTGGGGGCTTTCCGCAGCACGAGAGCAGCCCTTTGCTCTCCTCTTGTGATGGGTGGGATGGGAGCACCTCGTGGCTCCGGGGAAGATGTCAGCCAGCCCCGGCTCTGGAGAGTTTCAAGTCAAAACAGATCAAGCTAATAAAAAGGAAGCGATGCTGGAGAAGGGGAGGGAGAGGAGAGAGGGAAAAAGTGATGCCACAGGCGTTGCAAAGCAATCTCTGCTGTAGAAGAACCTCATTTGATAGTGTGGCTCCTCCTGGAGTTGTTGTTGGGTCCCCCAGGAAAGGGAA
>VXBO01011377.1:52304-85149 GCA_013400135.1 Rhinoptilus africanus | reverse complement strand
GGACCCAGCACTCCAGGTGGGGCCTCCCCAGGGCAGAGTAGAAGGGAAGACCACCAGGGCCAGGACCCTGTGCTGACCCCAGCACCCAGACTCCATGGGCTGCATATGGGACACCTTGGCTTCGTTTCGGTTGCCTGTAGGGTCCCCTGAGATACCAGAACCCATCAGTTTTGCCGGAGTGATGGGGGGAAGCTGCTGGCTGGTGCGATGCTCCCGCTGCTGGAGCGGCGATACAGAGCTTGGGAGGAGCTGCTCAGGATGATGGAGCCACTTCTCCAAGGGAACCTGGAGCAAGGTTGCCTTTCAAGGGGGCTTTGCTGCCTGCTTGGCTTGGCTTCACGGGAGGTGGCTGCTCTCGGGCTGCAAACTCCCCGGACAAAGCGGCGGAACCAGGGGGGAGACAGGCGAGAAGGGATCAGCCATAGCTTCAGCTCCCCGTTGAATGGACCCAGAGGTTTGCACAAGACGGACACGGTGTTTGGTGAGGAACGCTGGTTTGGTGGAGCATGAGACTTCCCACCGCTCTCGCCGGGAGACCTGCCTGGCATCCCCATGGGAGTGGAGAGGGGAGGAGCTCCAGCAGGACAGCAAAGCTCTCCTGGATGTCTCCGGGGTGGTGAGACAGATTGCAGGCCACTGGGATTTGGGGAGAGGGGGAGGATGGCTGTGTCTTCTCCTTTGGACCCAGCCTGGGAGATGGCCCGGGGCTGATGCTGGCCATGCTCCAGCACTGCTGGTCTTTCGGCGGGTGCAAAGAGGCTGGGGCTGGTCCCTGCGTGGGGGCTGCTCCAGACCTTCCCCCTTCTCTGCTCTCCAGGTCGCTGTAGGGTTTGACCAAGGCAGAAAGAGAGATCAGAGAAATCTCCAGTGGCAAATCCAAGAGGTTTTGATCTCCTGCTTCAGTCCTCAAAGTCACCAGGAGCTGTGGGGGGGTCCACGAGGCACTTCTGAAGCTGGTTTTGCAAGACAACCTTAACTCCTAGCTGTCAGAGCAGAGAGGGATGCCCCGGAAAATCGGAGGAGATGGATGCAGCCAGGCTGGAAGAGCAGCAGGGAAAAGCAGGCGGTTTTCTGTGAGAAATACCGTGTCCCACGGCAAACACGTGGGAGGTTTCGTTGGCCGGGACGCGCGTGGGCGTGGAGTTGATTTATTTAGTCCTGCATGAGCGGAGCTCGCCCGGAGATCCCGAGGTGGGAGGACAGGGAAGGAAGATCTGCTCCCAGCAGCTGTTTTTCTTGCAAGCTTTCGCACTGCGTGTCTCTCTCCCAGATCTGGTGGCCGCAGAGCCTCCTGGCAGCCCACGGCACTTTTTTAACCATTCCAGAAAATTTTAATAGTTTTAGTAAGGGTGAATGCCGTTGCGTGATTTATGGGGAGTGGTTTTTACAGTGTTTACGTTGGCGGGCTGGAGTTTATGCACGGTTTGAAATATTCGCCGAAACCTCTTATCGCCGGAGCCTGAAAACAACAGAGCGCTGATGAAAGTCCTGCACTAATTGAAGAAAGGTTGATTTTTTAAGCGCATGTAGTGATAGAACAAGGGGTAAAGGCTTCAAACTGGAAGAGGGGAGATTTAGATGAGATATTGGGAAGAAATTCGTGACTGTGAGGGGGGTGAGCCCCTGGCCCAGGTTGCCCAGAGAAGCTGTGGCTGCCCCATCCCTGGAGGGGTTCAAGGCCAGGTTGGACGGGGCTTGGAGCAACCTGGGCTGGTGGGAGATGTCCCTGCCCAGGGCAGGGGGGTTGGACTAGATGGTCTTTAAGGTCCCTTCCAACCCAAACCATTCTATGATTTTATGATTCAGGGCTTGGGCTGCCCAGCAGCTCTGCAAATTGCTTGGTTCCTGCCCAGCTCAGCAGCTTGCAGTCCCCATGGGGAAGCAGAGACGATTTCACCCATCAGCGTGGTGGGGATCCATCCAGATTTAGCCATTATGCCAGTGAAGGCTGTATCTGTCGCCGAGACGGCTCATGCTGCCTGGGGCTCCAGTCTCTGCTCACAGCCTCCCTGGCCTGGCAGGACAAGACGATCAGCAGATGTGAGAGGCACCAGCCTGGGAAACCTCCAAAAGCAATTGCTTAAACGTGCTTTTTTTATAACCCAAACCAGCTCATCAATGCACTCAAATACAGGGGCAATACCTTATCCTGGTGTTGAAAATGCAGCTCGTTTCCATTCCCATCACTCCTCTCTTCGTGCCTTTGCTAGGATCTCAGTGGCACAGCTCATGTTCTAATAAAACCAGGGACTTTAGAGAGATCCCATCAACACCTGTGGGATTTGGAGTAATCGAACCTCACAAGCATCTCACAAAACACCCTCCTGCTCTTCCAACATTTTCCACTGAAGAACAGGACTGTTCTTCTCCTGGCAGACCTGCAGCTGAGGTCTGAGAGCACGAAACTTCTTCAGGTGCCAGCAGTGGGTCATCTTGGAGCATAAGGATGCAATTTATCCATCTGTCACAAGACACCTACTTTATGATCAGGTCCTGAGCCCTCCGGTTGTGTCCACTTTTCCTCCTCCAGCATGACGGGTGCTGAGAGGTGGGTGAACAGTGGGGTGCAAGCAGCACCGTTGCATGGGAGGGTATTTTTAAGGGTAGTTAAAAATGTAAACTAGCAGGAAAGAGTTGCAGGAGGATATCGCATCTTGAATGGACTGTGCTTCTGGTCTCCTGGTTGCTGAGAACGTGTCGTAGTGCGATTTAAAGCAGCAGAGAGAAGAGCTGGAAACTGAGCCATGTCCCAGATCAGCTCTTGGAGGCCAGGTGGACATTGAGCTCAGCTCCAAGGAGGACTGAACACCCGAGTTTAGGCAACTAAAAACCACCCAAGTGCCTTAAAAACAGTCTTAGAGGAGGCAACGAGGCATCTTTTCCTTTTGAGGAGAAGCCATCACGCTTCACGTGGTCGTGCCTCTACACCACCCCGCAATTGCCCAATACCCCTGCAACTGTTTTCCTAGAAATATGTACTGGGACCCCCCTTCCAGGCAAAAGGGCGCTTTATTCCTGCCCAGCTGATTAGGAAAGATCCTGACTTGCTTTAGGCATCCTATTAGATGTATTCTACTAGGTGTATCCTACTAGAAGGGAGGGAAAGCCACAGCATTATAGGCACATCTACATGCCTCCAATAGAAACACACAAACTAGAAAATTCAGAAAATTTGGTTGAAATGGGTTTGCTGGAGCAGGCAGCCTTCTATTTTAAGACATTTCTGGTATCTCTCAGACTGCACTGCACCACAGATTTAAAAAAAAAATAATTAAAACCACAACAAAATCCCCCACTCCTGCTACTTGCAGTAAAATTTTGGCTGGCGTGTGTGAACCTCTATTAACCTGTGGCCCGTGCTAATGCGCTGGTACAGAGACAAGCCTTACAGTAGGAGAGTCCATCCTGCTGTTATTCCTTGTAATGGGAAGCTTCCAAAAACCAAGCCAAAATAAATATTTGTAGCAAAGGCAGGGGCTGCCCGTGGCGGGCAGGAATGCTCCTGCCACTGGGCAGGAGGTGACATCATCCGGATTCCTTCGCTGAGGAATGCAGGATTTGCCGTCTTCCCTGCCAGTAATTGCTTTTTGAAAACAGACCTGCCCGGGGATGCACGTTTCACCCATCCCCTTCCATTGCACCATGAAGAGGCCACACGTCCCCCCATTCCCCTTCTCTTCTATGGCGTTAATGGGGCTGATGCACGGACAGGCATGAAAAATTGGTCATTCCTCAAATCGCAGGTAAAAGCACTCGAAACTCTATAAGCAGGGGCTGGACAGAAGTCTGGGCTGGGACTGGAGCTGGTGGGGGAACGATGACTTCGCGAGGCTGGTGCAGGTGTGGGAGGTGGTGGGATGAGTACGTGTGTGGACTTCTCTGCTGGGCAGAGTTTGCTGAGAGCTGCAAGAGGTGGCCATGTGTGCTGCTCTGTGATGACCCCATTTCTTGGTCCTATGAAGCCCACGGGCCGTGTCATAGAATCACAGAATCACAGGGTTGGAAGGGCCCTCTGGAGATCATCCTGTCCAACCCCCTGCCAGAGCAGGGTCACCCAGAGCAGGGGGCACAGGAACGCGTCCAGGCGGGTTTGGGATGTCTCCAGAGACGGAGACTCCACCACCTCCCTGGGCAGCCTGGGCCAGGGCTCTGCCACCCTCAAGGGAAAGAAGTTCCTCCTCATGTTTAGGTGGAACTTCCTGTGCTCAAGTTTGTGCCCGTTCCCTCTTGTCCTGTCCCTGGGCACCACTGAAAAGAGCCTGGCCCCATCCTCCTGACACCCACCCTGTCAGTATTTATAGGCATTGATAAGATCCCCCCTCAGCCGTCTTTTTTCCAGACTAAAGAGACCCAATTCCCTCAGCCTTTCTTCATAAGAGAGGTGTTCCAGTCCCCTAATGTGTTTCTGAATGCAGGGCTTCAGTGTGATGACTGGGATGGATATCTGACACGCGGAGCATCCTGGCTAACCAGCCTACACCTTGCTTAGTCTGGTGGGGCTAACTCTTAAGCAAAAGCCATAATTCCCCCTCCACACATCCCTTGGCTTCTCCGTTGGGTTGAGCATCCCCACATCCCATCTCCAGTCCCTTGAGCTCACTCCCCTCCACCCCTGGCTCTGCATTGGCTCCAACTTCAGCAAACATCACTGGAAATTAATAACGGCCTCTAACGTTCATATGTCATCAGCACTTCCACCGGCATCGGCAACAGTAAAGGGGTCAGTTCCTGTGGGATGGAGACCATTGCCGTCATTTCAATAGGTGGAACTAGGTGTAGTTCGACTGCCCCTGTTACGAGTCCAACGGGGTGATTTAGTGGTTGGAAAGGCCCAAAGTTTTTTGCTCTCAGTGCCTGAAAGAGGATGGCTGGCAGGAAACAGCAGCGCCGTTCTCCAAGGCAGGGGTGATTTTGCTCCTGCACTGATTCTTTAATTTTTCCGCCAGGTTTTGGAAATTCTGGGCTATTACAACTGGACAATTAAATCAAGAGCAGAAAAGAAGGGCTCCGGCCAAAGGAGAAAACCCACTTGGTCAGCTGAATTTTTAAAAGGGGGATGGAGTGAGGACCTTTGAATGGGCACCAGCAGAGCTGTCTGGGGTCTAGATCTGCAGTCCCGAAGGTGGTGAGATGTGACGGGTGTGCCAGGAGAAGGCCTGCTCGTTTTTGGAACCAGCAGCGTAGATAAAACCAATGGGGATGAACGCAAAGGGGAGCTTGGGATCACGTCAGGGCGATGCGATATCATTTTGTCAAGGGTGTAGGGAGAAGAGACACATCAAAGGAGGAGTCAATGATGTAGCTGGTTGGGGTCAAGCCTCACATAGGACAGCATGGCAGTGCCATGGGAGAGACCCTCTGTGGGCCCTCCCAGGCTTGATTTGGATATCATCTCCCACCAGGCAAGTCCATTCACTCGTCACGTCTTGGCCACCCTCCATCACAGGGCTGTATTTGGTGCTAGTGATTGCGGCTCACGGTTTACAAGACTCTTACTGTTTGAGAGAAGGCCAAAACATATCTACCTTGTGTTGCCTTTGGGAGAGGTGGAAATATGGGTGCCCTGTCCATTTCTGCCTGGAGTCACCCTAGGGAGAGCAGAGAGTTGGCATTGATGTAGGCTCCAGAGGGTTGAGGTGAAGGCTCCCAGGCTTTGAGGTCAGGAGGGACCCAAAAAGCAGCCAGGGGAAAAGACAACCGTGGATGAAGCTCCGCTTTCAAATGATGCAAGGAAGCTCACAAGCTCCATATTCATCACGGCTCAGTGAGTCAGGCACCACTAGTCGGCTGCGGGACTCTGCTCCTCTGGCTCCAGCTCCATGGTTGCACACATGGCCCACAGGGCTCTACGTTGTCCATCTGCATACAGACCAACCCGTCTTACAGCAATGCCACAGAAAATAATTTGGGGTTTTGGTTCATGTCCCTTAAGTTGTTCCTTCTTAATCTTTCTCAGAAACACACATGGTGTTGCGGTTTCTTATTTTCTTCTGTCTGGAGGCTGAAGGGAGGGTGCCTTGGAGAGGAAGGGAGGGAAAGAACCAGAGATGGAAAGAGTGAATTTTCAAGAAGAGCCTCCTACAACTTCATCTTCTTTTCCAGCTTCTGGTAATGGCCAGGTCACTGATTGCATCTATTTGCTCTGGAAAATTTCCAGGGGGTTTCCCAGAATACTGAAATGTGGTGGGGTGGGTGCCCAGCCAGTGACCACCGCCAGAGCCACAGCAAAGAGGATGGACCTCAATTGACCAGCAGTAAACCTAGATGGGTTCTAATAGCAGCCTGTAGGCCAGGGACTCTGACTTGGCATTTCTAAGGGCTATTTATTGCAAAGGGAAGGAGGATCTTTTCTTTTGCACCCTTTTTCTGCAGCGTTTTCCATGGTCTTTACCTCTTTAGCAATGTTCCAATTAGCAGAGGGGGCTGAACAGCCTCTGGGCTGGCAGAGAACATGGAAGAAAAGAAATGTGAGCACAAAACTAGGAGACTAGGGAGGGACTTGTTGCATTTCATGGGGGGGATTTTAATATTATTGCGGATTGAACTGTGACTGTAGCATCCTCTGTGTCCCATCCCCAGCCTCACAGTGGAGCTTCACACATTCCTGCTTGGGAACCAGCCAAGTGCCTGGTATGGGGGTGTTCGACCCCTACGCAAGCCCTAGGGATGCCAGGGGTACCCGCTTTGGCAGCAAGAGCCCAGTGCATCCCAATGGGTGGTGGAGGGTTTGGTGTGAGCAGGGTAGCTTGCCCCTGAGTCGCTCACACCTCTAGCAAAACCTGCACCCACGCACTCATGTGCCTGCTGCTCTCTCAGGAAGATCTCTACCTTCAGGACCAGCCTGTTGTATAAGAAAAGAGAGAAAAACCTCACCTAGCTGCCCGCTTGTCTCAGGTTGTGGATCAGCCCCAAGCACTGGAGCACAGTTGGCTCAGCCCCACGGCCCTGCCTCTCCATGAACCGCAGAGATTCCCCTGTGTAAAAGGCGTGGTAGGGCTGCCCACCTCCTCCTCCTGCATCTCCCTTCCTTCCCCTTCCGCCTCAACACGCTCATTCATGAAAAAATATGCGTTGGATGGACGTGGGGAGAGGAATGAATGTTGGCGCGTTTTTTCCCGCGCATTGGCCAAGGGAGGTTGTAGGCTCAGAGAGTTTAAATCTTTGTTTTTACAGCTGGATTTGATATTACCCTTTCTTCTCTCCAGCTTTTTATTGCTGCTCGCTCCCCGGAGCAACCTGCTGCAAAGCAGCGTGCACGCTCACGTTGAAGCACAACCAGCTTCTGGCTTCCTGAGGTGGTTGTCCACCTCGGGACCGACGACCTGCACAGTCCCCTGTGTTCATTAAGGACTGAGACTGTAAGAGATTATGCTCTCCTACAGCAGGGGTCATGCAGCGGGTCACCCACGAGGGTGATGCTGCAGCAAGGAAGGTGCCATCCCGTGATGGTCCTCTGCACCTGGCTGCAGCCCAGCTCTTGTGGCTCCTTCCCACCCGGCACTGCGTGGGGTGAAGGCAGACGGACAGCAGGGACCAGCTCGGTCCATCTTTTGGTAGGATGGAGCAGGCAGTAAGGCTGGGGGGGGGTGTGCTGTCTGCCTTAGCCTTGTGTGTGGGACATGATGAGACCATAGCAAACCCCCAGACCCATGGTCCCAGTCTAGGGGCATCATGGGTTTGGGGAGTGCTGTAGGGTTTGGTGGAGGTGGTGTATGGTTTGTGGTTGATGGTGTAGGGTTTGATGGAGGTGGTGTAGGGTTTGGTGGTGATGGTGTAGGGTTTGGTGGTGCTGGTGTAGGGTTTGATGGAGGTGGTGTAGGGTTTGGTGGTGCTGGTGTAGGGTTTGGTGGTGCTTTTGTAAGGTTTGTTGGTGATGGTGTAGGGTTTGGTGGTGCTAATGTAGGGTTTGAACATCTGAATGATGGGCACGGCAGACAAGCGGGTATGTGCTCATGCCTAGTGTGGTGGAGGAGCTGGAGAAGGTGCTGCCAGCACCCCACTGGATGCCCAAGGGCTTGGACCTCTAGCACTGCAGATCTCAGAGTCAGCCTTTGCTTCGAGCATCAGCATGGCCCAGGGCCAGATGGGACTGGCTCCATTCCCACAGGGATGCCAGCATGAGGGCATCTTCTCCACCCCACTATCTACCTCTGGAAGAGAAGGAGGGTTGATCCAACACCCCTGCAGTCCTGCAAGCTTTGGGGACAAAAAGACACGTGGTCTCCCTTCTTGGCACGGGGGACCCAGTGGCGTCCAGATGTGAGGCATGAGCTGCTGACCTCTCCAGCGTCAGCGGGTGGAGGCCCACCTATGTAAACACGTCCAGGAAGGCTCCCATCCCTTTTCCACCCCGCACTCGCCTTCGGATCAGATCGGCCAGCCTTCGCTGATGCTCCTGTCCCCAGGACTCACGGGGAAGGTATTGTACCTATCACACAGCATGGGGCACTCCTCCAGGCATTTCTCTCTTATTCTCCTCTTTTCTGCATGTAAATATGACTGTATAATTATCTCTGTGCATAATTACCTAAGCAGTTATTTAAATATTTGATGGTAATACTGGTATAGCAAGAAATCTGGGTGAGCAGAGTAGAAACCTGCGCCGGTCATGCTGGGAACCCAGCCAGAAGGATAGGAAAGCACTTGTAGTAATAACGTTTCCTTTTTTTCTTTATTTTCTGTTTTGTCTGTTATCTAAGAACAGTTGGCAAGAGCATGTCCAACCCGTTTGTTTCCTCATTAATCACGCTCAAGTCTCTCTGTCTTCCCTTTCAACTATGTTTAGATCTTGTTGGAAATGGAAAAATGGGCCATAAAGTCGTAGCCAAGTGTCTGGCATTTTCACTTTGGTGTTTGCTTTCTTGTCTTCAAGATCTTCATTTAGTTCATGTTGGATTTTATTTTCACTGTGAGGAGGGGGTCTTAGATGCACATGTCATGGTTCAGATGATAGGATTTTGGCTCATCTTACAAGTCCTACTCCTTGAGCTTCCTGCTCACCTTCCTTGAGCACTTGCTGAGGTGCTGGATGACGGGTTGAGGAGACCACCCTTATGTTCTTGGTAGAGCCGAGCGCAGAATGGGACTCAGCACCCTGAGGAGATGCCACACCAAAGCAAAAGACCTTAAATCTGCTCATGAGTGTAGCAGCTCTTCTAAATCACCCACACATGGTCTTTAACCACACAGCTGTGTAAGGCACAAGTTCTGCCTGCAGGATAGCGTAGGACGGGGCACTTGCTCAGTGATCATGATGTGTGTCCAAGGCTGGATGAGGGACCACCATGTGAAGGTGGGTAAAGCTTGGACTTAGTTTGCATAGCTGGGCTGGATCCTGTGGGTCTCATTCCTGCATGGATTTGTGGGGTACTTGCTCACTGCAAGCTCCTGTCCTTGTTAGGGTTGAGACACGGTTCCTCTAGCCTGCACTTCGGTTGGCAAATTACAGATATTTTTGGGGTGGTAAAGAAACAAAGATAACTTTGGACCCAGTTCTCACGCTGGGCTTCTCCTGCAGTCAGGGGTGAAAGAAACCTCTACCAAATCCCCAATCCCGAGTCTTCTCCCCTATTGTACTTGTGGTTGGGGCAGTGTGTCTGTCAGCCCAGGGTTGACTTGAACCTACAGAGCTGAGTCTCCACTTTGGCAAATGGGGTCATGGTTTGTGGTGGGTCACGCTGTCCTTTACTAGGGGTGAAAGGGCCCTCCAGCCAGAGCCAAGGGCAGCGGCAGGGTCTCCTTGGGTTGCTCCAATCCATATGAACCCGGTTTAAACCCTGGAGTCCAGAGGACTCCTACATGTAACGGGGCTGGTTGAACAGCAGTGTCCTGGCCAGACCAGCACTGGTTGTGTAGAGGTTGTCCTCCCTGTTGCTGTGGCTGTTGTACTTCCCCATGTCTGACAGATGAAGCGTGTGATGACAGAGATGACACCATCCTTTTTCTCTTTGGAAGTGCTGCAAAAAATAGAGTCAAACTCCCAGAGTCAGCAGACCATCTGGGCAGTTGCAAAGAACTTTCCCCCAGAAAACCAAAAACTACCTGTATTTGCAGGGATTTGCAAGAGGGGTTGGGTGAGGAAAGCTGGAGGAGGTCTCCAGCACGTCCTGCTGTGCCTGTGGGGATGTGCAGAGGACACAACCGCTCCACCTTCGCTTTGGCGGGTGTCGTTGTCTTTCCCCCTCAAGCTGTGTCCAAGATGTTCATCCCTATGCAGAGTTGCTGGCTGCCCCCATCCCCTTCCCTCTCCCCCCACTGACACTGCGCACACGGTTTTCACGCAGCTGAAAAGCAGGGAAACCGTTCTCGTCTGCCCGGCACGAGCCAGGAACCTCACCCAGCAGCTCTTGAATCAGACCCAGAAGCCACGGCTGAGCTTCCAACCTCTGCCCCACCTCCCCTTGCTCCTGCCTCCTTTTCCTGGGGCTCTTCCAAGCTCCCTCCTAACACGCCATCTCTGCCCGTCCACAGGTGTTAGGGGGAAAAAAAATGAAAACCCACCACCTTTCTGGGGCAGCCAAAAATGTGGCCGTTGGTCTTTTTTTCCAGCGTTCCCTCGTCTTTCCCATGCACCCTGACCTTTTTCCTCTGCCCCTGCTTGGATCAATGCACCGCTGCTCGGTGAACTGCAGATGGAGGAGAAGCGGCAGGAGGAGGCCATGTGCCGTGAACTTTTGCAACGGCCGTTTTCACCGGGGGATGGATTTCCTCTGATTTTTTATTGATTCCTCCACCCCCTCCCTACTCTTTTGTAGAAGTTCAGGAAGGTCTACAGCCAGTCAAACCTGGCTTGGCTTCACAGGGTTGTGCTGCAGCCCAGCCAGGGCCGGGAATGCCGGCTGGAAAGTTTATTGCTTCCTGTTATGAGATCCTGGGGAACCGCCATGGGTTCGCAGGAGAGATGTGGGCAGCGCTAACGCCAGGTATGACCCCAACGGGTGCGGTTGGAGATGGCCTTTTATTCCCATTGCTTCTCCGGCTACTTCAGGAAAGGGAAGCAAATAGAGAAGGGAATAATTGCTCGATCTGACCTCTGACTATTGAGGCAGATGCTTTCTTTGGAGCAGGAACAGACGCAGGGAAAAAATGCTTTATAGCTTTTCTGAGCCGCGTCCCCGGGGCTCTCCACGAGTCCTTTCTTGCCACCTTTCGGTACGTCGGCCCGTGTTATCTTGTCGGCCTTGAAAATTTCAGTAGAAAGGTTCCCGTCAGAAAAAAAAAAGAAGCGCTTTTGTCAACATTGAAATTTATCTCAAGAATGTGTCCATCACAGCGAAATTTTCATCTGGGAAGGGCTGGATTAAATCGCTTCTGCTCTCCAGCCCAAGGTTTAAATGCTTCCTCTGGGCTTTTGTACTGTGGAATTTAAATCTTATTGTTATTTAACTACATCGGGTTAATTTTTTTTTTGTCATTTTCAAAATTAAGTGGTTTCACCTTTCTGCAGTCATCACTCAGTGATATCCAAAGGCAACATTTCGCTGTTTTTCAGCAGAAATATTATTCATTTTGCTAACAGCATTGGCTTTTTGCTCCAATCACAAACCAATGTGAACTGAACAGAAATTCTGTTGTCTGACCTATCCTCTGAGCTAACTGAGGCACGACCGTGGTCCAAATTTCATGGCAATTCAGAGCCAGAGTTTATATTTTCAGAGTGCATGAGAGAAAGCAGCCTTCGCCTCATTTTCAAACATCCTTACCTTATGCAGCCAGAATCCCCATGGGCTTTGGAAAAACATGTAAGACCCGATTTTCTCCATTTGGTCTTTGCAAGAGTCAGAGACCAGGCGCAACATGCTGATCCAGATCAAAACCTTCACGGCTTCGTCCAACAAGCAGAGCTGGATGCAGAAGAAAAATGAACTGGATGATGACATTGAGTCCTTGGCTCCATGTCGTTCAAATGGCACATTTGTGCTGGGGTTGTCCTGAAAAGTCCTCACAGAGATTTGCGACAAAGCAGATTTCAGCAACAAACACTGGCACAGCTTATTTTGATGCCTGTAAATATATTTTTTTTTTTTTAAGAGAGTTGAGGTTTTGGCAGAGTCCTTGCGATGCAAACCCTGATTAGTCCCGAATCTTGGAGAATGCCCAAAGCTCTGGGCGAAGGAGGGAAGTTTACACAACTGAGATTTTTTTTTCTGGGTTAAGCTGGGGACCGTGGTGGGACTGAAAGGGAGCCCAGGGGTGGTTGAATTGAGCAGCGCTGTGGCTATTCCCACCTTCTCCCTCCCATCGCTGCATCACACCTCCTGAACGGGTCCCTGAGACACTCACAGTTGGACTTGATACCATCCATAAATGGTTCAGTTACTGTTTCATGAGCAAACATGTTCCTTCTGTGTCTAGGAACAGGGGCACAGTCCCTCCACCCATAAAACCAAGTCCTGTCCCAGGACATTGCTTCTGCCCTTGCTGGAAGGGACTGGCCTGTCCCAAAGCACCTTGACACAAGAGACATGGCTCTCTGTGCCAGCAGAAGTCCCCAGCCCAACCAGCATGTCATCGGGGCAATGACAAAACTTGCACCCTTGGATTGTTGAGGGCTCTGGAGACTCCAGGCATGAAGAAGGAGCTCCAATGGGTGCTGATGGCCTCTTTCCCATCAGGAAATGGAAGGCAGCCTTGAAGGTGCCTTCATGGTTTCTTCATCTTCATGAAGATGAAGTGAGATACACACTTGGACCTTTCTGCAGCACTTGGTTTACCTGGTCCTACCAACCAGGCACACGGCCGGGGATGATCCTTTAGAAATGTCAAAGCTGCAGTGCTGACTTGAACCAAACTTGTAAAAAATGAGCCTGATTCCTCTTCCAAACCCATCAATGCCCGCACACGTGTGTGTTCAGGGACCAGCTGCCCTGAAGACAACGAGGATAATGGCAGGACAAGGGGGATCGGAGGAAAGGAGGATGCATTGAGAAAGGAGGTTGCCAGTCCCTGAAGCACGTGTTGACATCTGGGGGAAAAAAAAATATCTGTTTACAGCCATTTCCAGAACTGTGGTGCTCCGCTAAAGGCACGGAGCTGCAAGTAACAATCCAGCCACACCAGAGACACTAATTTAATTAAAACCTGTCTCTTTTTCTGTGTAGCTGCAGCGTTTCAAAGCGCCGCCTTTGCTTGCAAAGATAAGACCTCAGCGTGCCTTTCTGTGACTCTGTTGTTCACTGGCAAAGCTGTAGCCCCCAACATCCCTTTTTCTCTCTAACTGCCACCAAATTACTGAATAGACAGAATAATAACAAGATCCGGCAGTTCTGCAGTGGACTTTAAGATAACTCAAAAGAGGTAGAATATCTTCCAAGTCTAATATTTCCTTTTAGGCACTGCCTTTGTCACCCTTTCCATCACAAAGCGCTTTCAAAGCGGATGGCACTCACAGCCACCAAGGATGAAGATGTGTCCTGCATCCCACCTCCAGAGGTCAGAGAGAAAAGGTTAGGGAAGTCAGTCAAAGAAGAAAAGACGCAAATTAAAAATGATGCTTTAATCTTTGCCCTCATTTGCGGTAGTCAAACATTTTTGCTTCTCAGACATCAAATTCTGCAGTCTCATGATTTAAATCCAACAATTTCCAATGAGGTAAAAAATTGACATTCTTAATTTATTTCAATTTTGTGACATTTTTTCAACACAGTCATGTTACTTCCTGGGTCTTTTTTTTTTTAAAAAAAAAAAAAAGTGGGCTTATTGTTTGAACAAAGATGTGTTTCGTCATTTCATTTGGTTTTAAAACAGATCGAATGAAAATCCCAAAGGTGAAAATTAGGGAAGAAAATGAACTTCCATTGCAATACGGTACAGAGCTTTGTAGATTAGTGGCCAGAGCAGATAATTACGGTTTCTACTCACCACTGACACAGCAGAGAAACATTATACCAGATCTCATTTGCATTAGTGACATCACTTAGTTATTTCAATAGGGCATTCAAGAGAAATATGGACAGATTAGTTCTCTGAAACACCAGCAGTGCCCGGGTAGAGGCATCCCCCCTATGTCTCCATCCTCTCTTTTATTTCCTTTTCTCAGTGCCAAGCATTAAATCAAGGACATGGGATGCTCCAGGGGTCGGTCAGGAGTGAAAAGGTGCCCATAACTTTTTTAGCCTGAACATTTATGGCTAGAAAAGCTCTGTTTGCTCTCCACAGCCTTCCTCGGGGGGAAGAAAACGCAAACTATTTATAACTGCGTGCATACTCCTGCCATTCACTGTTATTATCCATGCAGGGAAGGTTTTGGCTTTCACACAACCTGTTCAGACAGTGAAAACCCAGCTAAAGAGTGAAGGAGAAAATACACAGGTCTGGCTCTGCCTCCAGCCCTCTGCCTCCTTCCCCAGGTGATGCTTTTGGCCCATGGGTGATGGTTTGGTGATGGGAACCACACGATCCCCGCCAGCGCGATGGCTGGACCTGCTGGGCAGGAGGCTGGAGCAGAAGCAGATGATGCTCAGCTTGCCTCAAGCGCAGATGCCCTGAGAAAACTTCCACCAGACGAGATTGCTGTGTGTATAAATAACCCGCACGGTTAGAAAGCAAAAGGCCTGGAAAAGCTCTGTGACCCACGGGACAGGGACCGTGCTGAGTTGCCTTTTATCTCTAAGTTGTTGCCCGCAGTCCTGCAGAGCCTGGAAGTTGTTCTCAGCTAGTTATTTTTAAATAACTAATAATAATCCTCTGTAGCTCCATCCTGCTCCAGCTGGAACGGGTGGATGTTTCACTACGGATCTTTGTGGGAATGAGATCTTGGTGGCCATCCCTCAGGTCTGATGGATCTCATAGGACTTATCTTTTAGAAGTAGATAGCGTGACATGTGCTGAAAGATGTGAGGTCCTCTCTTGGTGGGGATGTGCCCAAAGACCACGCAGTGGCCCCTGAGGTGGCAGCGACCACAAGGTGACCCACCGCACTGTCTCCAGGCTTGAAGGACCACATGGGCAAGGAGATCGCTGCCCTGGCACACTGAAGGCCAAACCCAGCCCTGAGAACATGCAGGGGTAATGTGGCCTCAGCTCACTGCATGTTTTCTCCCCCTTAGAGGGGTCCTGATAGGAGATTTCCAGGGAGATCAGAGCGTTGGTGGAGGAGATCACCAGCCCTGGTGCTTTCCTCTGAAACCAGCCCCCTATCTCCCCGTGTCCTTTGAGACCGCGAGATTTATCGGTGTGCTACGTGCTTAAATTGAAGCATGCAGCCAGAGTTGTGACAATTAAACTTTTTCAGAAGCTTATTCCCCCCCAAAATACCTCCCAAACTCTGGTTTTCCTAATGTGGTATATGCCCCCACGGGTATGTCCATCCCTACACCTCACTTAGCTGAATATAAGGCTTTTCCCACCTGCCTGTCATAGGCAGCTACTTGTGAACAGCAAATTAACTTATCGCCGTGTATGAGTAATTAGTTTATAACTTTAAACCTTCAGGAAAGTTACTATAACGTGTCCAGAAATGCGAGGCCCCGCTGGAGACCCCATTAGCTGCAGTGGGGTTGTGTCACGCAGCCAAGCTCTGGTGTCAGCAGAGGCTCAGACGCTCCTGGCCCCTCGTAGAGCAGCTCCCAGCAGGACAGCCGAAGCGTTAGCCAGCGTGGAGCAGTGCAGGAGATGGTGCTGCTTGCAAGAGCGTTGGCACGAGATGCTCCAGCGAGCAGGAATTGTTCCTCCTTCAGGCTCCTTGGGAAACCAGAAGTCTGACAGCAGCGTAAATATCTTGGTTTGTCAGGACCAGGGATGAAAGTTCCTGATAAGCCACGTGGTTTCGAATATCTGCCTGGATCAAAATTTACATCTTCCCATGCTTTTTCCCCTCAAAGGCTGGGTCTGGTCATTTCACGACTTGTTGGCTGATGTTATTGCTTCCTTCTCCTCCTGGCTGGCGCTTGGGGAGACTTTCTGCCTTGACTCTCCATTTCCATCTCAGCAGTTCCTGGAGCACTGATCCCACTGGGGTGGCAATGCCAAAGCTTCCCAGAGACAGAGCGAGGATGAGAGGGGATCTTTGGACCATCAGGATGGAGGTTTTCTTCTACACTCGCCTTAGGTTTCATGTACATTCCCGTACTTCTGCAGAGAAGACAAAAAGTCTCCATGTGGGCTCAAAAACCCTTTCCCATCCTTCTTCTGCTCCCGTCCACCAGCTCGGAGAGAGGTGCACCACCTCTTTCAGGGAAAGCCTCTCCTGGGGGTGCAGCAAAGCAGGAGCTGCAGAGCTTTGCCTCTTCTTCTTACTATTTCTTTTTTTTTTTTTCTCCCAGCAACCAAGGAAGTTTTGCCAAAATGTGTTTTCCACATGTTCCCTATTAGTCATGCTCTCTGTCTTACAAATCTGTTACCAGTGCCACTAGCTGATGCTATTAATTTACTTCCAACCGGCTCAAGAGCTCGACAGCAAAATTCCAGGCAGCGTTCCTAAAACCAGACCCAGCGGTTTGTTTGGATTTAAAACCAATGCCCCTTTTTTCCCCGGTATATATATATATATATAGCACCTTCCCTCCTTCTCCCAAGGCTTGGCGAGGCAGAGAGGAGCCACGAGTGGCGGTGGGACCGGCCGTAGGGGTGCAGGCAGCTCGGGCGGTGGGTGCCCGGCAGAGGCGGGGTTTGATAGCACATTAAATACTTCCTTCGAGCTCCAGTTTCCAACGGCCGGGGCACAGCCGGACCGAGGCGGCGGGAGTTTATCTAGGGCAAGGCGGAGGGCCGGCGGCACAGGAATGTCGGCGGAGGAGGAAAAGCCGCCGCGAGAAGCACCATGTCTCTGTAAGTAGACTTTTTTTTCCCCATTGTTTTCCCTGCAGTTTAAGCAACGGTGTGGGAACCCTGCGGAAAGGAAGGAAAACCAGACCCAGCTAGCATAGATTTTTTTTTTTTCTATTTAGTTTTTTCTTCTGTTCCTTTTAGACTCGGGTTTTAAAGTATCCCCAGTTCCAACAGCTGGATTGCACAGAGGGGTCAGCGGGTTTTGGGAACTAATTGTGAAGAGAATATGGAGCCAGCAGCTCATTCCTGTACCTGGCTACATGTGATTTTCATTATTTTAAGCGCTGCCCTCGGGCTGAGTGGTTCAGCTCTGCCTGGATAGCTCTTTCGAAGTGAAACTTGCACCCCGCTTGCATTTCAAACACTGCATGTCAGGCGACGTGTGAAGATCGGTGACTGTGAATGAATGGATTTCAAAGCCAGAGGGGTGGTGGGTCCTCTCCTGAGACCACTCCGGTGGCTAATTTATCTACATGAACCTCCTAATCAAATCCATCTACCTGCTGTAGACGCACACAGGTTTCTTTTTTTCCCCAGGGAGCTGGACTGTGTAACTTTTCTGTTGCATGGAGGAATTAGATCTGAAGCACACAAAAGGTGAAAAAAAATCCATTTTTTTGTGCTTTGATAGTTGGCGTTGTGAGGAGACGCGGCCTAGTCTTTTCCTAGTGCCATCCTATTCATCAGCAAAGGCGATGTGAACAAATCCTTCACGGAATCATGGAATTGTGGAAAATTGATTCCAAAATATAGTGGTGTACTAACCACCCCCCCGCCCCAGCAATTAAAGGCATTGAAATCCCATAGTATAGTCTTTCTATGTATAGCCAGTGAGTCGCAAAAAACACTGGAAGTTTTACCGAACTGATCGTAGGAGGGGTTTTTTAACTCATTTCCTTCATCTCCTGCTTTCAAACATGGTGCCAGGAGAGTGGGTGGACAGACGGGAGTGTAACGTCAAGGTGTGATCATCCGCAACGGCAACAGCGGGGTCCCAGGGGCGCAGAAACTGTTCGAGGCTGTTTCCTGCAGATGTTCCTGCAGATCCAGATGTGCGCAGAGGGCTGAGCCGCACTGTCAATGGCAGGACCAACCGCTCGGGCTGGGGGCTGGTCACCAGAGGTGGCCATCTCAAAGCAACAACCTTCCACTTTGGTTATTTCACAATTTCTTTCCTTTTCCCCGACTCAGGGGGTCTGCGAGTGTTTTGGACCAATGCTATTGGGTGCTCCTTTCCAAAACATATCTCCCAGATGAGACAGTGGGGGCTTTGCTAACAACCCTGACTAACATGAGATCAAAACTTGAATATTTACTCCAAAAGCTGCCGTTACCTTGGCTAGATCCTCCCTGCCCCAGCAAAACTGCTGTTGGGAGCTAAGTCCAAGCTTCAGGAACTATCCCCTTGAGTAAAACTTGCAAAACAGTGTATTATCCCTGGTGCAGACCTCATAAATGCTTTAGGTGAGCATTGGGATGATAAATGAACTGCTCTACAGCCCGTGTTTTAGAACAACGTGGGGCTTGCAGCTAATTGGGGATGCAGATGGGAGCCAGGAGGTGGCTGAATGCCCGCATGTGGCCAACCAAGCCGGGGCCAACGCGTGCTCCAGCCAAGCCCCAGCCCTGCCTTGGCCAGACCCGGATGCTCCACAGATGGATGCACCATGTCCCTCAGGGGGCCATTCCTGCACCCAGCGGGGTCTTCCCTTCCCAGCTCCCCGTCAGCCGGAGCTTGGCCCAGTGCCTGGATTAATCCTGCAAATCATTCAACGACTCATTCTGCCCATATCTGAATGGGGACACAAGTCAGAGGAAGGGTTAAAGACACTTTAGAGCGTGTCCACTGTCAAGAAGCAAAAAAAGGCACTCAAAGGGGATGCTTTCTCATCTCACCCCTGAATAAACCTAATTTCCTCAATAAATAAAGAGCGAGCTTTGTGGGGATTGCTGCTCACATTCTTCTGCAGCGGCTGAATTGTATCCGCAGCAGCATTTCTGGCCCCATTGGGGCCAAGGCATCGCTTTTGGGGCAGGAGATGGGGATTCTGGTCCCAGCAGCTTTCAGGGCTGTTGTGATTCCCCAGGTAAGTTGAGGAAAAAAAAGGAGACCTTCCCCACCTCTTCTTCTGGCTTATTACCCATCCTGGAGGGAGGTGTTTCTCTGCTCCCTGCCTCAGTTTCTCCAGCTACAGGAGAAGAATAACACCATCTGCAGAGTGCTCCTGCGGTCCTGGTCTGGCGTGTGAAGACTTGGGAGTTTGGGTTCGCAGAGGATTTGTTTGATCTAGAAATAGCAGGGTTAGAAAATTCCATCTGCCAGCTCTGGAGAGCCCTCCACAGCGGAAGAATTCCGCTGCTTCTCGAGCCTCGGACGGCGCTGCTGCCTCCCGGGGCAGTGCGAAGGCGAGGGCTGAGCGAACCAGCGCTCTTTGGCTTCCGTCCTGAGAAGCAGCGGGAGCAAAATCACATTCCAGAAAGGCTTGACGTGGAGAAGAGAGGAAGGCACATTTCCCTCTTTGCTCCCGCGTGGGGCTGTGCCCGGGGCTGATGCTGGTGGCTGCTCCCACCCTGCGCCTGGCACGAGTGACGGCCTCAAGCCCGGCTTGTGCCAGGGCATAATTTTGTGTCTCCAGGGAAAAGCAGTGCAAAAACTAGGTTAGGACCAGGTTCATGTCTCACGCTATCGTTTTACCCCCTGGATATTTACCCAGCCATGCTCAGCCACATGGAGGAGTAGGTTTGGTGTCCATAATCTTGCATAGTATGGACAACAGCTCCTTTCTCTTCCTCTGCATGATCACGGAGGACCGCAGGGGAGCAGCCACTGCCGAGCCATAACACACTGCTGCCTTCTGCTACTCCACACTAACTCCCATGCGCTCGCGGGCTTGGCTCCTACATCTGCCACCAACACAGCCGCTCTTTTCTTCTGGGCGCAGTGGTAGGCATCACTTCACGGGTGGGATTGGGTTCACAGGTACCCAATTTACCGCTGGCCATCAGGCGTCTGCGTGCAAACAAGGTGGTTAAACTCCATGAAAAGCCTGAGAAGGATTCAGAGGTGGGATGCAGGGGAGCAGAAAGGATGATGCCATCCTCTGCTGCCGTGGAGTGAGAGCCTCGCTGTCCCCCACCACAGTGCTCTTGGGGTCTGAGGACTTTCCCTATTGCTCTCCTCTCCAGGTATCTGTCAGAGCTGCTGCCAGTCAAGCAGTAAAATTGCCTCCTGCCTTTAATGATGCCTGGGGTCACCCAAGGAGCTCGGGCTGAGGCCCCATCGCAAGCTAAGCTAAACACAAAATGGGTAGTGCAAGCTCTTCCTCCCCAGCTGTCCAGGTCTTCTCATAAGTGCATGTTTTTCTCTGAAATCTTTTCAAGGTTTATTTTTGAAACAGCCTGCGTTTGATTAAACGTTTGTTTTGTTTTGTTTTGTTGTTTTTTCAAAAGGAACTTAAAAGGGCCATCAGCCTGTAAACATAAATATTCCCATTCTTTTGATGATTCTTTGCATTTTTCTGGGTTTGCTAACGAAAGATATTTCAGCAGTGCAAGTCTCTCTGATGTGGGCAGAATCCTCTACTCCCGCTTTCCGCTCAGACACTTGAGCCCACGGCGCGCGAGCAAGAGATTGTCGCAAGTTAAGCGCCTTTTTGTGCCTATGTGGCTTCCACGGTGTCTTGCGTCCACTTTTACAGCCACCCAAACCCTTCTTACAGCTGAGAAAAGTCTTGAAACAGGCAACAAAGTGGGTAATCTAGTAGGTGCTGTGGCTTGTTGCGTTATTAATCTGTGTTTATCTAGCACCACCAGGGATCCATTCCTCCGATGATGCAGCACATCCCCACACTGGCCATGGCTCATTCCCCGATGCTGCGCTTTTATGGCCAGCCCCGTGTCACGGTCTCTCATTGAGGAGATGGGTTGCAGCAGCGAAGGGTGCCTCGTTGAGATAAAATGACTTCATCTGTCACAGATGTGCCAACGTCACAGCCGTATCGCTGACTGCAGCCCCGGATGTTAACTTACAGCCGTGTGTTTTTTTCTTTCCCTCTCTTCCTGCAGGTTATAACTGAGTAGCCCTTATGACCAACATGAGCTGGAGCTTTCTAACCCGCCTGCTAGAAGAGATTCACAATCACTCCACCTTCGTGGGGAAGGTCTGGCTCACTGTGCTCATCGTCTTCCGCATTGTCTTGACAGCGGTAGGGGGGGAGTCCATCTACTCCGATGAGCAGAGCAAGTTCACCTGTAACACCAAGCAGCCCGGCTGCGACAACGTCTGTTACGATGCCTTCGCGCCGCTGTCACACGTCAGGTTCTGGGTCTTCCAGATTATCATGATATCCACCCCTTCGGTCATGTACCTGGGCTACGCCATCCACAGGATCGCCCGGTCGGCGGAGGAGGAGAAGAAGTTCAAGGGATTCAAGAAGAAGAAGCAGTTTGCTTTGAACTGGCAGGCAGTGCGCAACATGGAGGACCCCATGGAGGCTGATGAAGAGGAGCCCATGATCTCTGACGACACCGCAGAACGTGAGAAAGCCAAAGCCAAACCCAAGAGCAAAGAGCAACAAAAGCATGACGGGAGGAGGCGCATCCAGCAAGAAGGACTGATGAAAATTTATGTCTTCCAACTACTTACCAGAGCTTCGTTTGAAGTTTGCTTTTTGATAGGGCAGTATTTGCTCTACGGTTTTGAGGTAGAAGCCTATTACGTCTGCAACAGAGTCCCTTGCCCTCACACTGTGGACTGTTTTGTGTCCCGGCCAACAGAAAAGACCATCTTTCTCCTGGTGATGTATGTTGTGAGCTGCTTGTGCTTATTGCTGAACATGTGTGAGATGTTTCACCTCGGGTTTGGGACCATCCGAGATGCCATTCGCAACCGGAAAATCAACAGCTTCAGGCAGCCTCCCTACAACTATGCCTACCCAAAGAACATCTCCTGCCCTCCTGAGTACAACCTGGTAGTGAAATCAGAGAAGTCCACCAAGATCCCCAACAGCCTGATGGCTCATGAGCAGAACTTGGCCAACGTCGCTCAGGAGCAGCAGTGCACCAGCCCAGATGAGAACCTCCCGGCCGACTTGTCCACCCTTCACAAACACTTGCGAGTGGCCCAGGAGCAGTTAGACATAGCGTTTCAGAGCTACAGCAGCACCCAGGCCAACACACAACCTTCTCGAACCAGCAGTCCCGCCTCAGGTGGCACGGTGGTAGAGCAGAACAGGGTCAACACCGCCCAGGAGAAACAAGGTGCTAAACCCAAGGCCTGCTTGGAGAAAGGGAGCTCAAGCAGTAAAGATGGGAAGACGTCTGTATGGATATAGCTTCGTCCAAAGGGAGAGAGGGAAGTGTAAGTGGGGTTTTTATTTTGGTTTGTTTCTGTTTCTCGGTATTGTCTTGCGCTTGTTTCACAGGGCACAGGCGCGGTTTTTATATGGAAGTCAAGAGAGAAAAGGAGTTTCAGACCAATTTCATGCTGTCTTCCAGTGCGTTAACAAAAGACATTTCTTCCCTGTGTCCAACATGTTCTCCAGTGGGAACCCCCAGTGAGCAACAGCAAACCCCCTGCATGTCCCACCATCACTGGAGCTCCCAACAGAGACTGGACAACATGCCATGATGGGAAGCGGAGCTCCTGGTAGCTCAGGAGAGAAGTCAAGCTGCCAGCGAGCAGCTCCCCTCCTGCATGGCAAGGCTAGAGCGCTGTAGGTCAGGCAGCGTTTAATTACTAAATATCCTTAATCAAAATTAATTTCTGATCCCTTGATAAGAAAACAACTGACACACTGCAGGAACCTTCCTGACGTGCTTACAGCTGATGTCCCGCCTGAATTGCTCCAGCAGGCATCGTTCGAGACACGAGTTGGGACCCACATCAGGTTATGGGGCAGAAACAGAGCGACTGTCTTACGCAGGGAGACCTAAAAGCGTAGCACAGCGCTGAAGGTTTTCGTCTTTTATTCCTCTGCGTTGCAGCAACAAGCAAATACGATTAAACACTACGCAGCAGGAGGGAGCAGTGACATTGCGTCGTACCGGTGCCCGTCTAGCGCTTGCTACAGAAGCGATGGGAATTGCTGCAGTGACAGCGTTTTTAACAAACTGCTGCTTCACATCATCAGAAAGTGCCTTCATGCAGCCAGGAAAACAAAATTGTAAAGGGTTCAGGCTTCTTTATGTGCTGAATTTTAGTAGAGACTGGAAGATGGGCGTTGGCAAATTTGTTTTCCTGTTTAATCAAACGCTTATAAATAGTGGCAGATGGCAGATCTCTGCATAGCGTGTATATGGGGGGGTGTGTGTGTACATGTACGTATATATACAGACACATATGAAGGTGTGTGTGTGAATATAGGCATAGATATAGATATATATAAACGTAATATCAACCCTCTGGTAATTTTACAGCCTTCCACCTCCCTTGGGAAAACCCCCCTGGTCCAGGATTATGGCTGATCTCATCCTGGGGCAGTCTTTGGGCTTCCAGCTTCCAGCCTCCCCTGGGCGACTGGCAAGTTTCACATATTTGTTTGAGGGGCTTAGCAGAAGCTCTGGCTTCAGTGGGGGACAGGACCAGAAGAGCAGCAGGAAGTTTTTCACTAGTTTATGGGGAGCTTTATGAGCTTGGCTTGGGTTTAGGGTGGTTTTCATGCAGCTGCAGGAACTGGGGGCATGTTAAAACCAAGCTGCTGAGCTCCAAGGTTCCTGCTAGAGCTGAGAATGTGCTTTGTCAGGGTGGTTTCATACTGTCTCTCTTGCACAGCAGCGGGGTTGTGGCTTTTTACCCCTCCAGTAACACCAAACAGAAAGAAAACCTCATCACTGGGATCACAGGGAGCATCTCCTACCGAATGGTAGAGGCTGAAACCTCTCTGCCAGGTCCTAGAGCAGGTCTGATCCCTGAGGTGTTCCCAAGATGCCTGTGGCTTGGCAGATGCTCTTGCAGTCTCCCAAGAGTCCAATGGTTGATTCACCACCATGGAGAACCCAAATAGGCAGAGCTTTCAGGATCAAACCTAGAGCGAAAGAAGTAAATCCTCACTGAACACAGCACTGTCCCTGTGCCGAGCTCTTCCCTCAGAGCCGTGCCAGCCACCGAAAGCCACATGCAGGTCCCTGTGCCGGTATTTCTTATGCATTGGATCTAAGTGACTTCTTGCTGTGCATCTTTCTCATGTGCTTGAGACTGGTCCCTTAAAGCCTTGAGGATGCCCATTCTCCAGGTAGCCGGACCCTTTGGCCAGTCTGGGAACAGGCAGAGAACTTCAGCTCCTCCAGACCTCGACTGAGCTGTCCCACGCCATTAAGACAACGGTGCCGGCAGCAAAAAAGTAGGCTTAAAAAGAAATCAAAGAAGCATCCTGTGAGGTATCCAGCTTTAAATATTTACTATGGCTCTGTGTAACAGTTTGGGGAAAAATTTCAGGCTTATTCCAGGTCCTGCTGAAGGCGTCGGTAAAATGCCCGGAGTGCTGCCTGCTCTCGCTGCTGGAGATCTTCCCCTTGAAAATGGACAACTGTATCCAGGAGGAGGATCAGTTCATCCCCCCCACCAGCAACGGTCAAGAGTAGCACACATCTGCCGTGTGGAGGGATGGCCTTCCTGCCGCGAATTTTGAATGAAAGGCTCAGCCAGTTCACACCACGGTGGTGGGGAGACAAACATATCCAACTGCGCTGTTGGTCCTTGTCCTGCCTGCGGGAATGTGCTCTCCTCTTGGGCTGGGCTGCACCAGGCAGTGCAGGAGAGGCTTGTTGCTGACGGTGCCATTACCATAAAGATAAACGCAGGCAGGTCCACAGCCCAGGGCTGCTGGGGAGGAGAGCAGAGGTGCTGCCGAGTGGCAATTCGCTCCCTAGTAATTACAGCTCTTCAGGGCACAAGCTTGTCCTCCAAGCTGACGTGACTTCTCAGTTATTGCCAGCCCTGAGTCCCATGGGAAACGGCATGTATTTAAAGTCACAATCCCAAGGGAAGGATGGAAACACTGAGGAGAGCGATGGTTGGATGCTGCCTGGGTTTTTCTGATTCCTTTGAGACGAGCAGCAATATCACAGCCCCAGATAACCTCGTCCTTCTCATGCAGTGCCAGAAGGCACTGTGCTGTGCAGGAATCCGCATTTGGGATTTCTCCTGCCCATACCAGCGACGCCTCCCTCAGCCCCAGACGTGGCTTGAGCATTTCCTGATGACTCAGATTGGCCCCTCGGCTCCTGCTGACCTGCGGATTCACCAGCGAGTCACCAAATGCAGGGATGGGCATGTGCCTCCCTTGCTCTTGCTTCAGGAATGCATCCTGGCCTCACCATGGGATAGAGGGGTGGGGGGCAGATTTTAAGCCAGAAACCCCAGAACATGATCACAGGGACCTGATTGAATCGTTAAACCCATTTTACACAGCAGGACTACAGCCACTTCCCCAACAATACAGCTGGTCAGTGCCTGACGGGAGGAGATCCCTGAGCACCACACTTGCAGGGTCAGAGACACTGAGGGCAACAGGGCTGGAAAGGACCATGGATCTTCTCCCGAAGCTGCCACCATCAAATGCTTCCTTAACGGCTAACACAAACCCTCCTCACCGCAACCCCTAGCACCTCCTCTCCTCAGCAGCCATGGAGAACATTTCATGCCTTTAATGGCTGCAGAAGC
This sequence comes from Rhinoptilus africanus, assembly GCA_013400135.1. Taxonomy (NCBI): domain Eukaryota; kingdom Metazoa; phylum Chordata; class Aves; order Charadriiformes; family Glareolidae; genus Rhinoptilus; species Rhinoptilus africanus. The sequence continues at coordinate 59,720 of VXBO01011377.1, read as the reverse complement.
TTTTGAGTGTTTGAAGACTGTTCTCATTCTCCACCAGTCTGCTTTAAGCTAAACTCCTCTGGTCTCATCAACCTTTCTCCACGGGCTGCTTTTCTAACATGATTTTCCTTGTTGTCTTTGAACCACCACCAGCCAGTCCACGTCTTCCCAGCAGCGTGGCAGTGCCGGTCCTCGGGCCACCTTCCCACTCTGCTGCTCTTCATGTGCTCATCTGCCACCCTGGTCCTCCACAAAACCCCATCTTCTGCAGGCGTGGGGACTGCCCCCCTTTTCAGACGTGTGCTTGTACAGTTGGGATCTTCCTGCCCCGCTTCAAACTGCCTTTTTATTTTCACAGCGCAGACCCAGCGCACCAAGGGAGATTCGGATGATCTGTCTGTCCCGCAGCAGATTCACAGCCTCCTCCCGCCTGGTGTTACCATCACATTTCATACGCACACGCTGTTTTCCATAGTGAGAGTCAGTAATTGCAATATTGACGAGTACTAGAGCCAGGGCAGACTCTTGGGTGATCAATACAACCTCCTCGTTGGGCAGAGAGACAGAGTAAGCGTTCCCTCAGCCGTCCTTCCAGCCAGCCCCGCTCATCTATCAGGTTTGAAGTACTTCCTTGCATAAAACGCTTTGGGAGGGGGAGCTGATCTTCCTTTCTCATGTTTTCCAAGTGTTTTGACAAGGACACAAGCACAAGGGCACATTCCCGGCAGGATTTCTCTGGTGTCACAGGCTGCCTGGATGAGATGCGAAATTGCCTGCAAGGTCCCACCCAGCCCAGAGGACACCACTGAGTCCTCTGACCCTGGGGAGGAGGGACCCCAGTTCTCCCAGATCCCATCTGAGCCACACACTGGAGCCATCATGAGTCAGACAGCCCTAGAAATAAAAAGAATTATTATGATGATGATGTACACCGAGTTGCTCACTTTCCCCCCTTCCTCCTCCACTCCTTGGCCCCTAAAGCCTTTAGGATATTGTGTATTTCCACCAAGTCACTGCCACAGAGGCAACAGACATGCATTAATGTCTCTGCAGGAACAACTCCTTTCGGGGCAGGAACAAAAATACCTTCTTTATGATGTCAGTTTGGGAAGGAAAAGGATAGAGAGGCAAAATAAGCATAACCATAAGCAAAATCCCCATCACAACATGACAAATTAAACCAGCAGCTCGAGGAATTTCAATTAGACGCCAAGCAGTCGGCCACGGAAGAGACACTAGTAGTATAATTAATGCTTTTCTTTTCTTTTTTTTTTTTTTTTACAAGTTAGTAGTTTTGTTCACACACAAGACGGGTTTGGCTTTGTAGCTGAACTAATCGTAAATGTTGACTCTCTCGCTAAACTCGGTAAGATAAAGTGCCCACACTTATATTTGTATTCTTACCATTCAGGGCCAGGAATGTCCCACGTAAAAGCCAGATTACCTTGTTGCTTGCATTGCATTCCACTGGGAAATACTTGAACTTAACTCAAGGCCATAATGAGTCTGTGCTGTTACGAAGTTTCTGGGATTATTTTTTTTTTTTGTCGTTCATTTTTTTACGTACTAACTGTATTTGTACTAGAAATTTTTTGAGTATGAGGTTGAATCTGTAAGTATTTTTCAGTGTAAATGTTACATCTGGACCATAGTTAGAATATTAAACACTGGTCGAAAGAGAAAGATGCATCAGTCCAACTCTTCAACTGGCTATTCCACATCCATTACTAATAAAACGGAATAAAACTTACATTTTGTTACAGTAAGTAAAGCGTGTGACGTTTCCATAAGAAGGGCGCTGAGTGTTGATGACAAGAAATTCTTCTCAATCTATTATTTGCCTGTTTTAGCCATGTAAGAGCTCTATTTTCCCAGATATGGCTATAAATCACTGCAAAATATTTTTGCCTTAAGAAGCAGTTGACCTTCTAGTTGTTTGGGATGTGTTGTCTCTCTGATGAATCACTGCCTACAGTTCCTTCAGGCGCGGAGCTGAAACTGCTCAGGAAAGCCTGTACTTTCAAAAGCAGGAAAACTTTGCAGAGTCTGGGAGAAACTGATGATTCAAGATGAGCAAACAACGGGAAAGCATTTGTGAGAAAGCCTGACTTTCCGAACGACCTCAGTCTTTGCTCATCCCTTTAAAGAGCAGGCACGTTCACTCACAACCACTGTCCAAAGAGTGGTCAGGAAAAAAATTTTGGACGGAAACATGCTTTTTTGCTGTTTCTCTGGCAGCTGGGGTATCCTTGCAAATTCTCTGACATGAGCAGGAGCAGCTCCCACCAAGAGATAGAGAAGAGCAGGATCCTCAAAGAAGTCCACAAGGAAGGTCAATAGTCAGCAGCACTTTAGCCTCGTAGGTCACATCTTTTGCAGCGCTACATAAAACTCCCAAAAGAAAGAAAAATTTTACTAAATAACAAGGCGTCCTTCAAACCATAAAGGTCTGAGGAATACGGTGAACTTATCCATGTTGTTGGCTGCTGGGTTGGTACCAGATTTACCCGGACACTGAAGCACCTACGGGTGGCTGAGCTTAGCTTGATGCCGGTGCTAGCCACAGTCATGCAGGAACAAACCCTGTAGTGAGTCTTCCTCGCTAGCAGCCTTCATCCCTCGCTGTCAGGCTCGCTTTAGGTCTCTATGCCCCAAACCACAGGCAGCCACGTCCTGCCCCCATGGCTTGGGTGACTGGCATCAGTGGGGAGTAGGTGAGCGAGGAGCAGCTTCGTCCCTCGTCCCCAGGTCACCTCCAAATGGCTCGTGCTGGAGATCGTGGTGGGGACAGAGGGAGGGCAGCGCCAGAGGGTGACGGTGCCCCTGAGCCTAATGCTCAGTAGAAGGAGGAGTGGCAAAAGCAGCCTCCATCTGCCTGTATTTTGGGAACACACAGAGCAATTGCGAAACCCCCCACTTCTTTAGAAAGACAGGCTGAAAAACACCAGTGACCCTCCAGCGTCCCGTTCTCTCTGGGATCACAAGATCCGTCTTTTTCCTCAGCGGCTCCACGCTGCAGACAGTATTCCTGTCAACAGCATCTCACCAGCTCCTAATCACTCCCCCTGGGGAAATGCTAATAACAGCTTTACCTTCATTTTCACCCCCGCTAGCACAGAACAGCCCCTTCAGCGCAGAGACTCACCCCTTGCAAACTCAGCCAGGTTGCCCCTGGGCTGCCAATTTGCTTTATTTCTACATCCAGCCTGCTGGCCTTGCAATTTCCCCCTCTTTTTACTGGCCTTTGCCTTGCCCAGGCCATAATCCGTGTTTTCCTCTCCAAGATTGTGGGATATTGTCCCCGTGCCAGACGTGCTGCTCTGGTTTACCGCAGCCCCGCGTCCCGGCTGCTGGGGGACCTCCTGGAGCGCAGGGTTAGGGTTGAAAAATTGCAGCTCACGTGGGTTCGGGGATGAGAGTTCGTGCTTAGCACCCCGAGAAAAAGCTGGAAAAACAGAGTTTATTCTACCAGCACTAGCCCGCAGGGCTGGCTGCAGAGAGACAGCAGTTATCCGCGCTTTATGTTAGTGCAGCCGAGTTATGGATGAATAAACGCCGAGGATGAGCCGCCGCGGGCTGACCTGCTGCTCTGGCAGGCAGCAAGCCCCAGACATGGCAGGGTTTTGGGCGGTGGGAGAGCAGAGAGCGGAAAGCTGATGGAGCAAGAGGCTGCTGGCAGCTTATGCAACTGCCCAGGGACCAGCGAGGAACAGAGAGAGAGATTCCCTGTGCTTTTCCACCATTTTCTTAGCTGTGAGAAAGGATTCTGAGTTGCTCCGACATACCCGCCTGGATGAGAGATGCTCCACTGGGGGAGGGATTTCAGGGGATGTCCCCTTTGGGATAGGGCTTAGCTGGGGACGTTGCATCTCATCACGCTGCCACCTGTGCCACCAGCTCTCCTTCCACAAACAACGTCAGAAATAAGTAAGCTGGTAGGGGACAATTCATCAGGCTGCTGGGGGTGCAGTGTCATGAATAAGAGGGAGCTGTAGTGTGATGAGCCGGAGTAGGGAAGGGATCATCCCCCTGGACTCGGCACTGGTGAGGCCCCACCTCGAGTACTGCGTTCAGTTTTGGGCCCCTCACTCCAAGAAGGACACTGAGGTGTTGGAGCGTGTCCAGAGAAGGGCTACGAAGCTGGTGAGGGGTTTGGAGGACAAACCTTATGAGGAAGGACTGAGGGAACTGGGGTTGTTCAGCCTGGAGAAGAGGAGGCTGAGGGGAGACCTCATCCCCCTCTACAACTACCTGAAAGGAGGGTGCAGAGAGATGGGGGCTGAGCTCTTCTCCCTGGTGACAAGGGATAGGACAAGAGGAAACGGGTTCAAGTTATGTCAGGGCAGGTTTACATTGGATATCAGGAAACATTTTTTCACTGAAAGGGTCATTAAACATTGGAAGAGGCTGCCCAGGGAGGTGGTGGATTCCCCATCCCTGGAGGTGTTTAAGAAAAGGGTAGATGTGGTGCTGAGGGACATGGTTTAGAAGTGGTTTTTGTCAGGGCAGGTTAATGGTTGGACTTGATGATCTTAAAAGGTCCCTTCCAACCTCAGCGATTCTATGATATTATGATTCAATGATTCCGTAGCTTTCATGGTCTCACCAGGACGTGGAGAGCCTTAGGTACAGAGGAGAGACCGATCTCCGTTACCATTAGATGCCTGCATGGAGATGGTCCCCCCAGGACCACTTGGGTAGGGAGACGAGGCACTTCTTGGTGCAGCTGGTGTGACTTGGTTTATGCAGAGGCTTCAGGGTAAAACAAAGCATCCTGAAAGTGTTCCTTCATCTCTGTCACCTACCAAGGAGCCCAGACCACTCAGGTGCTGATGTCCACGTTTGGGTAGATGAATTCTATATAGGAGAGGACTGTTTTTCCAGTATAATTTTAGATATTTTAGGTCAGAGATTCTGGCAGAAGTCGACTGAGCATCACATAGTATTTGCTTTTCAATATTCCCTCTGCCTCTGCCAACCCCACTCAGCACCAGGGCATTTTAATGTTCCTAAACTGCCTTCAAAGCCCAGAAATGAAGAATAAACTTGAGCGCACAGACTCCTTTTATCATGCTGTCCTTTTTGTTCGAATGCTGAGCTGAGACCGTGGTTTCAGAGGGGAGGAAGGAGGGGATCCATAACTATATCTGGAAGCCTTAAACACAGCAGCCAAGTCCATGCTGATCCCGCTGGAAACGGGTCCTTCTGTGCTAGTGGGGTTCAAAGTCACTGTAACTTCACCCAAAAAGCAATGAGTAACTGATGATGAGGATGGGGAAGAATCACGCAATGTCTGACAAATTAATCCCACAGAAAGCTCTGGGAATCACGCGGTCCCTCCGACCAGGTTTCCTACGTTTATTAAGACAGACACACGCTCAGCGAGGGCTGGCACAAACCTCCCCCTGGCTCTCAGCGTTGCAGGTCTTGACCCCACTATAGCTTCCCTCAAACCATCCCCTGAGCCAATTTAATGTTCTAAACTGGCAAAGTTGTATTTTCCAATCACTGAAACGTTTAAACACTCCTTTACTGGCAGCGTAACTCTGTGCTAAAAGAAAAGAAAACCCAGAAAAAAAGTGAATAAAAGCTGCAGCAAGTGAAAAACCAAATAAAGGCTCAATCTGGCTTCCTGATTCTTTTCCATTTTCACTTTTCTTTTCATTGCCGTCCTTTCAAATATGCTCTGTGGGGTTCATGCAACGTGTGTGATGGTTTGGAGACAGCACGGGCATGCACTGAGCGAGATGGCAAAGGGCTGCTCGTGGGACAGCCACCGTGTCTTGGTGGGTGCAACAGGGATGCGGCACCGGGCAAAGAAGGGCCAAAGCTGGATCTGGCTGTGGGTCCCTGGTGCCTGTTGGACCCTGGAGTCTCAGCCCAGCTGTGCTTCCAGATATGTGAGTTTCCCCCTTCTCCCAGATCTCCAAAAAGCAAAGCGCAGCTCCTCCTCTTGGCATGTTCCCACTTCCTAGAAGGGGAAAATCAGCAGGCATCAGCTCTCTGCACCTTCAGCCCTGGTTTAAAGGAAGGCAGGTTTCCTCAGCCCCGTTTTTGACGCGCAGCACGTGCCAGCAGCCGGGCAGAGCGCGTTCGTGCGCCAAGGTCACCTGGAATCACATCCGCCGCCTGTTTTTATTTCTCCACCTGCTCTGCCTGCGCAGCTGCCTGACAAGCGTCGCCTCCGAGCAGGGCCAGCGCCGAATTCAGAGGCCAACACGCCGCATCGCCCTCCACCGCCGGCAGCGGATCTGTCCCCTCGCAAGCAGGGATATGGGATAAGGTTATCGCTGCCGGGACACGCGGGCAGCGCCCGGTCCTGCCCGAGGGCCAGCTGGTTGAACGCGCCGGCTGTTGCCGTTGCACTTGCAGTTCCTGAAAAACGAGCCCCTTTTCTCAGGGTTTTAGGTTCAGTGGGTTTGATCCGGGGCTCGGCAGCGGCGCTGCTTGTCCCGGTGAACGCAGACGGCTGGGTTTTGCAGGGTTCATTTTGGGCCAGCCCGAGCCCCCCTCCCTGCAGAGCTGCACACGCGCTGGCAGCAGGAAGGGGCAGAATGGCCTCAAACCGACTGGAGAAAAGCTATTGCAGATGACAGGAATGACTCACGGCCACGTCTTGAACTGTGGGATGAATTCCAGCGTAACGAGTTGCAGCTAAACCCGAGGCTACCGGGCCCCTTCAGAGTCCGCTTCCCAAAGCGCTAACGAATGTTAAAGAGGCAGGAGAACGGCACCTTCAGCTCCACGCTTTTATAGCGGGGACTTGCAGTGTCTCTGAGCAGAAACTCCTTCCCGTGCAGTGTCCCTGAGTAGAAACACCCACTGTCAAACGCTATCCTTGATTCCTAAAGGGAGCTACTGGCTGTTTTTTCAGGAGTGTTAAAAGAGGACGGGGGCAGCTGATGGGTGCTTTAGAAACATAAGCAATGGGGCATTAAAATAAGAGTGGAAAACAGGAACCTTTGGAGCAGCAGCGTTTACAGCGCGCTGGCCAAGGCACCGCGGGAGGAGAAGGGGTAGGTACCCGATCTGTCTGCAGTTCCCGAGGGATTAAAGGCTCGGGGAGAGGGATCGGGGAAGGAATGCCTAAGGGGGCAGGAATGCTGGGAGCAGCCAGGAGAGCAGGGCAGAGGTAGCCTGGCAAACCCCGAGGACTCGCACAACCAAACCGCAGGAGGTGGCTTTATTTTAAGCGATTTCCTTCCCTTCCTCCACAGCCGGGGCCACCGTCGCCTTGCCCGGCGGGAGGAACCCGCGGCCCAACGGGACGCTGCCGCCCCTCCGCGCAGCTGCAGGGCCGACCTAGGGGTATCCAGGACCCCTTTCTCCCCAAAACGTCCCTCCACCCCTTCCCGATGGGGGCCCGATCGCTCCCGGGACGGGAAGGAGAGAGGGGCGGGGCCGGCGGCGCCCTCCCCGCCGACACACACAAGATGG
>VXBO01011377.1:21419-45067 GCA_013400135.1 Rhinoptilus africanus | reverse complement strand
GAGCGTCTGGCCGCCGGCCCTGCGGCCTCAGCGGGTTTGCCGGGCAGAGGTGAGGTGTCAGCGCCGCCGCCCCGCTGCCGGGACGGGGCTGGGGTCCCGGAGCCGAGGCGGGTGAGCGGTGGAGGGGAGGTTGCGAGGTCACTCTCTGAGGCGAGGAACCGACCTCTGCCAGGTGACGAGCGGCGGCGGAGCTCCCTCGGAGGGATGGGAAGCCCTGTGGCTGCTGGTAGAGCAGAACCATGTAAATAAAAGACCTGTCTGCCAAAGTCCCAGGCTGTCTTCCTCTTCTACTTGTCATATGCAGCCTGTCAGAGAGCTGTGCGCCCTCCGAAGGTAAAGAGCCGTGAGCGGTGTTGACACACCAGAAATGAATGATGTTTCTGTACGGATAGCAGAAGAGAGCGGGGAATAAGCGATTGTGTTAGCCTGAAATCCCAATAGGGTAAGACAGGAGTAAGATGCTTTCTGAGGCTGTGGAGGGGATACATTGAAATGTTTGGTTTCAGGAAAAAAAAGACTTCTTCTTTTTTGCCGCCCCCCCCCTCCCCCCCCCATCTGGAAGCAGTGTTTGATTGCATTGTTACGTTTTTTACATTTCCTATCATAGTAAAAAGCCACAAAAGTTGTCTTGGTGTGGTGATGTGGCTGGAAGAATGACTGCTAATATTTGAAGTATAAACATATTGTATTTAATTATTAAAATCACTGCAATCTGCCATTTAAAATGCATTGCTGAGTGAATTCATACCACTTTGGCCAGGTTGACGCCAGGATGTGCGTTAGCATCTTCTTCACACTGAGTTACTTGAAGTTAGCAAGTTTAAAAAGTCCTTGCAGGTACTTCTAGCTTTATTAATACTTTGAGTAGGTTTGCCTGCTGGTTAATGCGTGGCTGAAATCGTTGCAATCTTCAGGAGGTCTGTGAATACTGCCCAGCTGAGAGTCACAAATGAGATTCATCCTCCACAGCCTGCAGTGGTCCTGCTTTTCCAGCAGGCCCGTTTTCTCCAGCATTTTACAGGCGGAGGAATTTGGCAGGTTTGTTCCGCTTGTTCACAGCCATTGCTGCTGGAGCCGGGCTTCTGCCCAGGCACTGGGAGCATTTTTGCGTGTTACTTTTGAGAGGAAGGTGTAGCTGCGACTACTTGTAGCTACTTTGTAAGAATGTTGTAAGAATGTTGGGAGNCTTTTGAGAGGAAGGTGTAGCTGCTACTACTTCTAAGGTGGCCCTGCTCTGGCAGGGGGGTTGGACTAGATGATCTACTAAGGTCCCTTCCAACCCTAGGATTCTATGATTCTACCTACTTTGTAAGAATGTTGGAACAGTTTCTGCTGGATGGTAACAAGGAGATGTGCTACGTTTTGACATCAAACCCCTCTCTCACCCCTCTCTGTGTGTGCTATTTTGTTTTTACGTAGCCTGTGAGCCCTTCAGAAAAGGCTGTCTTGTTTTCTTCTGTAACATGCTGTTCTTAAGCTAGTGGGAATAATTTATGCCGGAACTGGTTTTGAGGATTCACAACTGGATTTCCTCTCTTTCCCTCTCTTGCTTGCACCAAATGAGTGTGAATTTCTGCTGTTGGACTTCATTCGAAGCTATTTGGGTCTATTCATATGACTAAAATTACTGCATGTACTTTAGTCCTGTGGTGCCCTAACACTGGTCAGAGCATGGCTTGAGGTCTTGCGAGTTTTTTCTTTTTTTTTCCTTCCCCCCCCCTCCTCCTTGCAACACTTGAGTTCAGTGTGTGCTATCAGCAGCACTGGTGCTGATAAGCTATTCCAAAAACCTAAATGTGGAAATGGGTATAAAAGCTTCTTGTGTCACTTTTATGTATGTTGTCGTTCTCAAACTGTGCTTACATCAGGCTGTTGTAGGAGCTGGAGGAGGGCAGTCACAGTCCCTGAATGCCATTACAGCTTTGTGGAGAGAAACCGTAGGGAGAATAGCAATAGTGTAAACAAGCACTGAGGGTTTTAGGGAAAGGTGAGTTCATTTCCTGTTTACTGCTGTGTCAGAAAAGCTGTATGGAATACACTTAATATTTGGGGAAGGTTATGTGCTATGTGACACTCTGCAGTGTGTTTTAGCAGTGCTTTAGTGGTAAATGTTACAGAGATAGTGGTGAGGGAAGGACTCTGCAAAACAAGGCTTTGTGAAAATGCCTTGGGAACAGAAGAAAACCTTGGAAAAGTTTTGGGTGTTGTTCCCCCCCCACCCCCTTCCCTTTTATAATCTTTTATTTGTAATCTGCCTGCATGGAGTTGCTGAAGAACCTGAGATGGAATTGCTCCTCTGATTTCCAGTGTAACACTTCTACCTGTTGTAGGTGTTTTCTCATATTCTATAAGATGGATTTTGGGGCAGTTTTATTGTTCAGGGTTTTAACATCATGTATTTTTAGATTTAACACAGATGGCTTAAGTTTATGCTGAAGACTATCTTGAATTTTTTGTAAGAATTCAGCTGAAACTCACTAGCACTATGCTTTCTCTTTTTTTCTAGTCTCGAGGCTCTGTAATAATACTTGACTGAGGATGGACTATGCCTCCCAGTAACTGAACTGTGTTATAGCTGGGTTTTATATTGTTTTCTTCAAAAAGACGAAAAAGGCTCTGTTAGCCTTTTCCGTTGTCTCGGGATTTCTCTATTTGTTTAAATTATATCTCCTTGGTCTTTTTATAGCATTAAAAATATGGTGATGTGAGGGAAGGATCGTCTGAATCAAGGCAATGATTTATGGGAAAATAACAACTTTATTAAGGAAAAATGTGTCAAAGGTGATAAAATGTAACTGCCTATGAGATGCTCAACTAAAAGTGGGGTGATGGTAATTCAAGTACTTCAGGTTCTTCATCAGGTGCAGCGCTTTAGCCAGAAAAAAGGCCTTGTAACCTTTATTTTTAATTCTTGTTGCAGGAGGTACAGGGCTCCATTTGCTCACACTGGAAGTCTTTCATAGTTACAAAGCTGAGGTGAGCCGAATGGTGGATTTCAGTGGGGAGACAGGAACAAAAGTGGCAGGTTCATCGTCACTACTGACAAAAAACATTAATTCCAGAGAATTATTGTGTTATTAATTCCAGAGAATTATAATGTAGAGATACCAAAGCCCCAGAGGTACAGGAGATGATGAACTTGTCGTAAGAACTCTTGTACTGTTAAATACAATGTTGTTATATGTATATTGCTTATTATATGTATATTATAGTGATTAAACTTTTCTCATTGGGTTGTGCCTCCTGATTATAACTTAAATGGTTTTGGAAATAGGTGATCACCTGAGAATAATTGCTTAGAAATTACTTCTTGTGTAATTGAAGAATTGTAATTGAAGTGTGAAGAAGGAGAAAGTGCATTTCAAAACCTTCCACACGCTTTTCTTCTTCCCCATCTGAGAAACGTTTCCTGGCCAAATAAAGCAGTTCAGCTGCATTTCTCGGGTGGTCCCTGTAAGCCTCTCTGTGAAGGGGGCGGTTTGCAAGGCTCGCGGCTGCAGTCCTGGATCCCGTACCTCGTAGCTATTGCACAACCGAGGAAAGACTACAATTCCCATAGTACTTCCACATACTGGTACTCCAGTGACATCAGACATTACATGGCTGAGACTGGTTGTAAAGCAAGAAGACCAAAAATGTAAGCTTGGTGTTTCTTTCACTTCTGTAGCAGGGCTTTTGGCAGTGCGAAATCTTTGCTTACTAGGGGAGGATTTCAGTTGCCGCAGAGGCATTGGAAAGGGTGTGTATCTAAAGAAAACATGAGGTGACATTTAAGGGCAAGCAATTTGTACTGTTTCTTGTAGTGTTGGTGCAGCTTAGAGACTCCTCTGTCTAGGAATAGCTGTGTGGAGTAATTGCTTAGTGCCAGCGCTGCTAGTTTCTCTCGAGGGGCTGTTTCCTTGCCCACAGCCTGAAATCTGTTTGCTTCTTTTCTGCCGTTTTTGTCCTGCAGCTTCAAGGGGTGGAGGAGAGACGCTGTCTATAGCCTTTCCACAGTTTCTGTGTGCGTGTGTGCGTGTAGTAACTGAGGTGTGTAGCGTGTGTCCCATGGCAGCGATCTTACAGGAGGTTAATGAAGTGCGGCAGCGGACAGAGCTGAAAGCACGGGAATCAGCTGCTGCTGCAGCGCTCTAGTGTGTACAACTGGCATGTTGGAGTGCCTGTGCTTCCACAGTGGCCTGTGTCGGTGGGAGGCATGCAGGCAGGGGATGGCTGGTGGCAACATCTTTGCAGGTTTGTTTCCGTGGAAGTTGATTCTCGCAACGAGATGAGGTTTATGATAGTTTTGTTGTTCAGGAGAGACGCTAGGGGTTTGGAGCAATACTGATAATTTAGAAAGCTGGGAAACAGTCTGGCAAAGCAATGCTGCAGTGTGGTGTTTTCTTATGTTGCTGTAGTGGTGTAGTTTAAACTAAGTGTAATGACTTATTTGCCTGATAGTGCCCAGCCTTTCAACCGATCGCATATTGTGAATGCCTGACAAAAACATATTTCTCTAAACACAAATGTCTCTCGGTGTTGACCACCAGATTCTTCCAATAGGGACTGTGAGGAGAGGCTTACAAAGTGAATGGGAAGCCGGGAATACTTGCTGTGATCTTTTTACTGAGAAACGTAATAAGTTATCAAGCAGGTAATAGATTCCCTTTAATTTCTCCTTAGAAACAGTTTAGATCTTTTGAGTGGCATTATGACAGTGTTTGCTCAAGTCTGCAATCCTGAAGACTTCTACTTAGTACTTGAATTTCACAAAGTGAGGAGCAGGTCAAGTGGGAAAAATAGCTTTCTAACTTATCTTGGTAGTCTAATGAACTGAAGATACAAGTCTCTATATAATGATATATAGTGTATACAGACCCTTGTGCAGCTGATTAAAAAAATATTTATTTGGCCACATATGCTGGCTTTTAACTTCAAAGAGTTTGTTTTTACACATTCAGTAACTGATAATTTCATCATTTTTGTTTCACAGAATCACAGAATTGTTTAAAAATATATTTGGAAAGGCATTTTGATGTAGTGGAGCTTAAACTGTACTAAATAGCCCATCTGGAAAAATATTTTGCAACTCCAGTTGGAATTTTATATTCCTAAACAAAAAGGTTTATACCGAGAGTATATTAATACTATCATATTTTATAGCTACGTGTAAGGACATAACCTACAAATCACGCAGTTAAGTTGCCTTTGGAATAGTTGACTCTAAAGCGAGTGGAAGTTCAGTTGAAAAACTCTGGACCTGTTTATTTTAGTCCCTTGTGTTTCCCTGGTCTACCAGGAGATAGAGTGTGACACGTGGTAAGAATTGTAAGTGAAGGTGAATATATAGAGGTAGATGGTATTCGGTTTCCTTTTATTTCCATGGAGCCTGCATTAAACGTGAATATGTTATTCAAATACTTAGATGTATATTTGCTGACTAGATATTTTGAGTGTCATAGGCTGCTTAGTGGTAGATGCATTAAAGTAGCTTTCACCATCTTTGTAAAACTTTCCCTTAGCAGTCCCAAATTTGAACTTTTGCATAATGTCATGTTGCTGCTGAGTTGTGTTTGCTGTTTTTAAAACCGACAACTTCATGTCAATATTTCATTAAGGGTGGTTTTTTTTTTAATGGGGGATTAGGGTTTTATGGCTTTTATAAAAAAACCAGCCCATCCTCTGAAACTCCAGAGTAAGGGCAGGAAGCTTCAGTCCTTTGCGCATGCAAAAGTACTTGGAAATAGTAAGACTCTGGTGTTAGAAGTACTTGTGGCTTTGGACCACAGTTAGAGTTTTTAGATCTCTAAAAACCTGTCATTAAAAGCAATATGGTAACTTTTGAAAAAATAGTTTAAATGAATTGGAGATCAGGGCTTTGTTTCTAAACTACTTGCTGGCAAGTTATCCTTATTTTTTCTAATTAATAAAGCCAGAATTGCAGTAAGTGGGGAGGTTATACATTTGAATTTCTGAATTTACTGACTTTAGGAAGGCTGAAGTTATGATAATGGCACATACACAGCCATGGTTCCTGGTGGATAAATCTGTATAACGTGGTTTCCCAAGTGCTTACTATGCTTAATTTCTTGTTAGTGACGTTACAAGTTTTAATATAAATGTTGCAGAAATGTTTTTTGTGTTTGTTTTTGTGTTTAACTGAGGAAGCTCACAGCAGTACTGTTTCAAGGATAATGTTTCTAAAGGTAGAATTGAGGAGCAGATTAGAATCTTCCCCAACAAACTTTCTACCATGTAGCTTTGGAAAGCAGATAGGCCTAAATATAAAAGAGGTTCAAAACACGTGTTAAAAAAAGAAGTGTGGGTCTTTAGACTTAACAGCAGTTTTCCCATGTAACCTGATTCTGGAACTCTTAAACCCTCAAATGGTGTAGGTGGAAGCTTTTAGGCTTTCCTCATGATCTCCTTACAATATTAAGGTAATGTTTCAAAGCGACTTTTTTTTTTTTTCCCTGGAGGATTCAATGTACTGTAGTGTGCAGAACTGCAAAACTTGTGACTTTTCTACAATGGCATCAGTATATGTATATGTGCACATCGTGTCTCTGGAAGTGCAATATAAATCCACCTGAAGATACTGTTATTTGTATTACTCTGAAAAGCAGGCATTCAGATTAGCAAAGTTCACATTAATTAATCAGTTAGGAATTAATTCAAAGTTAAGTTTCATATTTACTGTGGCTTCTATTTGATCAGTGCAAGAAGATTGTGGAAAGTGTGTCTGTGTTCATACATATGTGTACAGGGAATATATTATCCCTGTATTTACCGTGGGACAGGATATTTGCGGGCAGAAGGCACCAAAATTAGTAGGGTGACTATATACATGCTGAGAGGGATTGCTATTTGCAAGGTTTGTTTAAAATTCCTAGCATTAGCTTTAAGAAGCGTTGATGAGAAGATGAGTGGACGTTTCACTCCTAAGAAAGACCAGAGGGATTGCTTTCTTGGGCTGTCGGATGGTTACATTGTTGGGGGGTCTGTCATTCCGCTAGTCCCTTTTGAACCCTTCATCAAATTCAATGAAACGGAGGGTGAGGCATCTTGGGAGTAATGAATTTCTGTAAATGCCATGGAAGTTGACAGCACCACAGAGGAGAGATCCAGATCGGTGTCCTCTCAGGGAGAAAGGCTTCTGCATGGCACCCATGGCGGGGAGGTTGGAACTAGATGATCTTTAAGGTCCCTTCTAACCCAAACTGTTCTATGATTTTAAGTATTCAGTGTGGCCTGCTTATCCTGTCATGTTACAGTGGGCTCCCAGCTGGTTGCCGTTAGAGTGAGTAGGGAGGAACTGGGGAGACGGGGGATGTGAAGGAAACTGCTTCTGTTGGGATGAGCTTGGGATATGGCATGAACATGTAGGAAGCAGGTCATCCGTCTTCACTGCTGATGGAATGACTTGTTTCCCCGCTGGTGTTGAGCTGTGGTCATTCATCTTTTTGCTTGTGTTCTTTTTGAACAATGTCAGAAGAAAACAAAACCATTTACAAATGGAGGGCACGGTATTAAAGTATTCAATGAGAACTGTTTGTTGATTGTCTTTAACGCAATGCGAGCTGGTGGTGCTTCTTTAAGTACAGCATTGGCTTCTACTAAAGCTCTAACATGGCACCCTCATATCCTGAAGATATCCCAAAAGGCCTTTCTAGGAATGAATTATTTACCAGTAGTGCAATAAGCGTGTGTTTTATCAACCCCTAAAAGTTGACAAACACAGAAAGTTACCACTGAAAATCCATTTTTCTGAAAGAAGGTGTGTTTGCCGGAGTACAGAGGTAGCATTCTTACCTTTTTTGAACAGCTGTGTAAGTTCGGACCTTTGGTTGTACTTTATATAGGTAGTGAAGCCCAACTGCAGCACCTGTAACACTTTGAAAGTTTCCCATGATTTGAAGTAGTTCCTATTTTGAGATACAAATGGATTGTTGATTGGGCTTTCAGATATCAATTAATGCTTTGTGAAACCCACTTTTAAAGTTCTGAATAGTTACACTGTCGCAGAGGTGGTGATTAGCCAAATCATTAATGAGTTTTATTAAGCCTGCTTTGACAGAAGAGCAGCTAATAAATCACACGAAGAGTTAACAGATCAGTAAAGGTTAGCAGCTTAGACACATATTGACTGAACAAATCATCGTGGGCGGTATAAAGACATCAGTAGTCATCCCTTCTGAAAGGAAAGTGTGTGTAATAAAATTAGCACCTAGGAGCAATTGTGTACACCTGAGTAATTTCATGGCAGAGCCCACTCATTTGGCTTAAATACAAGGAGCCTAAACTTCCATCTGTGTGGGCTGCAGAGCTTTCTGTAGTGTCAAGGGTTGTGTTGCTGCAGCTCTCCCCTTGCAATACAGCCAGTGTATTGTACGTGCACAAAAGACCAACCGGCTCAAGAGCAGCAAACTCAGTGCTTCCCAAAAATGTCAACACATCTACACGGATATTTCATGGAGCTGTTCTGCAACCCATTCCTGGCTAAAGACTTTCCTCTCAGTCTGAGCATGTTTCTCTGCTGCATGGTGATGGAAACGCTATAGGAAAGCTGGCAAAAGTGACTGTCAGCAATGGGTTAACTCGTTTATCCAGCTCATAGCCTGTTTCCAGCAGGCTCTTGGAAAAGAGAAGAGCGAGGACTTGACTGTGGGTTGAACAGATCATTGTAGCAGACTTCAGACTGGACACCAGGATAGGTAAATCCTTAGTTCTACTGTTCAGCAGGTCAGAGTGGGCCAGCCGCAGATGGATGTGGGTATTGTCTGATGTAATGTTATTACTTTAGGAGAAGAGCAGGTGCTTTAATTTTTAAGAATTTATCATAATATTGTTGCACACTTTATCTTGGTTTATCTTAATTGTAAAAGCAGCCCTTCCCTCATTCATTTCTTCCACCAATTAGGGCTTTGTGTCAGCGAAGATGAAGCCTTACATTTGTGTAAGGCACAGGCTTTTGCTGCGTCTTGTAGCGCAGATGTCTGAAGTTGGAGAAATGGCACGCGTGCAAAGTGCAGGTGTGTCAGTAGGCAGTGGCATCTTGATAATCTGCTTTTCAGTAAGTATAAGAGGTTATACTGTAATGTGTAAATGGGTGTGCAGAGAGACTGGGAAAGGATTTCAGAATCGGCATGTTATACTTTGAGCTCTCATGGGAACATGCTTTTATGACACCTGGTTTTGGATAGCTATGTGCGGCAGGAGCCAGCCTTGTCTTTGCTGTTGAGAGAAGCTATGAGTCTGAAGACGGAGTGGAGCCCTTACATGGGTTCAGTCCCAGGTACTTGAGGATTGTTTGTCCTGTCATTTCATGGGGATGGATGTTCAGTTCTGTGGCAGATGTGTGCTGGTGAGCAGGATCATGGGGGGAGCTTACGTACTGGCGTGGTAGATGTGGACCTGTGTGACGTATCTGTGTGACAGGATAAAGCTGAAGAGAGGAGTCTTGTCAGTCAAGCTGCCTCTGCCTGTGTGATCTTAGGTGCAGCACAGCACAGCTGGCTTACCCATTCTGGGGCTCCATGTGACCCGTGGTCAGCAGCTCTCCTGTCTGCTGAGCTCTTCTGTCATGTGGCATTTTGCAGCAGTAAAGCAATGCCATTGTTCTGCGAAAGTGTGAGCTGTAGGTGGTACTGGAGGAGCTGTGGGTGGTGTGACTTGGAGAGATGGTGGGAGGAGCAATGAGGGCTAGCTAGAAATGAGTTTCATGCATAATTAAGTACAACTTTAACAGACCTGGTAATTATTGTTTCTTTTCTTTTTTTTTTTAATTGCTTTAAAATAGGTTAAGTCTGTCCATAGGAATCTAAATTCCTGCTTGCTCGGCAATGCTGCGTACTTCAGAGAAGAGAACTTGCGTACTCATAACAAGGACATGGTCAAACAAAGTGCTGCCCCTGGTCATTACGAGTCACAGGTGAGTCCAAAAATTTAACTTGCATAGTAAACAGAAATAAATACTTGTATGATATGTTGGTTTTTCTACCTAAATGTACTGAATAACCACATAACAGAAAACCCCCTCAGCACCTGAAGAGAATGCTACAGACGGAGCAGCTTTCACTATTACTTTGTGTCAGTCCAAAACAGTGATCCTCTGTTCGTGGAAGTCAGCAGTTCCTCGTTGAGTTTGGCCTTTGAGTGCCTCTTGTCAAGGGTATTTGTGAGACTTACCACAAAGTCTTCTGAAGAACAACTGCTGGAAGTCACCATAGTAAAAAAAAAAAAAAAAATTATTGTATTTGAGGAATGTATTTAAATACAAGTGTTTAAAAAAAAAACCACAAAAAACCCAAAAGAAATGGCCCAGTGGCCCGTGAGTGTTCTTAATGGTAAATGGGCTACACAACCCATGTATTGAGCAAGCATCTCATAAATGTACTACTTCTCCACCTCCCCCCCAGCTTAAGTGGGTCTTTTTTATATGATATTGACGCAATTGTGTATGAGATGTCTGATAGAACTGATTCCTTTTTCTCAGCAAAAAAACTTCTTAATATTTTGACTGATGAAAAGGAACATTTCCCTTTGCTGCACCAACAAGCCTTTTTGATGATACAAAATTGGGATTCAGAAAGAAGCCTCCAGTAATCTGCCATTTTTATGGCTTTGTCCCTGATATTAAGAGATAACGGAATAACTGACCTATTTAATCCCCTGGTTTCAGTTTTGGACACATCCTCATCACCTGTTAACTTCTGCTAGTTAGTTTCCCAGGTAATCCAAGAAGACAATTTCTCGAATTCTGATTTACTTATTTATGTATTTTTACCTACTAGTTTCATAAAATTCATAGCAGTGCATCCTTAATGTGTTAACCTGTTTGTGTGCTATAGATTAAGATGACTGTAGGTAGGAGTGATTAGAAACCTTAAGTCAAAAAACCCCCAAAACAATACTTTTTCTTATGTTTGCTTTATCTTGCCAAGAAAAACAAAAAATAAACAGGAAATGTTTATCCTGCCAAGAAATCAGAGAAGAATACACTCAGTATAGAAGTAATAACACTCTGCGGTGCCGTCATTTACTGTTGTTACGATAGATATAAAAAGCATCTGTGAGCAATGCTCTGTAGCAGTGAGTTCCTGCAGTTTTAGGATTACTGACTGTAAAAAGGCTGTTACCTAATTTACCTCAAAAGCTTTTTGGCAAATCAAGAACTTTCTGTCGGATGGGACTTTATGTCAATAAAAGTAATTTGTTCTAATTATATAATGAAGCAAATATTTAGCTCTGTAGACATTATTTTTTAGCTTATAATATATCTTTTCAGAGAATTGTTAGTCTGCTAATAAGCTGTACACTGTTCTCACCTCCAAACAGGAGGAGACTGAAGCCCTGTTGAATTTTTTTAGTCTGTGTCCTTTAATGCCATAGTTCAGCAAGGTACCACACATATACATAACGTCACTGCAAACGTTTCATACAACTGCTGTAATGTATTGGTCTCTGTCAAAGTCCCTAAAACTCCTGCCAGTCTTCTTGAGGGGCCTTCACTGCTCTGTCAGCAGCTATTACTGTCTCAGAATAGATGGTGACAGTCTGGAGCCGTTTCCAGTACTTAGCTGGACAGCACATGAAACAAAATGTTTCCAGGGATGAGAAATACTATTTGAGTTGTCCGCTGTATTCACAGAGCTGTTAGATCTTTGGATGAAGGATTTTTGGAAGGTCACAGATCTCTGTCTCCTAGCTGCCCATCTCAGGCTGTGGTGGTGAGGCAGAAACCTCTCTCTGTGGAAAATTTGCCTTGTACCTGTGTGTGAGGGCACAGTGGGGGCACACCGGCACTTCTGTGTGTCTTCTGTCCTCTTCATCCGTGGCAGTGCTCGGGTCTGACCACACGTGGACTGAGCAACCTGCTCTTAGCAGCAGCCTTGACTCCAAAGGTCCCTTCTAACCTCAGCTGTTCCAAGAGCTCTGCCGTGCAGGATTCTCTGTTCCCAATACAATTACTGTTTATCAAGCCCTTAGCTGTGATGTGCAGCTTTCATCTGCCTCTCCGTGCCTGGCAGCTGTGCTAGTTTGGCACTTGGTTGGGCGGATGGGAAGACAGCAATAACCACCCGGGGGTAACAGCCTTCCTCAAGGTCTTTGCCCTCGCTGCTGGAGCAGTGAAACCATCTACGTAATAACAGCACATCCTTAGCACGCAGCCTGGATGAAGCAGGAGCACAAAGGAGCTGGGTAGCAAAACAAGTCAGTGTGTACTGGAGCACAGGACTCATGTCACAGATACCATAAGGATATCAAGGCCTAATAGCTTTGATGCTATTTAGTTTCATATATATTTACAGTTGAAATGCTTATGTTATACCCACAAGGTTCTACTCGTTTTTTTTTCCTCAAAAAAAAGAAACTTTCGAAGAGCTTCTAAATACAACGAACTGCTTGAGGCTTTTGGAAATAGTGAATGGTTTTGGTAAACGCTTCAGTTTGCTTCCTCCTCAGTTGTGATGAGCTTGCAGAAGTTAAAAGCCCTCTGAGCTCATTTGAAGGTAAGATGTGACTTAATAACAGTGTTAGATGTCTTGGCAAGAAGTGTGTTCAGTTTTGTACGCAGGGAGAGAGTTTAGTCAATGCACATTTCCATTTTACAGGAAAGAACCGAAGCTGTGTCTTGTTATGCTTTGAAAGAAAAAAAAAATTGAGATAATATATCTATGGTTTAGATGTGGTAAGTTTTTTATTGTTTTGAGAGATAATTTAGTGAGAGCAGCGTCTTTCCTATGATTTGCAAGGTGTAAAGAATGAAGTAAAAGCCCTATGGAAGGCTGTAGGTGTTGTCATTTAATTGTTTTTCTTTTTTTTAAAATTTTTTGAGACAGTATTTCGTTCACTGATTTTTAAGATTGGAGTGCTGAGTGAAACACATCTGTGCCTCTGCAGGCAGTCCTTTCTTTGCAAAGGCACTTATGGAGGTTATGACTATCTGAAATTCAGTGAAGAACTTTGAAACTAAAGCAAACTGTAAGAGAAAACACAGTTTTATCCCTTTTACTTTTTTACTGTAACTTGTTAGTAGTTCACATGTAAAGCACAGACAAGAGTTTCTCAGGTTGGTTTTTTTTTTTTTTTTAATTCTATTTAACTAGGGAGAATGACAGACTCCAATGTTTTGAAGTGCTGAGTGACGAGACTGTATCCAGGGTACATAAAGTACCTCCTCTACTACTCTGTAGTCACATTGTCCTGCACAACTTTCATTAGCAGTGATTAACGGCTCTGAAAAGAAAAGATAAATCCATTAGCTACAGATCCTATTTTTAATCAATGCAAAAGTATTTTATACTTTAGCCAAGGAGCATAATTTATCTCTGTGTGTTGCTTCCTAGGAAGCTAAACAAGAGCAGGGCACGGGCATTGGCATGTGGGTGTTGATACTGCTAGATTGTTGCTAAAATTCGGGCCTTGGCCAGCTACTGATTCCCTAAAGGATACTTGTGTGTGGTTCAGGAGTCTTTTGTAACAGATCATTTGGATATTGCTCTCCTCTTCTGCAGGGTAAGCATTTACTTGCATCACAGGAGGGCTGCCGTGCCACTTAGTTGTTCTTGTCTCTTATTTAATGATATCGATATTGACAGTGTGTTTGTATGGAATGTTACAGATTGTGTGTCTAGCCTCTACAGGGTTATAGTAACTGCTATTTAATAAGGATGTGTTTGGATGTGTAAGACAAGTTTATAGCAAGTGATAAGCCCTCAGTGTAAACTTTTATCTTTTTTTTTTTTATTGAAGCAATTCACTAAAGGGTGTTCTGTTCTGCTCCTGGTAGGAGCACACTTGGCCAAATAATATTTCTTTCCTACCTTTTCAGACAAGACCCAGGAAGGGAGATCATCTGAGTCTGTGACAGCTTTCACTAACACAAATTCCAGCTGAGGATTTGTAGTAAGCAAAATGTTACTGTTCTGCTTTGAGAGAAGAGAGAAAAATTAAATTAACTTGTTAGTGTTTTCTTTTTTAAATGGGTGAGACATGAGATAGTGAAACGATCAATACTGAAGTTTTGTTCTTTTAGCTTATTTAGATAAAACTTTTGAAAAGCTCAAGCTGCAAAAAGCTTTTAATGTGGCTCGAGACAGACTGAATGTGTAAGGCTGTATTCAGACAGTGTGAATTTCCCTTAAACCCTCTGTTTTCTATTGGCTCGTTCTGGGCTTCAGAGGTATTTCTCCAGTAGGAAGCACTCGTCTCACAGAGTTGGCAATATGGTTCCTAGTGACAATGCAATTTTTATCTCAGAAGCAATAAAACAGGAGTTTAGTAGATCAGTTTAAATGTTTTTAAGTATGAGGGCCAGCCATCACTGTAGCACTGTTTGTTCCTTTCAGGTTGTGTTTTTTAGCCTTTTCAGGAATTTAATAAGTACATAGTTGAGATCTTTCTGCAGTTATTGTATAAGGATTTAGCAAATGGTTTCACTTGTTGGATCCAAGGCTAGTTTGACCATCCTGGTGAAAGGGCTTTCTTTAGCTGGCTTTTTTTACCTATCCCAGCTGCATTTACAAAGAACAATGTGACAGAAGTTGATGTTATCCTCATAGTTCTAAAAGAAAATTCTTGTTCTCCCTCCTCAGCAGCCAGGTATCCAGAGTTCAGCATGTTAGGGCCTTAGAGTGAGCTAACTGCACTTTTTTTCTGCAGTAGGTTGGGAATTTTTCCTGCCTCCATGTTGTACACACAGGACACCTGCCAACAGCAGCTCTCCAAATTCCTGTTCATTAATGCCCTAGCACTGCGCCCTTCTGTCTGTAATGGGAAACTTGGAAAGATGGACAAACTTGCTTAGCAGGAGGGGGTTTGCTGAAGGAGTGACGTGCACAACATCACCTCTTTTTAACCAGCTGCTTTTGTTGAAAACCTTTGCAACTGACACATCCAAGTGAAGCTGGGGATCATCAAACAACCTCCAGGTTGTCTCATGCCCTCAGAAGTGATCTTAGTTATGTGTAAATATATTGGAACTTCCTGTCATTTAATCTGCAGTTTCTTTCCATTCTCCCAGGCATTGCTGCCCATATATTAACAGGCAGCGTGGTGGCAACTCTTAATATGCTCTTTGAGGGCTGAAGATGAAATATATCAATATTTCTAAGGAAGCAATTCCTTTTTCTTTTTTTTTCCCCTCCTTACCAAAAATAATAATTATTTTTTGAGTTGGCCTACTGACCACTTTTTTTTTGCCAAGAACACAAACAAATTCAGAAGTTGTTTCAGGAAGATGGGTTGAATTACTCAAAGAAACTGAAAGGCAGCATCTTCAATGAAAGATGTCTTGAAACAGGAAATCCCCTCAATAGATTCTTTTTAACTGATGTAGTGCTGTTTTCGTTTGTGCTTATAAGAACCTCAGTTCATTAAGAAATGCTTCTAGAATTGGATGGGTACAGATGCTGCTAAGGAGGTTTCTCAGCACATTTTTGGTAGTTACTGTCTTCCTCAGGAAGGTGTAAAGCGCAGGGTGGGATGCTACAGTCAGCTCCAGTCTTTATCCAATCCCACGGCATCTTGTGGCTATTGATATGTCTGGGACTTTTGATTTTTATTTTTGTTGTTTAGACTTTTGGGGTTTTTTTTTGTTGGCTTTGGGTTTTCTGGGTTCAGGTTTGATTGCTTTTTTTTTTTTTTTTGAATCTCCCAAATATTATTTTCAGAACCACAGGTACTCCACCTTGACTGAATGTCTTTACTTATAAGAATTAAAGGACAGCTAATTCAGTTCTCTATCATAAAAGTTTTTTTTATTTGTTTGTTTGTTTTAAGAAAGTTTGAGGTTTTACTCCTGGAGTCAAAACTTGCAGAAGTTAATAAACAAGGATCGAGAGCCCTAGTGGTCAAGTTGGACATTGATCAGCAGCGTGGCCTTGCAGCAGAGAAGGCCATCCCTATGCTGGGCTGTCTTAAAGTAGCCAGAGGGGTGAGCCCTGTTATGATCCTCTCTGTTGTGCCCTTGTAAGACCACAGCTGGATACTATGTCCAGTTTGGGGCTCCCCAGTGCGAGAAGGAGTGAGTCCTACAGAGGCTTCCAAAATGGCTGTGGGCTGGAGAGCGGGATGTCTGAGGAGAGGCTGAGAGGGCTGGGTCTGATCAGCCTGGAGAAGAGAAAGGGAAGTATTATTGGTGTGTGCAGCTGCCTTACAGCGAGGTTGTAGAGAAGGTCATACAGGCTATTTCAAGACTTTTTTTTTTTTTTTTTTTTTAAACTAGGTTAGCAGTTAGATATTAGAAAAATTTGCCCAGAGAGGAAGTGCTGGGATCTCAGAACTCATCTGGGTAAGTTTCTGATCAGCCTGGTCAAACTGGGCCTGCTCTGAGCAGGGCATTAGGCCGGATGACCCCAGTGGTCCCTTCCAACTCCAAGTAGGTTTCTGGTATTCTACTTAAACCTTTATGAATCACAGTTTCTGTTGTAGCAATTGCTGGTAGAGATAATTCATGAGGTACAGTTCTCCATGTTACTTAGATCTCCTATTATTTATTGTTTCAATAATTTATCTATAATAGTCTCTTTTTGGACCAATACTTGAAGACAGATAATTCTTCTTATCCACATTTTGCT
The DNA here is from genome assembly GCA_013400135.1 of Rhinoptilus africanus. Classification (NCBI taxonomy): domain Eukaryota; kingdom Metazoa; phylum Chordata; class Aves; order Charadriiformes; family Glareolidae; genus Rhinoptilus; species Rhinoptilus africanus. The sequence goes on along the minus strand of VXBO01011377.1, from coordinate 28,508 downwards.
CTGTGAAGTTTACAGATGTCCCTCCCTGCTTACCATGGTCTCTCTGTTGGAATATTTTACATTTTCAGGGATATAGCAGGGATAATAGCTCTTCCCTTTGTTTTCTCAGAGGGATGTATGTGCCTGTGACATGTGCGTTTCCGGTCATATAGACTAGAAGATTCTGAGTTTGTGAACTTGACATGCAAACACCTACAATGTGTAGAGAATTCCTATTATTCTATAGTAAGTAAGTTTTATTATTTACTTATTTATTTTTAGGAGGTGCATGTATTTGTCACATTTGGACTACTTTAAGGCAGGAGAGAGAACAAGTTTTAGACTGCATCCTTTTATCATAGCTACATTTGATTTTCCTGAAAAATTATTTAACTCAAGATATAAAAAGAAAAATTTGCTTTATTGCCTTTACTGCTCCTTTACATAAACATCTAATGTTAAATGTGTTTCCTTCTCTTTTCAACATAGGTAAATAGCAAGAAACAAAAAATGGACACTCAATTAATTTCCCCATTATTAGGAGCCATTACTAGTGCGCCACCTCCGCTAGAATCTTCCCGTCTGTATAGTGACTGGTCGGCGTGTGGAGAGGATACAGGCTCAAAAACTTCTTTTCAAGACTGCACAAAGAAAAGGTATGAGCACTCTTGGTATACTTTCATGGTGATGTTCTGTAACACTGAAATTGTTATGGAGCAGAGCAAATGGGATTCTGGATCTTTTCAGGAAAAATTTGTGGGATAATTAGAAACTAAATAAATTTTCTTTATAATAGTTGTTATAGAGGTTTGGTGGGGGTGGGAAGGTTGGGGGTCTCTGTGTGTGTGTGTAGATATGTGTGTTTACATGTAAAAACTTCTTACAATTTGGAAAGAATACTACATTTAGGGAAGGAAATGGGAAACTGCTGTATGTAATTGAAAACTCCTTAAAGAAAAAAGCCACTCTCCTTCGGTACCTCCCGTCCCTCAGTACCGTAGCTCATAATGACCCTGTTTGATAATGTAGAATGTTTCCTGGAACATGAACAATGCTGAGAGTGTTAGACACAGGTCGAGTGTAAGCGGTACCTCTGCCGCTGAAAGCACAAATATGTGTACGGCTACTCTTGAAAACATGCCAACCTACTGTCTTATTGTGCTCTTGGTATCATGCACTAAAGTTCGATTTTTATATTAAAAAAAAAAATCTGTGGTTTTGGATGCTGAATGAATGCAAAGGGTCTTTGTTACTTGAATTCTGTAACATTTTTACTCCCCTGCAGAAATCCATTCTGACCAAGTCATGACTAATCAGGCATTTTTCATCACCTAGTCTTAATAATGCAGTAAAATTATTACAGTTACAGAGAAGGGCAGCGAGGCTGGACAGGGGTTTGAAAGCTTCCACGTCGGTGGAGAGTAAATGAAACTCCTCTTGGGTTTTGATAAATAAGTTCTGCAGAGGAATGATTTCTATAAAATCATGAATGATAGAAGGATTGTGAGGAACAGTGAATGATTATTTCACTGTCTAGAATCTGGGGGATACCCACTGAAATAATCGGTTCTCTCCTTCATGTTAATAATTTTATAGCTTATGTACAGCAATTGAAATTGCAATGTTTCTATTACATCCTTAGAAATGCATAAATAGTTATTTCATATTAAGCTTCCCACTCTTTTCTTTCCAGCTTAATGCCAAGTGCTGGCAACATAATGTTGCCTTTTGGTGGGGGCAGGATTGGTTGGTACAGACTGGCACAGCAGCTTTTGACACCGATGATGATTGCGTTAGCATTTCTAATTACAATCTCATTGCGTTTTTTTAATCGCTTGCCTAATAAGAAAGAGGAAGTTTGATGTGGGGGGGAAATGGTAGTTCACTGGTTCACAAGGTCCTGAAAGGTAACAATTAAGGAAGACAAATGCATGGCAAAGAAGCTAAATACTATTATCTTTTTTTTTGCTAGTCTTCCCTGTGAAGTGTCACAGAGATATTTATTTTTACTGTTTTTTTCATAGAATGGTTTGAATTGGAAGGGACCTTAAAGATCACCTAATTCCACCCCCCCTGCCCTGGGCAGGGACACCTCCCACCAGCCCAGGTTGCTCCAAGCCCCATCCAGCCTGGCCTTGAACCCCTCCAGGGACAGGGCATCCACAGCTTCTCCGAACAACCTGGGCCAGGGGGTCACTACCCTCACAGCAAAGACTTTCTTCCTGATATCTAATCTAAGTCTTCCCTCTTTCAGTTTAAAACCATTCCCCCTTGTCCTATCACTACATGCCCTTGTCTGTCTGTCCCCATCGCTCCTATAGGCACCCTTTAGGTACTGGAAGGCTGCTATAACATCTTCCTGGAGCCTTCTCTTCTAGATGCTGAACCCTTCCAGCTCTCTCAGCCTGTCTTCATAGCAGAGGGGCTCCAACCCTCTCATCATCTCCGTGGACTCCTCTGGACCTGCTCCAACAGGTCCGTGTCCTTCTTATGTTGGAGACTCCAAAGCTGGACACAGTACTCCATGTGGGGTCTCACAAGAGTGGTGTAGAGAGGCAGAATCACCTCCCTTGACCTTGTGGCTGTTTTTGTAAAAATAAAAGATCATATAGCTTCATTATTAGCTGTAAGTGCTAAGTTTAACCTCTGAGGGGCAATCCACTCATTAAAATACACAATGTCTTCTTAAAAGCAGCCTTAAGGTTACTGTAAGGTAACAAATGCAAGGTAGTTTGGTTTTGGGTTTTTTTTTTTCAAGTGATTCAAAGAATTAAACAACTAACTGCTATGTTAATGATAATCCATCTGTACACCCATTCTGAGACTGCAGGTATACACCAGTGCTTAAGGTTAAAAAAAAAAGAAGGAAAAGCTAAACATTCAATCTCACCTTCATCTAGTCTGTAAAATTGGTTTTACACTCGGTTTTACACTCACTGCTGTCCTGTGCTCGTTCTTGCATGGACTCGTTTTTTCTTTTACAGTCCACACAGCTTCCTGCCATCCTGTCTGCTCTTCTAAAATGGCCAGTAATTTTATTTTTAATTTCCATGCCACATTGTCAATTGACCCTGATCTCTCCCTTGTTGAAAATCATGTAGATGCAGTCTTTCATCTGTGATCTCCAATTGTTTGCAGAAATTGGAAGTAAATCAGTCTCATTTAAAAAAAAAAAAATTGAAAATGAATTACCATCTCACAGAGACACAGAAGAGATCAGGCTTTCAAATATTAGTTACAGTTCCATATTCATAAAACATTTTCAAGAATCTTTGTGCTTACGTGTATTCTAAACAAAAACACATAGGCCAGATTCCTTACAGAGGAAACTGAATGCTCATGAAGTAAATAATAGAGGTAGCTAGAAGTCAAAATGTGGTGAGGTCTTAAAAGGTAGTAAGTGGCTAATATTCGCTGTGGTGAGAGATTAACAAGGTGACAGCCTTAATAGTTTATCTCATGTTTTATAGTCTTTGTTAATCAATTTGGGAAACCAATGCATATTAGAGGCAGGGATCTCTTAACAGTGTTATGTTCTAATGAACTTCCAAAAGAGAGTTAAGTATCATTACAGACAGCTCTGTAAAGATCTCATTTTACACCTGAAGTAAAAGATAAAATTTGGGCTTGTGTGAAAGTAGTGATGTTCGAACCTTCGGTATTCATCAGGAGTATTTAATGCAGTTGCGACCAACTCCTTTCTAAAGGGGGATTAAAGAGTGGCTCAACTTAAGTATAACTTAATTTTTTTTGAGATTAAAATAATAGTTCTTGAATTATGGAAGTATATCAATTAGAATCCTCAAGATTTTGGGAAGATTGATCCTCTTTGCCCTCTAAAGAGGCAGTCAAGATTGGAAGAAATGTCTATAAAATACTTATGTTGATTGAAAAGAGAGGAAAATCTTTTGCTGCTCCTGTCTATTCACGTAACAGCTTGAGAAATCTCCCTTGAAGCAAGAAGCTAGGAAAATTCTTCTCCTTCCTTTAGGCTGTAGAATTCATGAATACAAGAAGAGTTTTCTGTATATGGATGCCGAGAATACACGAAATTCAGAACACTTAGACACTGCTAAAATAAATCAAAGGTTTAATGCTTTACTTTTATCTGTTTTGTTTAAGAGAAAAAGACTTTTATTTACCTAGGTTGTGGTTTTGTTTTTGTGTTTTTTTTTTCAGGGCACCAAGAAACCTTTCTTATTCTGGCAATGGCCCTGATATGTTTGGGCTAGTGTCAAGCATTTTGGAAGAGCCAAGCAAGCCAGAACCAGTTACAGATTGGTAAGTTTGTTCTGAAAGTTCTTATATGTTGTATATTGTTTATGACCGTTGCCACCCAGGTATGGTGCCCCTTTTGAATTATTTCATGGAGTTGGGTAATGAAGGTCTTACAAATTACCTTGAAACACAGAAATGTTTTTCTTTACTTCAACTGTTAGTATAAAAAAAACCCACAATGACAACAACTGTTAGAAGTGCAAATTTTCTAGAGTCTTCCATCAGCCTACAGCATTTGGAGGGGGGGGAGTCTAATTTTAACCAGTAGGGAGTTGAGTGAATACAATTGAGTGTAAAATATTTAATAAATCCAAATAAACTTTGCAGTTCTGAGTATACATATTGTAAATATTAGAGAACAGCATTTATAGTCACATTTCACATAGCCTTTACCTAACTGCAGCAGGAATATTTCCCCCTCCTTATATTCCGGAGGAGGTCTGTGGATGGTTAGCCCAGAATGTAATGAGGGAAACATATGTGTGAGGGGATATAACTGTGATATGTGAACTGTACAAAAAGTTTTAAATCATTACAGGAGCTTTCCTTAACTTTGTTACAGGAATTCTCTTTCAAGATTGTTTCCACCAATGTGGGCACCTGATTTTGGAAGCAATGGTGAATTCTCAGGGCTCTCATCTAAGCATTCTGTTGACAGTAAGGATTTTTCAAACCTGCTGAGCACACAGAACTACTACCCGGAGCACTTGCAGAAGTCTCATGATGTGGAGATGTTACACAGAGGTTTGGAAGATCTTCACCTCCTAGAGTCTTGGCTTTCTCCGTCTGGCCCTTGCGCTCAGCCTGATAATATTCTGAAGAACAGTTATCCTGAAAATTTCTCTTTGCAAAATAATAATACAATTCACCAAGAAGGATTTTCACTTCAAAACATGGACTATAATCAGCATTTGTGCAGTTATGACCACATGGGGTTAAATGGAGACTACGAAAAAATCGGCTCCAATTTTCGCACTTTTTCTTCTCAGAACAGAATGAAAGAAGGCACTAGCGTTCAGAAAGACTATTGGAAAGCTGAAAGAGCAAGAGGCAAAGCTCTGAAAAATGATGCTCAAGAGCAAACTAAGTATTCCTCTGATCTTTCCAATCAGCCTGTTGATGACTCTCGGGATAAGACGTCCCAGAACAACCACTTGTTTTCTAAAAGATACAAAAACTTTACAGCTGCTCACAAATTGCAGCCATCTGTTCATCCATCGCTCTATTTTTTCAATCAGCCCCCTAAAGAAAATAATTTTTCTGGAGAAACAAACAGAAAACCACAGGAAAACTGTCTGCAAAATGGTCGTCATAGCTTTACTCTGGGGGATGCTTTTAATAATGATGACTGTAAGATCCATATTAGTCCTAAAGAATGTTCTCATAAAGTATCTGAATATGATTTATCTGCAAAAAATGTTGTGCAAAATGGGAGTTATTCATCATACCACAGACCTACGTGGCTGGATGGAAAAATTGCAAGTCCAGCATCTGCATCTGATATCACGTATGGGAAGCAAGTGTTAACAAGTCCACAGTCATCTTCAGGGGTTTCAACCATGTCTGGTGGTTCTCCCACCCATCAGTCTGTATACTCACAGGTCTTACCTGTCCTTCCTTCAAGGAAAGGTGGAAGGTTACAAATATCAAATGGTATTTCTAATAACTTGGGAGTTTCTAATTTTATCTCGGAAAACCAGAAGCAAATAAAACCCGTGGGACGATCCCAGCATGATTCATTGACTATTAAGGAGGGGCAATACCGTAAATTCCCCATTCATTTTTCATCTGACTGGTTAACACAACACAATGTTCTAAGTAAAGACCCTGAAAAATACCACAGATGTCCAAAAAAGCAGACACAAGAAAACAGTAATAAGGATGACAGAAGAGGCAGAAAGAATTGGATTCCTCATTTTGGGTATACAACCCCAAACTGTCAGCAGTTCAATATGTTCCGAAAAAAACATGAACAGAATGGTGGTAGCATGTCAGATTTCATCAATCCTTCTCTTCTTCCTTGTTTCCCATTAATGTCTGATTTTAAGCAAAATCACACCTTTCCTCCATTTAATCACCATCTGTTTTCATCAGCAAATAATTTCGGTTTTCCTCCGTCACCATTTCCATTCTCAGAACTTGTTGATCTTTTTCATTACGACGATTTTAACCACTTGAATCCCTTCCTCACCGATCTGTTTGGTGGGGAAATAGCTGCACCGTACTTTGCCTTTCCAATGCTGTTTAACAAGTACAGACCTCCCAGAAATCGCAGTGGACCTGCTAACGAGCTGCATATCCGACTGGAGGAGTGTTACGAGCAGTGGAGAGCTTTGGAGAAAGAGAGAAAGAAGGTAAAACCCAACTGACAATAACTTCCTATCAAAGCTGGTGAGCGCATGAAACAATTTATAGAGAGTAGATCCTCCGGGCTGTCACTCCTTTTGAGGAGGCAAGAATTCTGTTGTGTTGTTAAATACCTAGAGCACCATCTACAACATCTGCTTTAGGTATAACGCTTGTATTGTTTGCCAGGGCAAACAACCCCGTGCAGCGCTACAGGCTGGGGGCAGAGGGGCTTGAAAGTTGCCCGGCAGAAAAGGCCCTGGGGGTGCTGGTGTCCAGCCGGCTGGATATGAGCCAACAGTGTGCCCAGGTAGCCAAGAAGGCCAACAGCATCCTGGCCTGGATCAGGAATAGTGTGGTGAGCCAGACTAGGGAAGGGATCATCCCCCTGGATTCGGCACTGGTGAGGCCCCACCTCGAGTACTGCGTTCAGTTTTGGGCTCCTCACTCCAAGAAGGACATTGAGGTGTTGGAGCGTGTCCAGAG
>VXBO01011377.1:0-19843 GCA_013400135.1 Rhinoptilus africanus | reverse complement strand
TTGATGATCTTAAAGGTCCCTTCCAACTTCACCGATTCCACAATTCTATGGCTGCTTTTAAATTGTGTGTGGCTTTAAGCTTCAGTTTCTAATGGTCTTTCCCCTTAGGGCTGCCAACACAACATTTCTCTCCGTAACCTACAGTATTTGCTGCAACAAATGCAATAATAATGTCACTGGCCAAAGCACTGAATTGTTGTTAGCTTGGGTGTTTTTTCATTTATACGGCCAATAAGAGATCATTAGCTGTTATTAATACCGTATGCCTTTGTTATGACTCTAGAGCCACCGGCTGTATACGACTGCTACAGCAGGGCCCTCACTGCCACAGGTGGTTCTTCAAGTCCTGGCATTTTATACACCTTAGTGCTCTAGATGCTCATACCGCACAGTTCGGTTAGGTGCATTTTGTTTTTTTTCTGGTCCCATACTCCTCCTCTCTAATTAAGTCTTTACCTCACGTATTACAAATCCAGGTTCTTCTTTTTCCTGCACAGTCAACTTTTGTGGTAGGTTGTTTTGGTTTTGCTGTTTTGAGTGTGTTTGGTTTTTTTGTTTTATTTCTTTTTTTTTTTCCTTTCAGTGATATAGTGGTGTCTTTCCCTTACTCTTTTTGTTTCTTGTTTTACTAAATCTTTGGTTTAGTAAAAAAGAATAAGTAAGTAATCCTGGGCACCCTGTACATAGCTGTAGGGAAAACATGCAGTGTTTTGAAAGCACGTGACATCTCCCAAAGGTAGATTCTATTTACACTCTTCTTGTTACAGTCACTTTCCTGCCTCAGACTCTCTTGCTAAGAGCTGTTGTCAGGGAGGGGTCACACTACTGATAAGGGTGTTACTCCTGGGAATGAAAACTCTGTGCTCAAAAGGAGCAGGAGATGCTTTCCCAGGAGGAGTCAAATCTCCATGCCAGGTCTTGTAAAGTAGGTTGTCAGTAATCCATGGTCCTAATTCTACACTGAGTGCCCGTCTCCTTCTTCCATGCTGGAGAAGATTCCTGGTGACTGGAGAAAGAGATGGCTATCTGACCAAACTGGATCTGTGGAGAGCACCTTTTTCTTTCCAGCATCAACTGTGAGACCTTGCTAATGGACTTGTGGCAGTGTAAATAGAACTGCCTGTATTGTTTGCTCACTCTTGCTTTTAAACAAGACTCCTTTCTGCCCATCCAGTTTTCTAGGAATTCTCTACAAGTGAGAAAGGGTCATGATGATTCTTGCTCCAGTGTGTCTGAGACAGCAGTGTTTTCAGATACTCTTCTGCTTTCCTTTGTGGCAAAGGTGGCTGTTCAAAACCTGCTTGTGTGGGATTTGGGTCAATTAAGTCATTTGAGAAGACTGAATCATAGTTTTTATCTCATAATTTCTGGTTTTGTGTTTTCATCATTAAAAAATTATTTACCTTTGTTTCATGATGCTGTTAATAATCAAAGGGATTTAATTGTTGAACTTGATCTGGCCCATTCTGAGTGATCCAGTTTTATCCTAGTGATCTACCTAGACTTTCTCAGTCCTTGATTTTTGTAGTTACAGATGACACCGGCAGATAGCTTTGTTTATGAGCAGAAACTGTTCTCAATCCCACAAGCCGGCTGCCATAGTGTGGCTCGCATTCCTACAACCAAACTACTTATTCCTCAAAAGAGTATGACTGCATCCCATCTGCCTGACGGGAATGTGCCTGCACTGCCTTAAACCCTGTTTGTAGGTACAGTTTGGGAGGTTGCTGATTGGCAGACATTAAAACTCTCAACAGCTGCTTTTACAGGCTGAACAGCCTAAACTATCCCAAGGCACTGTCCTTGGTCACACCTAAACTGTTGTTTAACAAACCAGTGTGTGTACAGCTCACCTGTACATATGTATGTAGGAAGGGACTTTCTTTTGATATTCTCACCCTTCTGATGTTTTTACCCTACGTGAATTCCTTAAGAGCGTAGACAGAAATTCCACCCCCCCCCAGCAGGACTTGCATTTAATTGTACTTTATCTAATCAGTCAGCCCTTTCAGCTCTCAGCACCCTGCTGATACCTGTGGGATAAGAGCTGTGTTTCCTTTTATAAATCTCACTCTCCCACGGATCCCTCTTTTAAAGAATTTCTACAGATCGTCTGTTTGGAATTGCCTGAAATATTAAATGGGTCAATAGACGAGGACTGAGAATTACTTATTAGTTGTGATTCTTAAATACCTGGTGGTGTTACATGAATTCATGACCCTTTCTCCATCCATTTTTCTTCCAAATATCTTTCAGGCTTCTGAGATGAATGCAAGTAGAGTCAGTCAGCTCTTGTAATTCATGTTAGGTGAGGACAGAGACTAAATGATATGGATATGTCAGTAAAGCAAAAATAAAAGGACGTCAGCACATATTTTCCTTATGAATGTGCATAGTATGAATGTGGACTTAACCTTGCCATGAAATGTAATGTGGTACCTAATATTTCTCTCCTAAGTCCGTTGTGCACTGAAGAAGGAACAGGAGAGAGAATTAGCTGCTAGTTATGTCTCTCTTACTCCAAGCGTGAGAAGTTCCTATCCAAAATTGGGTTTGGTGATGTTTAGTCACTGTCTACGTTGTACGGTGGTTTTGCTGGTTCCTTTCTCAATCGGGAGCTTGGCAGCTGTGCTGATGACTCTCAGAATTGATACCAGTTTGTGATAAATATGGCTTAACCCTGATGCACTTCAGATACAACTTATGCTGGTGTGATCACCTGTGTCTTTTGGTAATAATCATAATAAGTGACATTTGAGAGACGCAGGGAGAGGCATACAGTTTAAATTCCTGGGATACTCTACAAGAATTTCTTTGCCTACGCCTGTGTCCAGGATTGGGTAAAATAAAGTTGTACAGCGTTGGTTCGAAATGTTACTGCTGAGCGTTGTACGCTGAAGTAGAGCTGAATTAGAAGCTGAAGTAGAGCTGCATTATTTTTACAGCATCTGGTTGTACATCTAAACAAGTACTTGAGAATGTTTTTTGGTAAATACAGTCAGAATTAAAGATAGGAAGTATACTTCTAATGTATTTGAAAATTCAAAGCCACCTCAAAAATATGGATTGAAACGTTGTACTAATTTCAAAGATTGACATTGGCTGTTTATTTCCCTTCCAGACTGAAGCCGACCTTGCAAGAAACTTTCCAGGAAAGCGCATATCTAGCTCAAATAACACTCCTGTGTCCCGACTTCCTGCTAACCCATCACGCGTTGATCGATTGATTGTCGACCAGTTACGAGAACAAGCCAGGGTAAGCTTTCTCGAGCTTGATTTTATGTTTGTTTGTTTAACGGAGATTTAGGAGTTTTGATATTTTCAATGTATCTGGCAGGTGCTCACATTAATAGGAAAAATGGAAAGGCTTCGTGGTACCCCTGTACATGGGAACATATCCGCTACATTGGAACGCCATGTGGAAGCCATTCACGTAACACAGGCGAGGCGCCAGGAGGAGATTATTAACGCTGCTAATCCACAGAGACAAGGAGCACCACGTTATAATAACGAGAAAGGTAACTGCTTTCCAGTTCTGCAGTTTTCAAAGCTTTTTCAAAGATTTAATTGTGAAAATACGCCATTTAAAATAGGCAAAGTTGAAATATGCAGCAATTATTGCAACTTGGACCAGAAAAGTTTGTAAATCTAAACCTGTCGCTTTTTAAAAGACTTTAAATTACTTTGAGGTCTTTTTTCTTTTCTGTTATTTGGTTTAAACACTTTGAAACATTCTCCTCTTGACAAAAGAACTGTAAAAGCTGTTCAGTGATATTATATAACCATAGTACTTGTTTTTAAACAAGTTGAGTTTCTCTTTTTTTTTTTTAAGCAGTACTGCTAGTCTTTCTTTGCTCTTCAGTTTATAAACTAAAAGAAATGTGTTGGTGGTGTGTTAATTGTGTCTGTCTACCTTATCTAAATCACGAAGCCGCTACAAATTACGTTTTATGATTCCCAACTTCTGCTTACCTGAAGCCAGAATAATTTGTAGCAGGTGTATGTACTTCTACAGAAGTAATACAAAACTTGGGCAGGTTGCTTTCCCTTCTAATAGCGTCGTGGAAGTGATAACTTGCTGTTCAGTATAATTATCGTACAGCTGATACATACAGGAATTTGGGGGTTGGTGATAAAGTCATATTATTTTTCTGCAGAATACACCTGTGTCTCGGAAAATGATTTCCAAAGAGGAATGCATCTCCCCTGCTTCACCCCCATCCTCTCTCGGATCCTTACTCGGCGCAGTCCTATATTGTCCTGTTTCCTGTTACTGCAGCGAAGCTGACAGTGTGGTTCCTTTGGCTGCCAGCAATGTGTAGGGGATAGTTCTTCCTTGTAAGAAGGGAAAGATGAACTGTAAAGAGTCAAAGTGGTTTGCTTTCACAAGTTAGGTGTCAAGCGTGATGTCATATCATAGAATCATAGGGTTGGAAGGGACCTCTGGAGATCATCCAGTCCCACCCCCTGCCAGAGCAGGGTCACCTTAGAGCAGGGGGCACAGGAACGCGTCCAGGCGGGTTTGGGATGTCTCCAGAGGTGGAGACTCCACCACCTCCCTGGGCAGCCTGGGCCAGGGCTCTGCCACCCTCAAGGGAAAGAAGTTCCTCCTCAGGTTTAGGTGGAACTTCCTGTGCTCAAGTTTGTGCCCGTTCCCTCTTGTCCTGTCACTGGGCACCACTGAAAGGAGCCATGTATGCAAATTAACTTCTAAAAGTACTCCTAAAATTGTGTAAAGTAACATTAGCCCCGAGCATAAGCCAGGAAGCAGGTAATCATCATCTTATCAAAGAAAAAGAAAAATCCTACAGACCATGTTTTTGATCAAGCTTTGTAGTAAAAGCATAGGGAAGCATTATTTGAACCATCCGGTGTCATACTTGTAGTTAGACAAATTGCAATCAATCTTTTGTGGTTAATGGTAACATCTGCAGTGTGGTTATGTTTCTGAAGAAGAGCTGTGCTGCTGTTGAGTGTCCAAGCACAACCTAAACCATATACGGAAAAGCCTTTGGTCTGTTTTCCAACGAAATATGTGTTTCTTCGAGTTCTTCTGTTGGCGATCACAAATCCAAAGGTCGGCAGTGAGGCTGGGTGGGCATCAGGGCCGCTGAAAGGAAGACAAAGGAGGAAAAAAGGATATGGGAGGAAAAAAGGATTTGAGTAGGTAGTTTCACTGATCATACTTGTTAGTATCATTGTAGATAGTCCTCTCTGATAACTATAACTGAATGAGCTTAAGTGTTTTATTGCAGGCCTGATGGTTATGCCACTGAATTTTGAACACATTTATGTTTGTTATTAGTGTGAGATGTTCTAGCTCTCACTTGCAGGAGAAGGAAGACAACTGATGGAATCCAACCAGTGCAGTACCCCAGGGCACAGCGTTAGCTGTTTCTTGAGGACACTTTGCGCACTGGTGACGGGTTGAACAAATTCACAGAATTTTTTAATGTTTTAATATTATGAGGCTTGTACACTAGTTTAACCTGTAACGTGTTTTTCTGTTGCAGATGTTCTGGCTCTGGCGGCTGCCATCAGGGAGTTGGCTGCTTCCACGCGCAAGGCTCGTACCGCTTTATGGTGCGCGTTACAGATGACTTTGCCAAAAACCTCTTCAAGCAGTCCGGTAAAACAAGAAGTGGTTGAAAAGGCATTGCAAGAGCTTTGTCCTCCAAACACAAGCACACAAGAAAAAAGCAGCGTGGCGCAGGAAAACAGAGGAAGCAAAAAAGAAAAACCTGAGGAACCCATGAGAATTCTGGAATAGCCAATAATAATAACAAATGGGAGGCAGAAGGCTGAGGACTAGGAGGGGAGGGCAAAGTGCCCTGCATAGAGCCATGGAAGGTGGTTTTGATAGGTTATCCACATGCAAAAGGGTTAATGTAACCCGTCAGTGCTGCACTTCGATTACTGTGAGTCTGGTGTTGAGAGACACATCTTGTAATAGTGTTAATGCAATTTTAATATTGCTGGTATTGCAATGTCTGCTGCATAAAAATTTTGTTATTAAGAGGAACTACACAATAGCTGAGCATTTCCCTGTGTGCTTATCCAAAGCTATGTAGCAGCTGTCAGTCAAGCCATGACCTGAGAAACTAGAGTGTGGAAGAACTTAATTCTCCTTTTTTTTTGTTGATGACACAATTCAGCATACTCAAAAAAAATCCATTTGAAACCTATTTCATAGTTGTTCAGGGGTTTTTTTTCTGCACCAATACGTAGTTCTTTTAAGTGCCAAAGTGATCACGAAGTAGTTTACATCCCATGACCCCGTAGGGAGCAATCCACACTCGTGGTGGTGGTGGTGTGGCAGGGAGTCAGGTCATTCAGGTTATCCCTAACAGTTTGACAAGAAAAATCAGTGTTTAGTGTTGGTTGTGTGAGATGCTTCAGCAGTTTTGCTGCTAATTCAGTTTCTAGTTAAACCAATGTAAACCGAGCTTTTCTATAGCATAGTCTGTTAAAATTTTCCATTTAAAAAAAAAAAAAGGGTTTTGTAGATTTACATTAAAGTACATATTAGCAGGTGATATAAAATTGTCACTCAGGATTAGAAATTAGATTTATTGATTTCTCAGTGGGTTAAAAAACAGTAACTGTATAACATAGTATGCACTTGATTAAAAAAATGTTGTTTGTTATTAATGTAAATTCATGGTACTATAATTTTCGGAAACATTCCGTATTTATTTTAATGTGCTTATTGAATGTTTATTTAAAATTCTATTTTAGTAATATAAAGTTGGATATTTTGCCAAATCTTCCAAATAATCAGATTTAATGATTCACTCAGGAAATACGTATATTATTATGTAAATATACATGGTATATAGGGATTTTTTGGGGGGAAGGGATATTTGCAAAATATTTACACAAAGCTAACTGTATACTAGGTTACCAAAGCTGTTTAACTGATTAATTTTTCGCATGGAAGATGTAATGTATTTAATTGCTATTAACTAGTCTCCGTTCAGTGGCTTAGACAATCAGGAGTGTTATGTATTGGTGTGGATGTTCAGGGTGAGACTTAGAAAAGAGTGAGTAACTTGAGTTTTGTTCTTAGGGCACTTATAAATATTTTAATGCTTTAATAACTGTCTTACCGTTACACGATCTCTTAACATGTGCTAATAACCAACAGTGGTTCTTAAGTATCAGTGTATCAATGAATGGCTTTACATTAGAGCAGTTCTTATTTTAAAAGCAAATTACTTTGGGGATATGAGCAATGTTTGAAAGACTAAAATGAAGATTTTTATGTTCCATAGTGTTTGGTGTTGAACTTGACATTTTGTGGATAAATATCTAATAGTTTCCATATACCTATGTACTTGCAAAATATTCCAAATGCAGTTCAGTAGTTTTGGATCTGTGGATGTTTCTAGAGCAGGTGTGGTCTCAATAGTACCATCGTTAACTGTAAGGAGGCAGTAGCTGCATAATATTGTAGGCAAAAGTTACCCAAGCCTCACTGTAATCCACTCAGTAAAGTTTAAACCCAATAGTCAATGGAAATCAGGATCTTGGTATAGACAGATTTTTCTTTTTCCCCTGAAGAATTCAACTTAAAAGAACGTTTTCAGCTTTAGCCTAAAAAGCAGGTAGTGGAGAGAGTTATTGTAGTGTGAGTGTTTTCTCTGTGCAATTTATCTGCAGAAACTAATTTAAGAAGGTTAAATTTACGTTTGTGAAGCTAATTAACTATACTCCATGGTTTAAAAAGTGGAGTCTGCAGTATTTCAGTTAATGACTAATTTTGGGGGTTTTAGTTGCGATTACTGTGTTGACAGGAAATCGGATTTTGAAAGTCTTGATCGGCTTTTCTGTTTACAGAACAATCGTGGTCCTGCGGGATTGTTTTCTAGTGGTGAATGTGTAGGGCGTAGTAGGACCTTATTGTCTTGCTTGTGTGTTGTTTGTTAGTGTGAAGGAATGTGGTCTTAATTGGTTCGTAATAGAGTTAATGTGCCTTGAACAGTCTCATTTTTCAAAAATGGTAAATAGCTGTATGCTCACTGCTGTTTCCAATTGCAGTTTAAAAATGCATTTAAAAAGAATTAGTGTGGCTGTATTTGACTCGAGCTAATAATTAGCGTACGCTGTTAATGTCGTTCTCATACTGTTAGGCCGTCTGGCAACCGGCTCTTTGGCGAGCGTAACGCGCCGTAGCTGCGCAGAGTGGCCACAGGTCAAATGGGTCTAGTGTCAGATTTTCCTTGTCGTGCCCTGCAAACGCGAGCAGCGCGTGCTCGGGTTTCACTTTGCCCTGCTCTGTTGGCTTCATAAAAACTCTGCGTCTTCTTATCAAAATGATTTTTGTGCCCATTTCTTTAGACGATTTGATTATGGACAGCATTAGACCTACAAAGACGAAAGGTTTTTGTTTCAGAATCCTTCAGTTCTGTTGCTTTATTACGCCCCATTTTATATTTCAGGGGAAAAAACCACTGTATTTTGTAAAATAACCACCTGGAGTTGCAGCAGCTCTGTTACAGTCATAACATATTTTTAGCTGCCTGGTGTTTAATTTGGCAAGAGTGTACAGATTCTGTAAGTATTGCACTGAATTGTTGGTATAAAGCTGCTGGGTTTAGGGACTAATTGTATTCACATTTTACTGACTTCAGTGGAAGTGGATTTAAGGTGTTAATTAGGTCACATTTAAGCCGGAAAGGTGTTCTTGGTTTGGAGTTGTGTTTGACCCTTGAAAAATGTTTTTGATAGTTGATAGTGAATCTTCAGTGCTTTAGAATCGCAAAATAGCTAGTCCAATAGGACATAGATTTAAGAGTTACAATTATTTCTGTGTTCTGTATAAATAACTGGAGGCTTCTGGGGATTCAACCTTCTTGAGTCCCAGAAGAGGCCAGCGTCAGAGTACACACTTTTTTTCCTGGTTATGGCTTTGGTATCTGCTTTTCTTCTATATCCATAGGGTCCCTCTGGCAATTAAGTTAGTCTGGTGGTATCCATATAAATTAAACCTACAAGATTGGTATTAGTTTCTCACTAGGTTTGTGGTGCTTGTTTTGCTGTTGCTTTTTCAGGACTGGGTGTAAGACTTAGTTCCCAAGCTACTGCTATTGGTTTTTTGTTGTTGTTGTTTTGGGTTGGGTTTTTTGTTTGTTTGGGTTTGGTTTTTGTTGGTTGTTTTTTTTTTTAGACTGCATATTCTTCTTTGCTCTTGGTGTTTACCCCTGCTACTAATGTTTTTGTTTGTACCTTGATACGTGTCATTTGGAAATAATTTGCCTTATAGCTTGAAAACTGATGCTCTAGTCTTTATAATAAGTCTCTTATTATTATTGCTGGTACTTTTTTGTGAAGTAAATGAAGAGTAGTAGATGGATATTATGCAAGTGGGAGACTTTGAGGTACTTTAGCCTTTCCTGCCTTTTTGGAGAGGTGTGGACATACTCTAAAATTTCGTTGGAAGCCTCCTAGCTTTTATGCCTATGCACTTTTCCAGAAGTGACCATGAGCACAGCTTCCTGGGGATTGTGTTTTGTCTGCTACCTAAGCCTTCCCCCATCCTGTCTGGGCAAATAAAGAAGGAAAGGGGAACTACAAGAAGGAAGGAAGACCCGCGCCACAGGAAACCCTGCTTCCAGCAGACAGGATCGCTCCTCTGTGGCTCCTGTAGTCAGAAGGGTGTGAGACTGAGGGGCCAGGAGTCTGTCTTTCCTCGGACCGTCTTTTCCTTTTCCCCATCTGCTGCTCACATGTGCTGTCAGCGTCCAGCTGCTGAGACTTGTGCCACAGTTGGGTTGTTCTTCTCCCGCTCTGGTAGCCATCCTTCCAACCATGTGTGCTTTAATCGGCATCAAGCTGTGCCCCAGCTCGAGGGGGTAGAACAGGGCTTGGGAAGAGCTGTTTCAGCCCAGTGGGGCATGGTCATCCCTCTTGGATCGCCATCACCATCTCTTGCCTCTCGACTGCTCTCTGTAAGGGTAGAGAATGAGGTAGGCTTTAAATCCCCAGCTTTCCCAGACTTAGCAAACGACAAACGGCAAGGTGTGCTTAGCCTAAAACTTCCATTGAACTGTTTGTTTGGGTTTTAATCTGTTCTTCCTCAAGCGACAGCGCTCAGCTTTTCTCAGTATGATCTTCTCAGATACATCATTTATATTCTGTCATAGCTCTAACCCTGTAAGAAGCTGGATTTTTTTTTTTTGTTTAAATACTGTAAAGATTATACAACAAATAGACCTTAAGCCTATACGTATTTATCTAAAAGTTATATTGTTACCTGCTCTGAAAGCTGGTGTGTTTCGGGTTTTTTTTTCCTCCCGTTCTCTGTGGGGGAGCTGTGATGTCAAAATACTGCGTGTTGGTGCAGCCCAAAGCAGTAGAGTTTGGATTTTTTTTTTTGTTCTTTTTACCTTTATTGCTTTGACAGTGTAAAACTAAATTTTTAATTCTACTTTATGGCCACAGTCATCTATAGATTTTTTTTTTTTCTTCTATTAAAGTGGAAAAACTTGAGTTAAATAACTCTTCACCGTTGTAGGTTATATTGCACAAGAACAGGCAATGCTGCACAATAGGAATATGAGAGCAGTTGACTTTGGCATATATATTTTTATTATTATTCTTTTTTAATAGGTGCATTTGTAATTAGGCAACTGAAGAGATGGGGATGGCCCTGCTTCCATTGAAGCCAGCAGCTTCAACAGATTTTTTTTGTCTTTATCTGGCTTTGTTGTGTTCCTGGTATGATATCTCTTTGTAAATACAAGCTTAGTAGTTCACCTTGAACATTTGTTATCGAGAAACAGCAGAAGGATGCGTTCCCAACCTTTTTTATAAGGTTTCTTGCTACACTGACAACCTGGAATTAGCGGGTTAATTTTGCTTGCTTTTCGAGCTGAGGAATGTACCTACCGTGGAAACTTTGGCTGAATTGAATTTGTGAGAATTTTGCACCTTGTTTTATCCTGATCCACTTTGGTGGAAATACAGCCTTAACCGTACTAAAACGTTGATTTATTTCCTCGGCAGTTTGTCCGTCTCAGTCACCAGCACTCTCTTGTTTTGTAGAACATTATATAAAAATCAAACATCTCTTATTTTTTTGGTAGATACTGCTTTCTAATTTGTTTTTTTTTTTTTTAAATAACAACTTTGCCAATCAATTTTATCAGTTATATAGAATAGAAGGTCCTTATTTTTCTTCATCAGCAATACTGTAATCAAAGGTGCAAAAAAAATTAAGATGTATTATGTGTGTAGTCTGTGCTGTTAGAGACTGAAAATGTGTCGGGTTAGGAGCACCTTTAAAAAGAATTGAGGAACTGGAAGTATTAAATTTTCTTTGCTTGTTTGCCAAATGAGCTTTAAAAAGGAAAATATATACATATAGTGGAGAGAGAGAGAGAATAAATAAATAAATGTGAGTCAACTTAAAATCGTTGCCAAGCAAAGATCGCTTTACCTTTTTTTACTGTATAAAATACAACCAACTTAAAACTTGTTTATGCACAGTAATAGCTTAATGAGCATAGCTTTTTCACAGAATTAGGCTATTTCCAATATAGATGGGAGAAATAAGCTTCCTTTTATTTTTTATGACAGATGCACAAAGATTAATAGTGTCTATATTTTAATATACTGTTTGGTGTCTGAAGTAGATCTTTTACGTGTTTGTTGGTCAAACTCATTTACTCAAACCAGCAAATTTTACACTGCTAGTGAAGTGTTACTGGAGGAGGATTCTGTGAGTTGATCCATTCAGCAGGCCCAACGGAAATACGTGAAAGTATAATTTAGCTTAAAAAAAAAAAAGTCAGTTGTTGATTAGACAAGATTTTAATAATTTATCAGTTTAGGCTTATTTTAAGCATTTCTGTAAAGCAACTGTGGATGTTTGAACGCTGCAAAAATCTTACTTCTACCTCTTGTGTACCATTCCTCAACTTAGACTTCGCAGATCTCTTTGGGATGTACTTTGATGTGATGGGGCGTCAGTACACCTTAATTTGTGAATTTCGTCTGCTTTTCCTCTCTTTCTGTTTTGTTATGTTCCGTGGAACACCGGGATGCCTCATGGCTGGGGCTGGAGCCTGTTCCCTTGCGGAGAGTAGCTTTGGGCACACCTCGCACGCAAGCACACGTGGTTTCTGTTCAGCAAAAGGTACAATGGTCAAAAGAGATTATACAGTTTGTGTTACATGTACGAAAGAAATAGAAGAATTCTGTAATAAATCACGGCCAGTGTAATTTTCTACTGTTTTTATGTATGTGATTTGGTTCCTTTTATTTAAATAGTCAACTGTGTTATATGTATGTCCCTAATAAATAGTTACAGCTTCTTGTTTTCTTTAGTTCAACTCACACTATTTATCTGCTGCTGTTCGCCACGTGAGATGAATTTGGGTTTGGTAATTCTGCCTTGAAAAGACATGTTATGTGTTCTGCTTTAATGCAGTTACGGAAATTAAAATTCTTCGTGTTTTATGTGACTGGTTTTATTGCTTCAGCAAATTCTGTGGGAGAAGAACGGGGAGTTTGGGTTTGCATTTGTTGTGCTCGGGTCTGAGGAATTGCCTTTGATCTGGATGCCAGGTCACACAAAGACACCACTTCTGAAAATGGAGAATTGCATCAAGTAGTTCAAAATGAAGTAATTTCACTAAGTTGTACCCATCACTTCACACGGCGTTATTGGGGATGGAATTTAGATAGAGAATTTAGGTAAATTTAGGCATATGGAAACTCTATTCTGGAACTGCACATAGTGTGTCTGTATGTGCACAGCAGATAGATTTAGGCAGTCAAAAAAATGAAATATATTGCTGGTATGGTGTGAACACTTGCTTTTATTTGCACTGTCAGCTGCTCTTGGTAGGCTTTTGAGGATTTTCAGGACAGGAGGTAACGGGCTCAAACTTGAGCATGGGAAGTTCCACCTAAACATGAGGAGGAACTTCTTTCCCTTGAGGGTGGCAGAGCCCTGGCCCAGGCTGCCCAGGGAGGTGGTGGAGTCTCCGTCTCTGGAGACATCCCAAACCTGCCTGGAGGCGTTCCTGTGCCCCCTGCTCTGGGTGACCCTGCTCTGGCAGGGGGTTGGACTAGATGATCTCCAGAGGTCCCTTCCAACCCTGTGATTCCATGATCCCTTCTATTCTGCGTATAACAGCCAGCGCTTTATGGACTTCATAAGCGTTGAGGTAGATTCCCCTTGGTAACACAGATCTGTGGTGCCGGTCCGGCAGGTCGCCTGCGCCGGAATTGCCCTTGTTTTTTCCACTAGTAACAGACGGAGCATTAGCTCTGTCCCTCTTGTAACTTATATTATTGGCGGGATTAATCCTTTCCTGCGTAGTTTGTGAATGTATTACTAGTCTCAAGTCAAGCATTGCGCAGGTAATACAAGAGTTCAGCTTGTTCGTCTTGTGGAGTCTAGTGTGAAATTTCAAACCACCCAGGGGAAAAGAAAATGTTCCTCAGCTTAGAGTTTGACATTTCTAAGCATTTTGGTTTCTGGTGACACGCAGAAAAAATAATGTATGTAATTATTATTCCTTAGTGGAAAATGTATAAAAAATGTCATGGTGCTTTGAATAATTTACACAAGTAACTTGCAGGCAGGGCGTTTCCGTATTGAACTGACCTGCGCAGGTCAAATATCGCAGTATGACGTTCCTCGAGCTCTTTTTCCATAGCTCACTTTTGAAAGCGTTCCTGCCAAATCGCCACCCCACAAATAGTTTTGGTTCCCTTTTCCCTTCACTCCCATCCCAAATCCCCAGCTTTTTGCATTTTCTATGTCAAGTAGGTGACCGAGGAGGAATGTACTGAGTTTTTTGTGTGGCATCACAGAGCAGGAACGTCGATACCCCAGAGAACCCGGAGCAAGTGTCAGGAGCGGAGCAAGGGAGGAGGTGACGGTGGCTCCCGGAGGCATCCCTCCATCCATCCCACTGTTCCTCTCTGTGGTCAGGTTGTAGATGTTTTTTTGGTTTAGGAGTGATCCCTGGCTGTCACTTTTCTCAGGCTGCGGGAATTTTGGTTACTGAATAGCCTCGGTGCCATCACTACAGGATGACTTAAGGACCTAATGGGAAGCCTCCCTCTAAAAATGCCTAACGAGGATAACGGCAGCAGATCAGATTTGTGTGTTGTTTCTGGCCTTAAGTATCTTCATCTACTCTTAGCAGGTTTCTACTGTTGTTGCTGGTTTGGATCCATGTTTTATAAGTTAATTCTGGGAACACCGCAAGAAGACCACTCCCTTTTTTCTTTTTTTTTTTAATCTTTTTCTTCGTTTCCTTTTCTGTAAAGAAGAAGATTTCCAAAGCCCTGTTATTTAGCGGAGGGATGTTTCCCTAATGATCTGCTTTTATTCAAATGCAGCTTGGTTGCTTTGATACTTGTTCCAAAACACCTGTAATGGAATAGTTGCAACTATTTTAGTAGAACTATGCTGGCAACTTGCCTGCGAAGACACTTTGGAAAACAGTCGCAGCAAAATATTTTCCTCCTAGCCTGTACCCCCCAGATTAGCCTGATAACGTTTGGTATCTTATGTTGATTTTTAAATGATTGAAAGTATTTTAAATCCATGTTTGGGGGATAGGCTGACCTTTGTGAAGCCGCGCGATTTGGTTGTACTCTTCTGATTTGAATAATAGTCCCATATGAAAAAGAAAACACAGTTTCCACAGCGATAACTCATTGAACTTTCCAAGGAGACCGTTGATTCTAGCTGAGGAATCATGCTGCATATAGATATACATGTATATATAGTTTGAGAGCGTCAGGTTGCAAACGATGCACAGCCTCAGTAAATAGTGAATTCAGTTAAATACTCTTCAAGAATTAGTAATCCTAAAAGAAACAGCTTTTTTTTTTTTTTTGCACTGTTTAAAGAACAAATTTTGCCGCGTTGTCTTTGAAAAATCAGTGTTACTGCGAATGGATTATAAACAAGCGTAAATGTGAAACGGTTATTTGTTTAGGATCAGCGGGTGAAATGCAGAAGACGGAGAAAAGAGATTTAGCATAAAGGTCTCAGTCCAGCTGTTAAAAGGGAATTAATGATAAACTGAACCAGTGACAAGTACTTATGCCTTGCCCTAGAAATGGATCTCCCTTTCACCGGCGACACAAGGAGTGCTGCCTTACCAGCTCCTGCACTTTTCTTCCTCCTAGCAGAGCCACTGCTTGCCTTCTAAATTTTACTACAAATCATTAGTTTTTCCAGTAATTTCAGCCTGTATGACTGCCTGCCAAGTAGTTTCTGCTCTCGCCTGTAATACGTCGTTCCCAGATCCCTCTGGCTTGGGTAAGTCCCTACTGAAGGTAATCTCTGACTCAAATGCAGCTTCCCCCCATTCTTGTGTCCGGGACCTTCCTCCTCGGTGGTGGTGGATGAAAAACGTCTGTCACAGCAAACCCTGAACCTTGGAGAGTAAAAGAGCCGGAGATCTCTCGTGAACTGCAAACGTGAGCGTGAGGTTGGGAGATTTTTAGCTTTTAACAGATTTTTAACTCGCTGCCGTGGGTTTATTGCTTGGTTTGGGTGGTATAAGACAAGGGGTTTTTTTGAAAAAAAATAGTAGTACGATATTTGAATCACGTTGATTTTCTTTTCACAGATCTGAATGCAAATCAGGAGCCGGTGTAGCCTCTACTGACTTTCACAGCAGCAACAGGGAGGTAGATACAGGTAGAATGAGACATGGGTTTTAATTGTAAAATCAGTGTTCAATCTGCTCGAAAGCTTTGAAACGTGTGTGTTGTTTTGTGAGTGCAGGAATGGATGTGTGTGTGTCGGAACAAACCTGAGCCACTGGCTACAAAGTGATTGATGATCCACAAATACACGCCAGACCACCTTCAGCCTCAATTTTGCACGCTTTAGCTCCAGATTGCTCAAAGCAAAAGTGATTTTTCTCCTTTTCCATCTCCTTTTCCATTAATGTCTTTATTTGTGTGATGGCATTAAAGGTCGGCTTTCCTGCTGCCTGTTCATTTGCATCTCCTGTAGGCTGTTTTGCATACATATTTTTTATTTTTGCATACAAAATTGTTTAGCTAACCCTCTCTGATAAAAATCCATAGCTTACAAACTCTCAGGAGCTGTTTCTGATCTCTCCTGCCTTGCTGTGGTACAGATCTGTTAAATGGGAGAGAGTTCCTTCTGCTTTTCGTAGGGTTGAGGATGTCTTGTCAGCTCTTGACGAAGTAGGGAAGAGCTCAAGACCTGTGTAGTTGTGTCAGAGTGATACTGGAAGCTCATGGGCTACACCCAGCACAGGATGGACCATAAAAATAAAACTCCTGAAGATGTATCAGAATTTAAACAAAGGTGAGTAGTTTTAGATGAACAATCTCGCTGAATTGGTGAGGTACTGCTTTATTTCTGCGAGCCGCGTGTCCATTTTGAACCAAGAGATAAGCTGTTGGCGTGGAAATACTAATGCAAAAGATGATTTCACGTTACCTGTCAGATCAGTGGCGTAGCAAAGCCTATAGGGCAACTACATCAAAACTCAGCGTCCAGCAGAACACACAATTTAAGAGGGATGAAGCCATATGAAGCCATGGGAGTTGATGGGGGAAATGAAATCCCTCTTGCAAGCGTCAGGGATTTGTATCAGGGTACTCCAATGAGTGGTGCATTTTGGTGGCCACCTGAAAGAAATGAGGATGGAGGTGTGGCTGGAATTCGCTCTCTGCGTTTGCTCAGGCCCCATAAATTCTCTCTAGAGTAAGTTACTACACTCGTCTTGCGGGTCTAGTACCCACCTTCACCCAGCGTGGTGCGGGGATGGCTCTTGGGGATGGCGTTCTCATATTTTTTGTGCCACTGTTGGTGTCCAGAGGGGACAGGGTCAATGGAGTTTCACTCTGCTATTGATCACTGTGTCTGCTATTAATCCTGCGTTCAGCACACGCATCATTTCTCAGCAAGCAAAGCTATAGTCCGTTTTAATCGGAATCACTTCAAAATTCCGTTCAGATATTCAAGTTAGACTTTGAAGACAGTTGCTGACAGCAGCTGTGACGAGAAGCTGGTGTGTGTATTTATAGGTGTGTGAGGGAAGGCTTTCCTGGATGGTTAATCACCTTGTCATTTAGGTGAATTTAAGGACTGAATTCTGCTGTGATGTGGAAAGAAATTGCCTTTCTAGGATTATAAATCCTTTGTGCAGACACCTTTTATTATTACTTTTTTTTTTTTAAGTGTGGCCATGCATCCTCTTGGGACGTAACCGGGATAAAGTTCCGTAGGTGCCACTGGCTACCACCAGTAGTTGTATAAATAATTGTATGAATATCTGTCATTAGACAACTTGCAAACCTTTTGCCTTGAAGTTTAGGGAAACACTTAATGTACAAGAGCCAAGGGAACGCTGGCATGCAGATCGAGGGACATAAAGTCACCCCCCCAGGTATTTTAGAAGTGGCCAAAGAGTCAACAAATCTGGTGAAACCTGTCTGTGTTCAGTGGGGAGGAGAATGAATACTCTCTCTGTGAGTTTTAGTGTTTAATGCAGGAAGATTAAAGAAAATCTTTGTTCTTAACTTTTACAAGTTGTGCAATGTGCAATGTTAATGCCATTACTATTTCAATGCAAATATGTTCTCGGAATCTACCTGTGATTGAAAGATGAGGTATTGCCACTGTTTATTTTGTAAATGAAATTACTTTTATGACTGCTTTTATGACAGGTCCCTTTCAGAAGAGCAGGCTTGAGGAAAAACTTGGTGCTTACTCCTTCTTTCCTGAGGGACCTTTGCGTGCCTTCCACGGGATAGTGAGAAAACTCAAACCCTATTATTGATCATTTCAAATAGTTAAAAAAAAAATAAGGTAATTTTAATACAACTAAAATAATTAAGATAGTCTTTTTTTAAAAAAAACCCAACAACCTGATTGTCACCTTCTAATCCAAATCTTCCCTTATCTATCAACTGGTATGTTTATGACCACTTAATTCAGAGCTGAGAATGCTGCATCTCTTTCAGATTCAGCCTTTGACACGGGTGTTGATTGTGACTGGAACGTACTCAGATAGCTTAATAATAGCAGTGTTGGAAGAAATTAGAGGTTAGACGTCAGTATTAGCTTCTCCAGCACGTCCCAAATAAGCAATAAGGCGTGCACTGAATTAGGTAATCCCTGGAAAGTAGAAATTGCCTCAGCCAATAATAATGTAGTCAGGAAAGTTTTATTTTTGAGTAAAACATTCATTATCATTGATCACAGGGCGGTGTATTAACAAGGAGAATGCTGTCTCTGCCACTACGGGCTCTGCTGGTGGTGAAGTCCAGGAAAAAAACCCAATGGAGAGGCACGAAGTGGAGAGGCACTTAAGCGTATTCCTCTGGCATTTGCCTGTTGGCAGCCAGACAGCGGTGATGGGTAGGCACTGGGATGAGCTGAGTCACTGGATGACGCCCGGTGAAGGCTTGGGATGAGAAACCAAGACGATTTTATCAGTGCTGATTCCTCTTCCTCAGCTGAAACCACCACCAAGGCAGAGATTTGTGCACATGACTAGCCTGGAGCATCTGCCTAATCCCGTTGACATGAGTGGTACTACTTAAAAATAGACATTACTTTTAGGGAACTTTCTGAAATGGATTGAACGTCTTGCGTAAAAGCCATTCCACGAGGCACATCGACCTCTCATTTCTTCTGATATCCTGCTATTGCCTGAATATTTACATACAGCAGCTTCTGACCTGCTTCTCCCTGCTCTCTTCAGCTGATTGTGTGTGGTCCAAGATATTTGCACATTGAGATCTTCACCACTCAGCAAAGAAGTTGTTCGCAAACAAAAGACTACTTAGATCAGGATTGAATCCGAAGGTATCCAGTACAGTATCCCTTAACCTCGCTAGAAAACCTTCCTGGGTTGCCAGGCAATAGCTGACCAATCCCTGATGTGCAGCGATACAAAGCCTACCGTGAAAATGCTTCTGGATCTAAACTTTCGGGAAAATGGTAGTTTCCCAGGGAGCAATACAGCTTGTCGCAAAAAAACGGCACTTCGAGAATGCGCATGTTTATGGGAAGGATGGAATATTTAAAGATTGAAATTGTGCCAGAGAGGGAAGGGATGGAAAAGAAGAAAGACAAAGAAAAATGCACATAGGAGGCATGGTGGGAGCTTAAAAGGAATGGAAGAGTGATGGCTTTCTACAAAGAGTTTATTTAGCTACAGCGATTGCACTGCCTTCAGCGGAAAAGAAGTAGTAAACCCAGCGCCTGCTTCTAGAAACATGATTTTTTTTCTTCGTGTAGAGAATAAATCCACGGAGAAACTCGTGAAGCTTAATTCTTGGTGGTTTTTTTTATTCCCTTTAAATCAAAGATGGCCCATATAAATATTCAAGAAGTACTAGACAGCTTTCATGGACAGATTGAAAGGGGAAATCTCCAAGAAACATATTCTAAGAGAAGTGATCAGCTCCTAAGAACAGAACATAAAATAACTAAGGTTATAAGGGGTTTCTGAAGTAGCTACTCCCAACCCTGCTCAAAGCAGGGCCAGTTTGACAGCTCGGAGCCTTATCCATTCAAATTCTGCAGCCAGCTCTGGGGACCCCAATATCAGAAGGCCACGGGCTGTTGGAGCAGGGCCAGAGGAGGCCCCGGAGGTGCTGGGGGGGCTGGAGCCCCTCTGCTGTGGGGCGGCTGAGAGAGCTGGAGGGGTTCAGCCTGGAGAAGAGAAGGCTGCGGGGAGACCTTGGAGCCCCTTCCAGTCCCTCAGGGGGCTCCAGGAAAGCTGGGGAGGGACTCTGGAGCAGGGAGGGGAACCATGGGATGAGGGGGAAGGGTTTTAAATTGTAAGAGGGGGGATTTTGATTAGATATTAGGAAG
>VXBO01011376.1:198690-214038 GCA_013400135.1 Rhinoptilus africanus | reverse complement strand
CCTCCCCGTGCCGTGGCCGTGTCCCCGCGCTCCGTGGGCTGTGCGTGTCCCCGGGAGCCGGCCGGACAGCGGGATGTGCCCCGGCTGCGTGCCAAGGCGCCGGGCTGGGAATGGTACCTGGAAATATCGGTGACACGCCAAAGCCGGGAACTCCAGCCCCTGGGGAAAAAGCAACAGCCGGTGACAGCCCGTGACAGCAGTGCCACCCCAACCCTGCCTGGCTGGGGACACCCCGGCTCACCGCAGGGACAGGAGACCCTGCAAAAGCCCCTGTCCCCACCACGGCACCCGCATGGCTTCCAGGTGCTCTCCCGGGCAGTGGGGTGCCCGGTGGAGGGTGACAGCGGGGTGGGACAGCAAGCGGTGACGAGCGTGGTGTGGTAGGGGACACGCTCCTACCCCAGCCCCAAACCGCGGCACTCACCTGGCTGCAGCCCCCCAACACCAAAACCTGCGGGATGGGAGAGCCCTGGTGAGGGTGGGGAGCGTGGGGACGGGGATGGGGACAGGGACGGGGGTCACCCCTCCAGCCCCCTCCCCGCCTGCAGCAGCCCCTGTTCCTCACCTGGCTTGGGAGGTTTCCCAGCAGCTCCTGGATACAAGAGCCCTGTGTCAGAGAGGGGTGTCAGCGCGGCCCCCGCCGGGGCTCCCTGCCCCCGGGGCCGCAGCCGGACCCTGTGATGAGCCCAGAGGGTCCCCAGGCAGGGACCTGCGTCTCTGCATGGCGGGGACACGATACAACACCATCCCCTGTCCCCAGGGCACGGGGACCTGCATCTCCCCATGGTGGTGCCACGGCCCCCAGTACCTGCTCGGGGATGGCATTCCTTTCCGATGACACCCGGGAGCAGGGCAGGCGGCAGACACAGGAAGGGGCACAGGGCACGGTGACAGTGTGGGGTGGGACCGTGCCATGGGACCGGGAGGGGACAAAAGTGCCCCTGGCATCCCCTGCATCCCATACATCCCCTTTCCTTTTCCACACTCTGCCAGGATGCCGCTGCCGCTCCGCTCCCCACACCCCAGCCCTGGGGACCCCCGATGCCAGGGACCAGCATCACTCACCAGCACCGAGCCCACCAACTCCAAGGCCACCGACTCCGAGGCCACCGACTCCAAGGCCACCTGTGACGGGGACCCCGGGAGAGCACCAGTGGGGACGGGCAGTGTCTGATCCGCTCCTTGCCCAGCCCCACGGGTGCCCGTCCTTCCTCGGGCAGCCCCACTCCCCCCTGCCCTGGGGGAGCATCCCTCTGCCTGCATCACTCTATGGGAGCATCTCTCTACCCGCATCCCTCTGCCCGCATCCCGCCGGGGGAGCACCCCTCTGCCCGCACATCCCGCTGCCTGCGCTCAGCTCCTGCCGGCACCTACCTGGGATGGCGCCGACCCCTGGGACTCCGACCCCGGGAACGCCTGCCGGAGAGAAACCATGAGCTCCTGTCCCCCCACAGCCCAGTGCTCACAGATCGGTCACCCCAGCCAGTGCTCCACCCCCCGGGCTGGCCCTGACACCCCTCCTAGGTGTCCCCAGCACCCATCTCACAGCACCCAGAGCAAGAAGATCTGGAGGGGGGCTCACCCCTTGCATGATGCATTGCTGCAAGCAAAGCAGAGCAGGAGAAAAATGTCCGCAGCGAGTCCAGGGGAGGGGACACGGGTGGCACTTTGCACCCATGACTGAGAGCACATCACCTCCCACGCCTGGGCCACCCTCTGCCGAGGCACCAGGGGCCACACAGGGGACACAGAGTGAGGCCAGCACCCAAATGACCACACAAGGAAGGTGCCAAGTGGTGGTCCAAGGTAGACCTGGGACAGGGTGGCAGAGATACCTACCGAATTTGGGAGGTTTAGCACCAGGTTGCACCCCTACTTGGGGGATGCCTGCAAAAGGAAGGAGGACACCACGGTTAGGACGGTCGCCCTTCACCCCTCCCAGGTGCCACTGCCCCCCATCCTGCCTGCCTCCCCCTCTGCCACTCCTCCATGTGGCTCGGTGGCTTGGAGAGTCCCCGGCCACTCCTGTCCCCAGGTGCGTCCCCACCGGGGTGCGACGAAGCACGTACCTGCCCCAGGAAGGATGCCGGTACCGGGTACCCCCACACCCGGCACCACCCCAGGCACAACACCGACGCCGGGCGTCACTCCTGGCACTCCTGCGACGCCGGGCACCGCGCCTGGCACCCCGCCGACCCCAGCACCTGCAGAGAGAGGGGGTGAGGCAGCCTGGGGGTGACCCCCGCCTGATCCCTATACACCCGGGGGGTGATGTGCCCGGCATGGGGTGCCCATCCCCCGGAGCCTCCAGGTCCCCCTGGACCAGTCTGTGCCACATCAGGGCTAGTGGGGACACCCCAGACGCCCACCGGCTGGGCAGGGCTGCCCGCTGTGGGCTGAGCCATGAGCAACGGGCTTCTCCATCCGACTCACCGAATTTGGCTGCCTTGGCTGCTGCTTTTGCTGCTGCGGCCGGAGCTCCGACCCCTGAGCGGAGACAGCAAAAAGGGGGTCAGTGACCCCCAGGGGGGTCCTCTCCAGCAATGCTGGGCCGAGCCCATCCCTCCCGCCTTGTCTGCATCCCCACGGGATGGCCATGAGTTGATGGAGACCCCTGAGGTCTTCTTCACGCCTGTCCTGTCCCAGACCTGCCCTCGCACCAGCCAGGGTGCCACCGGGGTGCCTTTCTCCTCCTCACCTGGGACACCTCCAACACCGGGGGCCAGGGCACCCACTCCAGGAGCCAGGGCACCTACACCAGGAGCAAGGCCACCCACGCCAGGAGCCAGGCCACCTGCTCCTGCAAGGAGAGAGGGAAGGATTGGAGCTTCAGTCCAGGAAGAGGGGTGGTGGAAGGAGCTGTCTGAAAAGGCATGGCAGGCTGGGGTGGGCAGATGGATGGATGGATGGATGGATGGATGGATGGATGGATGGATGGATGGATGGATGGATGGATGGATAAGCAGTGGGGTGGATAGATGCTGGGGTGGCTGGGTGGCTGGATGGATGTGGAGTGGATAAATGGATGGCAGGGTGGATGGATGGATACAGTGGATGGATATGAAGTGGTTGGATGGATGGATGGATGGATGGATGGATGGATGGATGGATGGATGGATGGATGGATGGATGGATGGGTGGATGGATGGCAGGGTGGATGGATGGATGGATGGATGTGCGGATGGATGGACAGACGAGTGGACAGATGGACACTGAGGTGGAAGCTGGCTGGTTGTGTGGATGGGTGGGTAGAAGGGAGGGAGGATGGATTAATGCATGAGAAGGTGTATGGATGGTAAACCTAGGACACTCCACGCAGACCAGCTCTGGAGAGCCCCCCCTGCCACAGCCAAGGCCTCTTCCCTCGCACAGTCCTGCAGAGAGCTCATCCCTTGCCCTGACCCGCAGGGACCCTCTGCAGTGCCGAGCCTCAGCCCCGATAAGGGGAGACGGCAGGACACAGGACACGTGGGATAACCCCGGAGAGATCCTGGCTTACCGAACTTGGCTGCTTTGGCGGCTGCTTTGGCAGCAGCGGCGGCCCCTGGAACTCCGACTCCTGGGGGAGAGGGGGACAGTGAGGGGCAGCAATGGGCCATGGTGGCCACGCTGGCACCCCTCCGCCGGCACCACCAGGGATGTCTCGAGCATCCCTTAGACACCATCTCACCTGGTACGACACCAGGCACGCCGACTCCGGGCACACCGATTCCGGGCACACCGACTCCCGGCACGCCAACTCCAGGCACGCCGACACCGGGCACGCCGACTCCGGGCACGCCGACTCCGGGCACACCAACGCCAGGCACACCAACGCCGGGCACGCCAACACCGGGCACGCCGACGCCGGGCACGCGCCCTGCTCCTGCAGAGGTTCAGGGATGTGGCCGAGGAGGCAGGGTCCGTAGGCAGGGGTCCCACTGACCTCCCCACCATCCACAGCACCAGGGGTGCCCCCCACCCTCATTTGCAAGCATCCCTCCCTGGGAAAGGATGATGGTGACTCACCGATTGCCGCAGCTTTCGCTGCAGCCTTCGCCGCCGCCGCCGCGGCATCTGGGACACCCACTGCGGGGACAGGAGGGAGAGAGTCAGGGCACCGGAGAGGCGACACCACCCTGTCGCCTTGTGCCAGCCCATCTGCTCACCTCCGACACCGGGCACCACGCCGGGAACCCCAGCCACGCCAGGAACACCGGGCACACCAGGGACACCGGGCACACCAGGGACACCGGGAACACCGGGGACACCAGGGACGCCAGGGACGCCAGGAACACCAGGGACGCCAGGAACGCCAGGAACGCCAGGAACTCCAGGAACGCCGCCAATGCCAGGAACCCCAACACCAGCTCCTGCAGTCAATAAGAGGGGAGAAGTTAGATCTCATTGCAGCAACAGTTGAAAGGTGGGACCTCGTCTGCTCTCGTCATGGCGCTGCGGCGAGGGGAGAGCACCCTGCCTTGTCCCGGGGGAGATGCACCGCGGTGCAAGGGAGGGACCGGTCCTGTGTCTCCCAGGTGGCCCCAGCAAGGATGGTAAATCTGCTGTTGTAAAATAGAGGCTGGGAAGTCAGCAGCGCGTGGGACCATGATGATCCTCATCATCACGGGGAGCTCCAGATGGTCCTCATCGTGGGACCATCGAGCCTTGCAGCCAACAGGCCACGGAGGTGAAGCTGGACCGCTGGTGGTCCCCAGTAGTTGCCTGGACTAGGAAGCTGCCCAGGGCAGTGACAGCCTTGACCCGCTGGCACTCCTTAGTGCCACA
This sequence comes from Rhinoptilus africanus, assembly GCA_013400135.1. NCBI lineage: Eukaryota > Metazoa > Chordata > Aves > Charadriiformes > Glareolidae > Rhinoptilus > Rhinoptilus africanus. The sequence goes on along the minus strand of VXBO01011376.1, from coordinate 209,271 downwards.
GGGACAAGCACCAGGTCACTTCTGGAAGGGCTGAGTGCCAGAGGGGTTGTCCTCATGGCCCCCTCCTCAGTAGGTGCCTGGCACCCCATCACAGAGATCATTAACTTGTCACTGCCAACTTTCTCCCTAAATCCCATCCTTCCTGGGGCATGTTGGTGGGACTTTTTTCTACGTGATGTGGAGGAGAAATGGAAGAAAGGGCCGGCAGTGGTTTATCCCTCAAAGGAAAGCTGCCATCGAGCATGGCTGCTCCCAGGGGACTCCCAGGGCTCTGCAGCGATGATGTAGGAGAAGGTCCTGAGACCCAGCCATGGGCACTCTGGCACTGCCTTTCGGAGCAGCACATGGATCCCCCAGCACTGAGTGAAGCCTTGGGGCCACTCCTGCCTCCTCTCTGCGCCCGGGCTCCCAGCTTCCCTGCTGCTTGGCCGTGTCCCTCATCCCCTCCGCACCCCTCCTCGCTGGAGCTGCCCTGGGGGTGGTTATGCCTGTTGGGCACCTGGGTCTTGCTAGACCAAGTTGGATGCACTTGCTGGATCCCTACGGGTTTTTGGAAGGTGGTGGCTCCAGGCAGGGGTCCCACCCGGGCAGCGAGGCTGAGCCCACGGGCATCAGACCCCCGGCTCAGGTCTGCTGCTGGAAAAATGGATTTGCTACAAAACTCAAGAATTCAGACAAGGTCCAAAGACAGGAGTTTGGTCCGTTCACCTCCACGAAACAGCCTGCAGAGACCCCAGGGAGGGAGAAGGTCCTGCCCTGGGGATGAAGCCAAGGTGGTTTGGTGGGGATGGTGGGGATGCAGTAACTGGGAGCCGGGCTGGGCGCAGCCGGACCTGGAATTCTCCCCGGTAATGAGCCATCAGGAGTGACCCCCAGGGGACACCCCCTGCCTGGGGGCACCCCGAGGAGAGGGTCAGCAGGGCTCCCCGGGGAGCTGCTGGGAGCTCCTTGCAGGGCGCAGCACGTACCGTACTTAGCTGCCTTTGCTGCCGCCTTCGCTGCCGCCGCTGGTGCCCCGACTCCTGGGGACAAGGGAGAGAGGGACCCTCAGCCACCAGCTCCTGTGCTCCCCGCGGAGCCGGGCGGTGGGGACAGGGCTCCTGCAACCGTCACCTGCTACCCCGGGGACACCGGGCACCAAGCCGGGGACACCACCAACGCCAGGCACGAGGCCCGGCACGCCGCCGACGCCGGGCACGAGGCCTGGACCTGGAGGGAAGCAAAGCAGTCAGACCCCCCCCAAAACACCCCCTGCCTCTGGTGGTGACACTGACACGGTCTCTCCCGGTGTCAGGGGGCACCTGGCTTTGAGGTGGGCTCTCCATCCCTCCCAAACCAGCTGCTCGGGGGACCTGGGATGTGCCCAGGATTGGGATTCTCAGCTCCCTACACCCAATGCCCACCCGGCCACCAGGAGCTTGGGGACCCCCCGAGGCCCCCCCCCAAGGACGTGGTTGTAAATCCCAGATGCTCCCAGGGCTGACGTGTTTCCTCTGGATGCTCCAGGGAGCAGTTGTTTGCTGCTGGCTTTTCTCCAGCAAAACAGCCAACGAGGGGAGCAGCCAACACGAGATCTGCATCACCAAGCGCATCCCTTCGCTAACGAATGACGGCTCGTTACAGACACCGTCTCCCCAGAGACCCCACCAGACCCCGGCACAGCAAAACCGCGTCTCTCACGGAGAAACCATGCGCGATGGGGACGTACTGCGCCCTGTCGGGCTGCTGCACCGCGAGGTGACCAGCCAGCCTCTCGCCACCGCCAAAAAAAGCTGCTTTTCGCTTTGCTGTGCCTAAGCCCGGCTCTCCCAGGAGGCTGCTGAAAGCTGTCCCCAAGCGGGTACAGCCCCTCTGCAGCCCTGGGGGAGGTTTCGCACCTTGCTGCCTTCCACGCGCCGCAGCCGCTGGCTCAGCAGTGGCTTCACCTTGCACCAGGCTCCGGCAAGCAGCTGCTGGAGCCGGGGCAGGGGGCTGGGAGAGCCCCCCAGGAGCTGGGGCAGGGGGTAATGGGGCAGGGGGTGAAGCTCTTCCATGCCTGGGAGTGAGCCCGGCCCCGCAGGCAGCTGCCGGATCTGTCCGAGACAGCGGGAAACTCACCGAAAGCTCCTGCCTTCGCCGCTGCCTTTGCCGCTGCCGCCGCCGCCGCTGCCGGCCCTCCGACTGCCGGGGTAGCGGGAGAGAGTCAGGGGTGCGGGATGGGGGGATGTGACCCTCCCCGAGCCCCAGCGCTGAGCCCTGCCACCGCCTCACCTCCAGCTCCCGGGACAACGCCGACACCGGGTACCACTCCGCCGACCCCTGGGATGCCGCCAGCCCCGGGCAGGACACCGGCTCCTGCCAAAGGGGAGAAAGGGACCGTCAGTTGGTGATGCAGCGACACACCCCGTATCCCCCACCGAGCCCGGGAGGGAGCGGGGAGCAGCTGCCCCACTGGGGAGATGGATGTGGCCGTGCAGGGCGACTCACCAAATTTCGCTGCTGCTTTCGCTGCCGCCGCCTGTGCTCCGACTCCTGGGGAAGGACATGGGCAGGTCCCGAGACCATTCCCACCTCAGCTCCCCCATCCCACAGGGACCCTGGGGACCAGCCCCTCCTGTCAGCATCCACCTCGCTCTCCTCTGGGAGGTGATGCACCCCTCCGGGCCGTCTCTGGGGTGACACTGCCACCCTGGGGCCACCAGACAGCCTGGCAGTGCCCAACATCCCACCCGAGGACTGGCAGAGTGACTGGGATGCCTGGTCTCCCCGCCGTGCCCGTGCCCATCGCCCACCCTGCGGCTGCCTGGGAAGGGAGCGTACCTGTCCCGGTGGGGTACCCTGCCTTTCCTCCTAGGCCGATGCCGGCTCCTATCCCGCCGGGCCCGAAGCCTGCAATCACAAAGAGAAAGGCAAAGCCAGGTCAGGCACTGGCCCCAGGAAGGGGGATGAGGCAGATGGAACAAATCCCTCAGCCCAAAGGATCTCCCCCTGCCGGTGTCCGGGGATGTAGGGGGGGATGCCGGAGCCAGCACCCCCTGGGTTGAGATGCCAGTTCAAACACCCCTTCCTGCTGCTGGCCGCGGCTCAGGACGTGTCCTAGCGGAGAGGCAGCCAGCCAGCAACCGCTGCCGGAGCCGCCGCGTGCCTGCGGATTTAACACCTCCTGGCCCCGCGCTGTGGGACGCCAGGAGAGCCGGGATGCTTCCAGCCGGGTCCACAGCCTCCACGGCAGGGCAAGGCACGGGTCCCCTGAGGGGCCACCTTGCCCCGGGAGCGGGATGCCCCTCACACCATCCTGGGGCTTGGTGGCCACGGGGCCGGAGTGGCAGCCGGCAGAGCCGGCGAGGAGCTACGACCGCGGAGCAAAGGCTAGGAGCACTCACCGTAGGGCAGCTTACCAGTGGTGTAGGGCAATCCATAGCCACCTGGAGAGGAGAGAAGGTGGCGGGTTAGCACCTGGCTGCCGGTGGCCGTGCCCCCTCTGCCCCGCGGTGTAGCCCCTCTCTGCCAGCCGGCTGTGTGGCACCAGCCCTCAGGGCTCTTTCTGATGGGATACCAAATCCTCTGGGATACACCCCTCCATGACGCAGCCAGGCCAGGAGACGCTCTTCTCCATCACCTTGGAAGCCGCGGCTCCAAAAAGAGCCGCTCGCTCTCAGCCCTGCGCCGAGGGCTGCGGTGCCTGGAGCCGGTTTTGCAGGAGCCTCCTGTAACCCCTTCGGCGGGGGGTCCCCCGGGAGCCCTGCGGCGAGAGCTGTACCCAGCTGGCTGCGCCGTGGCCAGCTCCAAATGAAAGGTTTTAATTGGAATCAGGGCTTGGGAGCCTCCACTGAAACGTGACCTCATGAGGAGGTCGGCGCGAAGGGACGGGGAGGGATTACGAGCGGGAACATCGCGGCTGGGGAAATGTCTCCTTGCGAAAGAGCAGGATCCCACCGCTCGGGATGGCGTGGGGATGCCCGTGACTCGGCGGGGACCGCGCGCTTGGGAGCTGGCAGCACCGAGCTCCCTTCATCGCCGGCAGCGGCCTGAGGAGGGGTGACGGGCTGCCACATCCCTGATGGGGACACCTCGAGAAGCACGTAGGGTGGAGGGTGTCTCACCCACGCGGGCAGGGTGGGGATGCGGCTGCCTGCAGCCAGGACGGGATTGCTCATGGCAAAGCATCTCCTTGAGCACAGGACACTGTCCCCTCCCGCCAGCCAGCATGTGGGGACCAGATTCCCCTCCGCCCTGCAGGCTGTCCCATGGTTTCTCACGCCGGCGCAGCGTTGTGGAGTACAGGGGCTTTCCAGGCTGCGACAGCCACGACCGGCACTGGGTATCCCCCACCTTGGGGACCCCCCCATGCCCATCCTGGGGCACCGCATCAGCTCCTTGCCCAGCCCCAAAGCTGTGGAAGGCTCTGGCACTGGGTGACACACATGGAGGTGACTCCAAGGTTCTGGAGTCCAAGCCCTTGGACCTCCGTTTCTTTTGCTGGGTCCAAGCCCAGCTCCCCACCACCCCCAGCTGGATGCAAGAGCAGCCCCCGCCCGGGGCTGTGTGCACGCATCCTGCCCGGCGCGGGGATGCCATCAGCATCGCTGGTGGGGCTCAGGGCCGATGGGCACACTGAAAGCCGGACCAATGCCACCCCGGTGCGGTCCCCATCCCTACGGCATCGTGTGGGACCCTGATTTCAGCCACAGCTTCAGGCTGAGCCCCCAGCCAGTGGGGTGGCCCCGGGGCCACCTCCTGAGTGGGGACAGCAGAGAGCAGGAGCTGGCTAGGGCTTTTTGAGCGAATCATCCAAAAATGGGACTTTCCACTGAAAATGTTATTTTCCCCGCTGTCCCCTCATCCCCTCTCAACCTGGACCTACTGCAGCAGGGACACTGCAGGGGATGAGGGGACGTGGGGCAGCCCCTTGGTCCATCCACAGCACCAGAGCTAGAGCCTCCCCACGCTGCCAAGCCCTCCGAGGTGACACACTGGCATCACCCAGCTTCCCGGGAAGGACCAGGGTGTCATGCAGCACCCGGCAGCTGGAACCACAGCTGGGGACACCACCACTGTCCTGCTGGTCCCCGCGAGGGGCATGAGGCACCGACAGGGCTCCCTGGCCGAGGGGACGGGTGTTCTCCCCTGGTTTATTTAACGAAGGCTCCCCATAAAGTGGGTCAGCCGGCAGCGGCGTCCTGTCCGGGCTACGGGCCACTGGCGGGGCCGCGGCGGGACGGAGCCAGGCCCGGCCGCGCCACGCGCCAGCGCTGGGCTCGCCGCACCGGGCACCCCATGAAAGGCAGCCGGGAGGCCAGACGGTATCCGATGGCGGCGGGGCCGAGTCGCCCTAACGAGCGTAACTCTGCCTCCGCGGGAGGAAGCCGGAGCGGGCCAAGTATTTCTGCCGCCGTTTGCGGCGACGGGCCCTGGCGGGGGGAATCCGGCGGAGCTGCCGAGGCTGGGACCTGCTCCCCGGGGGTGGGCTCCCCCCGCCAACACTTTCCTGCCTGCAGCAACTTATTTTGGTGAGTGGGAAAACGGCCCTGGATCTACTCGCTCCCCAGCACCCCAGGGATGCGGGTGCCCAGCCCTGCTCCTCTGGGATGCTCTTGGGACCAGCAAGGTAGCAGCATGGCCCCTGGGACATAGCGCTCTGTACTGGCCGCCTGGCACTGCCCATCCTGCCACTGCCCATCCTGCCACTGTCCCTGCGTGAGCACGGACAGCTGGGGATGGGGAAAGCGGGCAACCGGCACAGGGCTGGGAGATGGAGGTCCCTGGAGCAGCCCAGCCTGGGAAAGGGGCACTGAGCACCCCCAGGCTTCCCTGGGCTGGGTCTGAGCCTCATCTCAGCAGGCAGCGGGGAGGAAGACCTGCCCGGAGCCCCGTCCCCACCACCTGCCTGCCGTCAGCATCCTTGGCTAGAGCTCCTTGACCCAGGACATTTGGCTCAGCGATGCCCGGCACAGCCCAGGAGCCACAGAAAGCAGCCGGCCCCTGCAAGGGCTGTGCCTCATGCCAGGAGGAGCTGGCAGGGACAGGCTGGGGTGGCCTGTCCCAAAGCACGTCCCCAGAACATGCTCTTTCCTACCTTTCAACAGCTGGAGAGTGGCACATCATCCTCCTCGTGGGCTGGGGGCAAGACCACCAGCAGCGTGCAGGCAGCTGCCCGCGGGGCTGCGGCAGGCAGGGCTGCTGCTGGGCTCGCCCGCCCAGCGCCCCTTGCTCTGTCCTCCTGTCCCAGGGCCGGCGCCAGCGCTCCCAGGTCCAGGGGACCCGGGGACACCACGGCTCAGCCCTGGGGAACGGCGGGTCCTTCTCCTGGCACTGCCGGGGGTCCTTCACCCCCAGCCCCGCTGGCTGTGGCAGCTTACCTGGGAGCTTAGGAGCTTTGATGGGATACCCCAGAGGGACACCGGGCTGCTGACCTCCAAAACCTCCCAGTCCTGCAAAGCCAACAGCAGACTCTCACCTGGAGCCCGCGCCCAGGCTGCCACCAGTCCTTGCGAAAAGGGAGCCCCCCGGGGCACCCCGAGAGAGGAGAGCGGGTGGCTTGGGAAGCCCTGAGGCATCTTCTGGCACGGGGAGGCCACGGCTGCGGTGAACAGGCTTGGGAAGGAAGAGAAGGATGGGCGAGAGAGATGCAACACTCACCGGGGATTCCTGCGAAGGCTCCCGCTCCTAGACAAAACCACAAAGGCAACCACATGAGCCTCGGGGCTGGTCCTCAGGGCCCAAACTGGTCTGTGTGGGCTCAGCCGGGGGGGGCGGCTTCGCTTGCCCACGTGCCCTGTGGGGCTGTGAGCCCAAAGGATGGGCTGGAGCCAGCCCCAGCAGGATGGGGACGAGGGCAGAGCTGGAGCCACCCTCCACCCCGCTGTCCCCAGGAGACGGAGGGGACTTACCTGGACCTTTCGGCTTGACGCCAGCGCCAGTGGGTACGCCGGGCAGCACTCCCACACCGGGGCTCCGGACGCCTGCGGCAGAGACCAGAGGGGCCAGTGAGCATGGTGGGGCATCGCGGCACTGCTGGTACCCGAGACCCCTGCACCCAGCCCCCAAATCCTTGTCACCCATCTCTGGCTCAGCACTAACCCTTGTACCCCGGGACAGGGTACCTTCATCCCCCGGGGGCTTGCTAGGACCCCCCACGCCAGCCTCCCCGCACCCCCTGGGGAAGGGTTTGCTCCAGCCCAGGGGTTCCCTGTGCTTTGAGGGGGGCCGGGCTGCCCACGCAGGAGCTCGGGGTGCCCGCAGGGTGCGTGGCACCCACGAGTGGGTCCCACCGGTGACGGTAAAGCACCAGCCCCTGCCATGGTACAGCCAAGCCCGGGCATTGCTCTCTGCCCCGGTGGGGTCCGGTGGCTTCGTGCAAGCTGAGGCCCTTTGGGGAGCAGGATGGGGGGGTCCTGCCTGCTGAGCCCCGACCCTCCAGGGGCAACAGGCAGCACTTTGGCCTTGCAGTCATTTGGGTTGGGTTTTCGGTGTTGGGTGGCTTTTTTTTTGCTTTGGGGTTTTGTTTTTTTTTTTCCTTTTTCCTTTTACGAATGTCTTTCATTATAACTCACGCGTTCTCAGACATGGAAAAGACATTCCTGACCAGCAACACACTTCTCCTTCTGACGGTGTCGAAACATCTTGTTTTCACAAGTTTTCCTCCCCCAAATTACTTTGCAGTGAGGAATTCCTCTCCCCCCGCCACCACCTCCTCCTCCTTCCCACGCCGCCTTTGGCTGGGCAAGCCGGCCCCGGCGTGTCCGTGCCAGCTCCTCTCCCGGTGCTGATGCCGCCCGCTCCCATGGAGCTTGGCACGAGACCCCCGGAGACGCCGGGTCCCCTCAGCCTTTGGCACGGTGGAAATGTCACTACGGCCCCAGCGAAAGGGTTTGGAAACCGCAGGCAGCAGCGATGGGGCAGGCAGGGAATTGCGGGCAGCGTGGGGCTGCCCCCAGCCTTCTGCTGGGCTGTAATGCCCGGGGTGCAGCTGGGCTCAAGGCGATGGACTCAACCCAGGGTGTCGGCACCCTCTCGGAGGTTGGGGTGCTGCTGGTAGGATGGGGACCCCTTCCCAGCTTGGGGTGCTGCTGGCTCACCTGCGCCGGGGAGCACGCCGCCCGGGAAAACTCCAGGAATCCCAGCGCCTGCCGGGTGAGAGAAAGGCTGCGTATGAGCACCTGGCCGGAGCCGTTCCCCGCCCCGGCCCCTGGCTTCGGGGCCGCGCACCTACCTGGTATTTTGGGGGGTTTCCCTGCCGCGCCAACCCCTGGCTGCACCCCGCCAGGTACCACCGCACCTGCGGGCGGCAGAGACCCCTGAGCCCCCCGCACCGCCTCCTGCCCACCCTGGCAGGCACGGGGACAAGGCTGGGCTATGCTGGGGACGAGGGGTGTTTCCTACCTGTGGGGACCCCGAGGCCACCAGGACCACCGACTCCTGGCACGCCACCAATGCCAGCACCTGGGGGCATTGGGAAGAGGAGTGTACCAGTGGGAGATGGCACCGCTGGGCTACGGGTGGCCAGAGTGGTGCCAAAGGAAGGGGCAAGCTCAGGAAGGCTCTTGGGGGGCAAAGGGGGCACCCTGAGACAGTATCAGGGATGGGTCCCCCAAACCTGGGCACAGGGACCAGGCAGCTTGGTTGCTTTCTGCTCCTGGGGGCTCAAGTTTGGCCAGTGCCCCTTTCCCAGCACGCCAAGACCTGCCGGGGTCCCTCCGAAATGGCGAGGATCCCCACCAGAGCAGCAACTCCCACTTCCACCCCCCAGTTCCAGGGGAAAAGCTCTCCTAACCCAGATTCCCAGGGGACACCAGGAGCCCCCAGGGGCTCCCCAGGCCCCCGCTTTGCCTTGTTTCCTGGCCTGGCGTGGCCTTGGACATCCCCGGCACTCACCAGCTTTCGCAGCAGCCTTGAGCGCAGCGGCAGAGGCAGCACCTGGGAAGACGCCCCCGGGGAAGGCGCCTCCGGGGAATAGACCCGCAGCACCTGCGGGAAGGGGAATCACCGCCGTGAGCATCCCCAAAAAGCAGCCGGCGAGAAGGCGCCCTGCCCTCCCCACCGGCCCCGGTGGGCGCAGGGGCTGGGGGGCTGCGGGGGGCTGCGCGGCGCTGCGGGGGGCTGGCGTTAGGCTGGGCAAGGCGGTGGTTAGCAGGCACTGCCCTGTCCTGCACCAGCTTCTCCTGCATCCCCCCATCCGATACCTGCTCCCATCCATCCGCATCCCACCCGTCACCAGCTCTGCCAACACCACCCGGGGCACCCTGCGGTGTCACTCGCTGCTGTGCACCCTGGGGACCCCTGTGGCCCCGGGCAGGCTGGCAGGACACATGCTGGCACTGTCCCTCTGCTGCAGACCCCGCGGGGACCCCAGCTCCCTCCTCGCCTATCGCTGCTTGGGGTCACCCAGCCACCTTGTGGGGGGACCTCAGGGCTGCCTGTTGGTGGCTGCCAGTCCCTCAGGTCTGGGAAGGGCGCCCAGCCCGGCTGGGACCCACCGGGCAGGCTACGGAGAGCACCCGATGGGGACAAGGCACGTGTTGTCCCCAGGGTGGGTCCCTAGGGACATGGCTCCAGGGAGAGTCCGGAGCCGGGGCGGCCGGTGGTCTGCGCTCACCTGGCTGCAGGCCAAGTGGGCCGAGTCCCCCGAGTCCTCCGACCCCTGGAAAGAGAAGCGGGATGAGGTAGCGGGGGGATGGCCGGGGTCAGAGGAGCAGGAGCGTCCCCCTTGCACCATCCCTGTGGGACAGGCGGATGCCCTGGGGACGGGCAGAGGGACGGGTGACAAACATGCCCGCCAGCATCCGGGTCCCCCATCCCGTCCCTTTCTGCCTCGCCCGCCTCCCACCCCGCCGGGCCACGAGGGGATGGAGCCGAAATGTTTATGGCTGAAGGAATGAGTCCCTCCGGCTCCGGCCAGCGCTGCCTTCCAACATCTGGGGCTAATCAGCCCTCGCTCCCTCCAGGCGCAAATTCCACTGCCTTTGGCTCAGGGCGCGGACACCGCTCCGGCTGGGGCTTCGCGGCCGCGTCGCGTTTGGTTTTAATTATGCCGAAATAAAGGGCCTTGTTTTTCTTTCCACGAGCTGAAATCTGAGTAAACGGAGGTTGCCGGCCCCCGCCTCGGGCTGGCGCTCCCGCCGCGCAGACGGGAGGGCTCGGGGGGCTGGGGGTGCAGAGTGCCCCTGCCCCGGGGCACCGCGGGCACCCCTGGGGGGGGCAGGGAGGGGAGCCCCGGGTCTCCATCTAAAACAGCATCTTTCCCTGGGCCTCCATGGTCACCGGGCATCTCCGCTGGCACCACATTTGTCCCCTGCACTTTCGGTCCCTGCCTCCCCGGCACATCCCAGCCGTGCCCAGCAACGGGCCCCAGGCTCGGTGCATCCTCCTGCTGTCAACTCATTTCTCTCCCGCTGATGCCCCCTCTCTCCCCTTCATTCCCAGGCCAGGCAAACCCCAGCGTGGGCTGCGGGAGCCCCAGCAAAAGCTGCTTGGCCACGAAGGCAGGCGGAGGTGCTGCCAGCTTCCCGCGGGCACCGGCTCCTGGCAGGGCTGAGAGAGCATTGCCTGGTTGGCATCTTCCCGAGGAGCTTTGGCGCAGGTTTGCAGGCAACAAGCACCCCG
>VXBO01011376.1:148876-180511 GCA_013400135.1 Rhinoptilus africanus | reverse complement strand
CTGCCCAGGGAGGGGGTGGATTCCCCATCCCTGGAGGTGTTTCAGAAAAGGGTAGATGAGGTGCTGAGGGACAGGGTTTAGAAGGGGTTTTTGTCAGGGGGGGTTAATGGTTGGACTTGATGATCTTAAAGGTCCCTTCCAACCTCACCCATTCTATGATTCTGTGATTCTGTGATAAATATTTAGCCCCGGGGCATGGCTGGCCAAGCCCCTGCAGAGAGCACAGTGCCGGGAGCAGGGGGTGCCCTCGGGGGAAGGCATGTTGCCCCCCCAAGGCGGCGGGGGCCGCTTGGCGGCTGCGATGCGCCCTGCCATCTCCGCCGTAGCTGCTTTTCCTCGCAGCACTTCACAACTCAGCACTCTTGAGTTAATTAGAGAACCATATGCCCCTTTCTCGCACATCATAAAAGCGCGTGTTTAAAGCCGGGTGATAAAAGGGAGCATTAGTCTGGGTGACTGCAGGGCTCTGATCTCAGCTCGGCTCCGCGCGCTGCCTCGCTCTTCTGGACCGCGCTCAGACCAGGTGGAAACGATGTTTGAGTCCGTCTGAACTCGCTTTCCTGCCAGCTTGCTGGAGAGACTACCAAGTATTTTACAGCTCCCTCCCAGGCACGGTTTGTTCTCTAACACCCTCTGCCTGTCCCTGCTTAACTCTCCTGGCTCCCTCCCGCGCCGCGTGCTGAGTTTCCATCTCCCAAAGGAAAATTGGGACCTTGCTTGGCGCTGGCTTGCGGCAGCGGTCAGCAGGTCTGTCCCTGGTTTTGGTCTTCAGGTGGTTTGAAGCTCTTCGAGATGGCCATGGACCCTGCAGCCTGCTCTCCCCCGGGGCACGCAGGGTGCAGGGCACATTCCCAAGCCACGGCTTTGAGCGCGATCCGGGGGGACACCGGAGCATGGGGCAGCGAGTGCCTGGAGATGGCTGGTCCAGCTGCTTTTGTGCCAGTCACTGTATATATCCAGAGACCTCCTCTTTCCTCCCCTCTGCCTGGAGGACACATTTCTCTCCCATCCTAAGCGTGCAAGGCATGTTATTCCACATGCCAGATGGTTTATGTTAAAAGCTCCCTTTTTCTCCTTTCCGCTTTCCTTAAAGAGTCTCAGACAGGGAGGTGAGGACCCTGTCTGCTCTGGTGAGGACCACCTAATCTGATTAGTTCCCTTTTGGCACAAGGCACATCCAGGCTGCCATCATCCCAAAATTTGAACAGGAGATGGAGAACAGCCCTCGGCAAAGAACCGTGGGGGCTGCGCGTGTCTGATGAGCAGGAAAGCTATGGAGCTGCAGAAAGAGCCCGCGGCATTCTACGAGCCGATGTGGCTGCCTTGGGAAGCCCAGAGTTGTGGAGAATCACCGGTATTGTGAGACGGTGTGGCCCAAGGAGGCCACTGGGGAAGGGGACCTGGCAGCCACCTGCAGAGGGATCTGAACTGGGAAAAATCCTCCCAGTGGTGCGTCTGCTGCTCCATAAGGAAACTGGGGGGGGGGGGGGGGGGGGGGGGGGGGGGGGGGGGGGGGGGGGGGGGGGNGGGGGGGCAGCTGTACCAGGCTGAATGGCAGGGCCACCGCGGCAAGGAGCCATGCAGCTCCTGTGTCCTCTGAGCAAGCACTGAAGGACGGGGAGATAGGAACCACCTGCAGGTCCATGCACCAGGGATCTGTGCTTGGAGGATGGGGATAGTGCTGAGAAGATCATGTTCAGTGGCTGAAGAGAGGGAAAGTCACTGAATCACAGTCTGGTTGAGGTTGGAAGGGTCGTCTTATCCAACCCTCTGCTCAAGCAGGGTCACCTACAGAAAGTTGCCCCTGGACCGTGTCCGTTGGGCCATGTCCATGACTTGGACCATGTCCAGATGCCATTGCTAAGGTGGAGAGGAGCTGGAGCTGTAGCCTGGGACACTTCAGAAAGGACAGGACAACATCCTCTGATGGAGCTAATCGTCCTGCTCCCGTGGGAGGCTCACAGTGGCTTTCTTGCCTGCAAGTCTGTGGCACCATGACTTCTCTCTGCTGCAGCACCGGGACCAGGACCAGTGTCTGGAAGAACATCCTCAGTACTGGCCCCTGGGCGGGGAGGGCCTCAGCACCTTGCCCTCCTTTGGGGACAGTCAGTGACAGCACCAGCCCTGCCGGAAAGATGTGCAGAGAGACGAGGAGCCCAGTAGAGACCCAGCACGCTCCTGCTGCTGCTGCAGCCCTTTTAGACATGAATTCCTGAGTCTCCGGGGTCAGTGGTGTCCCCGGGAGGAGGCTTGGGGAGAGCTGTACACCACGTCCCTGCCCGGTCAAGCACCCGGAATGCTCCCTGGCTCCGGGACAGCCCCGGCTCGCTCTGCCTGCCCAGCATCCCTGGGACCTGGCTGCAGAAAAAGGCGAGGAGGCTGAGCTGTGAGCAGCGAGCCCCATGTTATTTTTGCTGTGCTCAGAGCCTTGCCCCGCGTTCCTGTTTCCCTGTGCTATGTTTAGACAAATTTGCAGGACACACTTGCTCCTGCTCCAAAAACGTCTTCTTTCTGCACGATTCTGAAGTCTGACAAGGGGGGCAGGCGAAAGCCAAGACGAGGTCCCAGGGTCTGCGTGCCTGGGCCAGGCGGACGGCACGAGCAATGTTGGCACTGGGCTTCCCTGGGCTTAGCAGCGCTGGCTTGATCCTCCCCCGGCAGATTTGGGTGGATCGTCTCCGCCTTGCACACGGCATCTCCAGGGCTCGAGCATCCTATCGTGATCTGCTGGGTGGACCACAGGGAGACCGCGGCTGCCCCATGTCCCTTGCTCTTGACGCACCCCGGGAACTGCAAGGGGAAGAGCTCAGAGGAGCATCTCTCCCAGGACCTTGCACAGGGAGCTCTGCCGAGCTCGTGTCCACCTCTTGAACGTCATTACAGCTTCACGGCCAGGTGTCCGGCTTTGCTTGCTTGCCGAAGCCTAGGAGAATGGGGTCACCTTTCAGGGAGACAAGTGTTAAATGTTGCCCTTCCTCCTCTGGCTCTGGCAGCCGAGCGCTCATCTCTGCAGTGCCTAAGTGGGGAGATTATTAAGTGAATATGAACATCCTTGAGTCTAATCCACACGCAAATGCAAAGTTAAATTGAAACCAGAAGATGGCTTTAGCAGCACGGTTTATAGCCATTAACCCTTGGAAGACATGAACTGGCCTCCCCTTGCAGTGCCAGGAGAAGGTGGCCCAGCCAAAACCCCAAGCGTGGCCTGGGGAGGAGGAAGGCTGGAAGAAACCGTGGCCACGGCTGGTGTCTGTGCTGCACCTCCACCTGCCAAGCCCCGTACCCAAACCCAGGCGTTCACCAGGACACAGTGGGGTGGCTGGTGTGCACGGCTTGGGGTCAGCACTATCCCAAAGGGGGGATGCATCTTCCAGCCCAGTAGGGCTCCTTGGATGGTCTTGCCGTGCACCCAGAAGTGCTCCCTGCTGCCCTGCACCCACTGGAGCCCCTTGGAGACACACAGACCTTTTGGGAGGAAAACATATGCCCCACAAACGCTTTTGTGTGATGCCCAGAGACCCTGCTCCTCTCTCCAACCCCCCTGTGTCAAGTGCTGGACCTCAGAGGAGGCACTCGGCGGCAGTGGGACACTCGGCCCTGAGGGTGGGAAGTCCCCGCAGCGCAGTTGAGCAGGACAGACAAGGCAATCTGCAAAGTGTCCCTGGCCACAGAGCAAGGGGAGAGGGTCAGGGTGAGGAGGACAGAGGGAGAGGTGGTGCACGGGACATGGAGAGCTAGGGCAGAGCGGTTGGCTGTGCCCAAGGCGGGAGCCAATGGACAACCACGTGTTTCCAGTGCAAAGGCAGAGTCACATCAGCCTGTGTTCACGTCTGCTGCCTTGGGCTGTGCCTGCCCGTCCCTCCTTCCCCAGCCACCTTCTGTCCTCACCCCAGTGCCCTGTCACCAGAGCCAAGCTGGGACCACGCCGAGGGGCTTCCCCTCTTCGTCACACCCTCCCATTCTCTGCAAACCCCTCTTTGAATCCCAGAAACCTTCTTGGGGCTGGGATCTCTCCGAGACTCCCAGCTACCCACGCGTCCCTCGCCACGCTCGCCTGTCCGAGCGCCCGGGTCTCGGGGCAGCCTGTTCCAGGGAGCGCAGGCGGCTGCCAGCGGGAGTGAAGGTGCAGGAGGGGAAGGCTTAGGACATGGTTGGCAGGGCCGCGGCCGCCCCTGCTCCAACAACCACAGAAATATGTAAATGAGAAACTCGGCCCCTTATTTATGAGACTTCACGATTCATTTTTCATTTGGGGAATGTGAACGAACGAAAATATGAAATATTTCTCCGATGACACAGTTTCCACCCAGAAAGCACATTCCTTGGAGGCGATGTGCATGTGCACAGGGGCCACATGGGACCAAGCCTGGACCCTGGTGCAAGCTCCCCTTGGCGAAGCGGTGGAGGCTGCGGGGCCAAGTTCCGCGGCAGAGCTGCGGTGGGACAGCAGTGAGGGTCTTGCTGAACTGAAAAGCCCTGCCAGGGTGCTGGGATAGAGCTGGGAGCAGCAGATAGAGCTAAACTGAACCTGGCCCAAGGGGAGAGGGGACAGATTGCACCTCCTTGTCCTCCTCCTTTACAACTAGAGCAAGGCTTCAGCCTCCTGCTGCACACTGAAAAGAGCTTTCCTCCTCCGTACAGCTACAAAATACACACTCCTGGCAGTGCCTGAATTTCCCAAGTATGTACAAGTATCCCTGTTTATTGCCTTAATAGTTAAAATTCATTACTGTCTGGCTCCTTCAGAATGGCTCCTCCAGGTCAGTGTTTCCATGTCCTCCATGAGCCCCATGGGGAAAATCCACACTACTAAAATCTATAGTATCTCTGGATTTAGTATCCGTGCTATAAAGACCACGATCTCATGGGCCAGACCTTGCTGCCTCCCAGCAGCATCAGTATCTCATAAACCAGGCACGCTCTGTCTTATGGTCCTCCCTATTCCCACCGCTTTCCTGGAAGGGCTATTCCAGCCCTTACCTTCCCCTAGCCCTGAGGCAGCAGAGAAGTGTCCTGTGCCAGTTTGAACCCTTCCATGCCCCTTCCAGCAGCATCCTCCAGCTGCTGCAGAGCCGTGCTGCCACGCAGACTCTGATTTCCCCCCAGCCTCTGCGATTAGCCGTGCTCCTCCAGTCCCCTGGGTCTTGGAGGGGAGCAATCTCTTTCCTGGTGGCCCCAGCTGTGTCTGCTGGACCACAGAACTTTTATCGCACACCTTCCCGAAGAGCTCACACAAACCCCTGTTACAACTCATAGCTGCTTCCCTCTGCCCTGACTCCTCCTGTACCTGCTGCTGTCTCATAGCCATGTGCAATTAGCCAGCATCCCGTTATGCTGCTCCCCTGCCCCAGCCTTGCCTCTAATTGCCTTTACAACTGCGAAAATAACCTATATTCAGAATCCTTCCTGTTAGTCCCACAGTGCAGGATCTTTTCCTTTGCACCTCCAGGAGCTGCATCCCAGAGGAAGCCTCCTCATAGGGACAGAGGCGAGAGGCTCCCAGGGCTCCAGGGAGACCTGTCTCAGGGCTGGGGGTGGCTGATGAGCCCCCTGCCCTTGCTGGCCCTCCCCAGCCCACACTGACCTATTCCCCTGGGAGCTGCATTGGGTTGAGCCAATTCTTGTCGGACTGGGGTAGGTGGGGTCCCCTGGGCTGAGACCAACACTGGGTTTGGTTTCCTGGGGACATTGTGATAAGCCACGCTATGGTGGGTGCGCCATTGACCTGACAAGAAATGCAATGCATTTAGGATGGGGGCCATCCTGAGATTAACTTTAATCTCCACTCTCCTCTCCATACACTGACCCCTTCCCTTTATTGACTTAGCTAGAAAGTCTTTTGCTATTTGTTTGAACTGCCTTCGCAAGGTCCAGCTCAGCTTGACTTCTGGCAATTTTCAGTTACGTTGGACACTTCCAAGTCCTCAGACTCACGTTCCCCTGACAATCCGCCTGGTCTCTTTAAATTCCATTCATTCTCACTGTCATTTCTGGTGGGCAAACCACTGTTGCAAGGGTTACCAAATAGTTTTGTACCTTTGCCTTGAAAACCCTGCCATCCTCTGGCACATTCAGCCTTGGAGCTCTTCGGTTCAGTTGACCCCAGTGTCTGAGTCTCTAAACTTTTCCCAGTAGGGGAAAGAGAAATACTCTACCTGAACCGCTAATCTGGCAGAGGTTATTCTTCAGTTTGTTTTAGATGAAACCTATGCCGTCAACGTGCACGTTCTGCAACCGACGTTTCTACCGTATCTCCCCAACAGCAAAGACCAAGTCTAAAATAGTAAATTCTGGGGCCATCTATCAGCTCCCACGTCCCAGAATAGTTGGTAGCATTTGCTCTCCAATCTATATCTGGAAGTGGAAGGCTCCCACTGTGACAGTAAGATTTATGAGCAGTTGAGATTAAGGGACATATCCAGACTGCTTGCTCCGGTGCCTAAAAAAGGACTTGAGCACGACTGATGTGAAGAGCCCCCTGGATCGAGCTGGGCCCCTGCTCCATGGGCCTGTGTTAGAAGAAGCCTGTCTCAGCCAGCGCATCCCTCCACTCTGCCCAGCTCCCCTGGGGACAGAGACAAGGACCCCATCCCACCCATCGTGTCACCGCCACGGTGGCTGCAGCGACTCCAGCATGGGAAGCTTCTGAGTTGACCCAGAAATACTTGAGCGCCACCATGATCATGCAACACTTCTGTCCACAGCCTCCTTTTTACAAGCCGCAGATCCCAAGCTGGAGGCAGCCCCAGTGCTCTGGAGGTGCCTGTTTCTCTACACAGTCCTGGAGATATTTCTTCTTCTCCCAGAGCAAAGCCTGCAGCCAAAGTCAGTAAAACCTCAACCACATCAACGATCAAAGCCTTTTCAACTGAGCAGGTTTCTGGCATATTCTCGCTGCTGTATTATTATGTTTCTGCATGGCATTCCCCGTCACGGGGGTCATCCCGTGCCCCTCATTCCTGCTGTGTCCCCTTCACCACAGCCGTGTCCCACACCAGATGTCTTGTCATGAAATACATGAGCTCCTGCCACAGCACGCACTCCTCTCCATGGTTTTGGCCTCATTCATATTCTCTGATGACCCCAGTATCATCACCCCCTTAACCCCAGCACCTGCCCAGCCCCTCATCCCCTTGAGCTGAGCTCTTGGTTGAGCACATTTGCTGAGAGCAGAAACCTGTGGGCATCGAGCGGTGACACCAGTGGGGCAGAGGCACAGCAATTTGTACCTTCACTCATTTGTGCCGTGCCCAGATGAGCTCTTGGTGGGATTTAGCATTGTATTTGGGTTGGGACGGCTATAAAAAGGTGATATGCTGGAGTGTGTCCATTGCTCACCAAGATCTTAAGGGGCTGGAGCATGTGAGGCATGAGGGGAGGCTGAGGAAAGAAGGTTTCTTCAGCTAAGGGACTCTCTAGTTGCTGTCTCCAGCTGCCTAATGAGTTATGGAGACAGAGCCAGACTCTTCTCAGAGGTGTGCGGAGAAGAATCCAGGGAAGATGTGTGCAGAAGAATCCGCAAGCTGCGGCAAGGGGAAATCCAGCATGACGTGAAGAAAAAGCTTTTCACAGAGAGGGTGAAAATCCTGCTTGGAGATGTTCACAACTGGCCTGGAGGAAGCCCAAAGCCACCTGGTCTCTCCTGGGAGCTAGCCCTGCTCTGAGGAGGAGGCTGGAAGGAAGGCACCACGGATCCCTCCCAGTCATCAGCTCTGTGCCATACTACGATGTCCTGTGTACTTTAGTGAGCAACTCACGGTCTCGGCTTTTATTCCAATTAATGGAGCTTTTTTCCCCAAATATAAACAGTCTGGTCTTTTCAGGAAAATCTGCCGGCCTCCCTTCAGAGCCAGGGAGCCACATTGCCGGTTATAGCCCGGCCATTGATTTACTGGTGTGACTACGGCCAAGTTGGACGGCGTCTCTGTGCCGAGATCCAGCATCCTCGAAATGCAGGAGAAACCCAGTCTATCAGCTGGTCCATCTCATCCTAATCCAGCGCAGGGCCTTCGCAATGATCAGCGTAATAAGCTTTCAGATGAAAGCCACTGGGGGAGTGCATCCATCATTGTTAGCCTGATTAGAGCTAATTCACAACACGTCAGTTTTCTAGAGATTGTGTCTTTTTCTCTGCCCCGCTTCCTGTTTGCAAGCAGATTGCAGCAGTCTTTAATTAATTGTGGCTTGAAATTATTCAGGCGCTTCTCGGGGAATAAATCTTCCCCGAGCGAACAGGGCGTATTGCAGCGAAGGCACAGCACAGAGGGGGGGAGAGAAATGTCCCCCCGGGGCAGGGCTGTGTCCTTGTCCGAAAGCACTTGTCCTGCTCTCGGCCGGTGCCAAGGCCCGGGGCTGACCCCCATCCTCCGCGCGTTTTGGAGCTGAGCACTCCTGTTCCTGCGCCGTTCCAAGGGCTGAGCTCTCTCCCGCTTGCGAACGGCCGGTACAAAGCGTCTGCAGCCGAATCCCGATCTGCCCGTTGAATCCAAGTGAATTTTCCTTGGGAATTACTTTCACTACTTGCTCTGCTGTTGCTGTCAGAGGGCCATGAGAAGTGATTGCCATAATAATGGTTGAAATCCAGTTTCCCTTCTAAGCCTTTTTTTATGTTATTTAGAGCTTGAATCAACTCTTTTTTGGTTGAAAGTTTCCACTCTTGGGCTCAAGCCAAAAGCGGATTTTTCAAGAAATTGGAACCGACTGGGTTCAGTCATTTCTGAGTCACACACATGGAAAAATACACATTTCCCCCTTGCGCTCCACGGAGACACTTTGGACATGTACGACTCAAAACCAGCTGGAGCAAGAGACTTCAGACTTGGCTTGTTTGAGAGTCCACACCGAGGTGTAAAAATCAATCCAGGTTTGGAGGAGCTCGTATTGGCATTTTCGCACTTCCCTCCCCAAAAGAACCATCGACTGGTGCGCAAGGGGCGAGAAGACGCTCTGTCCTCTCCCCCGTTGCTTTACATTGCTTTCTCCAATGGGATAATCCCAGGGGATTAGCATTTAAAGTAATGAATGTTTAAAGTTAGCAAGAGAAGAATTCCAGCAATGTTCAATTCTTCCTAAGCCCCTTAAATGGAGCCGGGCTGAGGGGGCCTCGAACAGGGAGACATCAGTCAGCTTCAGAAGTCAAATGGAGTAAACACGGGCAATAGTCCTGTCCTCAGTCTAGGACAAACATGGGGGGACTCTGTCACCCCAGATGGCCGAGCAGTTTGGGTGGCGTTGGACTAACCATCCCCGTTGCAGACCCAGGCGGTGGGGAGCAGTTGGCATTTGCTCCGGAGCATCCGGGAGGGTTTTGCGTGACTTGCCTGGGAGTGAAGCGTGTCAGAGGCAGGAATGGAAGCCAATGTCTTAGACACCAAACTCCTAACCAAAAAAACCTTTCTTCTCTTAATGACTTGTGTCGAGACCACATGAATGTTGCTGCTGGAAGTTGCTGCCTTCCCCTCCTTGTCTCCCCGAGGAGGTTGCTGGGCATGGGATGAGCAGTCACCACGAGACACCAAAGGTAGCTCCTGGAACAGGCAAGCACACTTGTCTGGATGGACAGTGTGTGGATGCCACCAGACCTGCCCTTTTGTGCCCGAGCTGTGGGCTGAGGGGGGGTCAGTCTCCATCCCCACCCCACGGGTATGGGGCACTTCCAGGTGTGGGGCTGTGCCAGGGGGTTTTCTCTAAAGAGACAGCCAAAGGAGACTCCAGGTTGGAGGGCTTCCCAAGAGGCCATTCTCTGGAGGTAGGTGCCTGTGCCCAGGGTGCCCTGGGGTGCTCGGGTGGGCTGTGGCCGAGCTGGAGACCCATCGCCTGCTCCGGTCCCCCCCAGCTCTGTGATGTGGGCGATGCGGAGCAGGGAGGTGCCTGCACATGAGAAGCACAGCAATGGCTGGGGAGCAGGGCTGCGATAAGCTGGGTATTTCACACCCTTCCCTGCCAAGGAAGGGTGGGAGAGGCCAGGAGGTGCAAGGGGCTGGGAGAGGAAACCAGCCGCGTGAGTCACCGCAGCGGCCGGCAGCCGATGGGCAGGACACCCACAGGAAAGGCCGTTTCCCCTGGATAAGGTGCAGAGGAGAAGTTGGCACCAGCCCACGGGCACAGGTTGTCCCAAGTGCTGCTGGGTGCAGGGTGCACAGACAAGTGTCAGAGCCAGCTGGAGAAAGGGGCAAATTTTTGCCCAGCACCGTTGGTCCTGATGCGCTGCGCTGGAGGTGGTGGGTTCCCCTGCGCCATGGGACAACTCCTACAAAGGACGTCTTCCACTGGGCTAGGTGTGCTGCCCGGCCCTGAGGCTGCCCAGCTGCCCGTGGTGGCAGGAATACATCGCGGCCGGTCAGCTTTCTGCCAGGGCTGAGGGTGCACGCACATCCCAACTGAAGGGCTTCATGCACTCAGCCCCACCACTGCAGCCTTCTCCTCCCCACAATACCCACACCAGTACCACCGGCACCCAAGTGCTGCCCCAGACCGTGTCTTTGTTCATCTGCTGCAACTTCATCTGCTTAGATGTGCCCAGATGTCCCCCTGCCCCTCATCGGACCCGTGGTCGGAGGACACTTCCAGCACTGGTCATTGGCCCGGTGGGACTTGCGCACCAGGAGTCTCAAGACAGAGGGCTCTTACTGCTTGTGCTCCTTGGGTTGGAGAGAGAACAGCATCTTCTGGCTTCCAGAAAACGTCTCCTGTGAAATATTGGAGCTGGCGTCTCAAGGCAGGTTGTGGAAATCCTGCCCAGCAGGTCACCCCAGGCTTGTCCCCGAAGAACTCCTGGAGAAGTCCTGATGTGGAAGGAGAGCAGAACGCACACCCCACAGGGGTCTTCAGCCCCTCTTTCCTGGAGAGGCCTCTCCTCCGAGGGCTGAGGGCACGCAGGGGGCCAGCAAGTTGCAGGCACTGCCTGACTAAATCCCTCTGGGTGGTGACAAGGGCTGTGAGTGAGCAGATGTGGGAGGCACAAGAAACGTCCCAGTGTCAGAGTACATGGAGTTAGACTGGGGCCATCCCTGTCTCGGCAAGGCTTTGCCTTCCCAACAGCTCCCATGAGATGGAAAGTGGCCTCGGGCCACTGTGTAGGTCATGCCTGGGACTGGGATGGAGATCCAGGCTTTGGTACCAGCCAAGGGGTAAAGGCAGGCAGGGGGGCTGGGGGCGGTGCACGATGGCAGCACAGTGACCCTCGCGGCTTTGAATCATCCACCACTCATCTGGCCGTGGTCCTCTCCACATCCCCAGCCTCCTCTCATCCCACCCACCCACCACCTCCCGTGAGAAATGGGATCCTCTTGCCATCTCCGGTGGCTCCTTGTCCCAGAAAAATGTGGGTAGAACAGAGGGGATGGAGAGGGAACAGGCAGCCTGGCCCACATTGGGAGAGGTGCCCACACTGATGCCCAGGGATGCCCACGGGATGTGAGAGGGGTGTCATGGCATCCGGGGGGGCTCCTGGGTGTTCTGCCATCCCACCCTGCCCCAGACCCGGGGCCAGGCGCTTCCACACCAGCAGAGCTACGCCAGCCGCTTCGCTCAAATAGCTTTTCCCAGTGTTTAACCTGACTTTCCCCCGCTATAACTTAAGCCCATTTGATATCCTGTCTGCCACGAGCGGGGAGAACAGACTGTTCCCTTCCCCTCTGTAGCTGTTTTATGTCTTTGAAAGGACCAGCACGTCTGCCCTTGCCAAGGCTCCGCGAGCCCCATCCCAATCCCCAGAGCCGCTCACCCCACGGACCGACGCTCTCTCCCCTCTCTTTCTCACCACGCCGCGGGCAGCGCGGGCAGCGCGGGCAGCGCCCTGGCATCTGTCCCGCCGCGCAGCCTCACCGACACGCGTACTTTCCGTGGGGCAGAGGCTGCCGTGGGTGCTCACAGAGGCACACGCACACACCAGGAAGGGCACAGAGGGCATTCACTGGAGAACACCCCAAAACACGTCATCTAACGCCATGAAATGGCCTGAATTCCCCACGGCTGCCAAGAGCGGGCTGGGAGTGTTGAGTGCCACAAGGAGCCGAAATCTCTGGCCCCCGAGCACACGGCAGGTCCCAGCGCGGTGTCTGGCAGTGCCAGGCGGAGGCACCGCGGTGGGATGCAGGGAAGGACGCTGAGGAGCGATGCTAAATGCCGCGGCCATGCCGGAATGGCCCCTAAATAAAAAAGGTAGCTGGGAAAATGGTTGTTACAAGCTGTCCTAGCTGCCTGGCCGCCGGGCGAGTGGCAGGGACGTCCCTGTGCCACCATCCGCATCCCCGCTGGCTGGCCTCCCTGCCGCGGTGCCAGGGGAGAGGGCCGGGGCGGAGGCGAAGCGGGGCCAGGCTGGGGCCGGGCGGGGGGAAGCGGGCAGGCACAGTCCTTACGGCTTTTGGTCTTTTTCCACCAAAGGGTTTTGGGGCGGGGGGTGTTTTATATCTAGATTTTTTTGGAAGGGTTTTGGTTTGATTTCCTCCTCCGCCAAGCACTAAGCGATCGCTCTTTCCCCCCTTGGCAGGAGCTGCCTGTCTCGTGGTGTTGACCTTGGCTGGGCTTTCTCTGCGGCTGGAGCGGACTCACACCATAAATTCCCTGTCTTCTAGGAATCTAGCATGGGAAAGAAAAGAAACACGAAAGAGAAATCGTGGATTAAAATATTTTGCATCTTAGCACATAACAAAAAGGGGTTGGCATCGAGCAGCCAGATGACTTCCCTGAGGAGAGAGGTGTTGGAGGCGCAGCCCAGGCACCGGTGGCTTCGGGTGCTGCAGGTGACGGCACCCTGCGGCACCCATGGCCGAGGGCAGGGCGCGCGGGGACAGGAGCTGCCCTGTCCCCAGGGAAGGCCATGCCACGGGATGCCACGGTCCTCAAACATGCACAGAGAGGAGCGCTGGGCACTGCTGCCCTTCCCGTACCCGCTGCACAGCCCGAGGACGTTTGGGGCAGCAGGGACAAGCCAGCCACGCGTGGCGTGGGATGTTGACCCAGGAGCAAGGCTGAAGCTGCTGAAGGAGAATGGGGTCCTGCTGGGGCAGGGCTGTGCCCTTGCCACCACCCGAGGTGGCCCATTGTGCAGAGCACACCTCTCCCCAGCGCTGCGAGCTTCCCCTGGCAGTGCCCTGGCCGGTGTTCCCCGCGGCTGCCTGGCTTTGAGGGCGGTTCGAGCCACCCTGCCCAGCCCTGGTGCAGAAACCCTGGCAGGGAAGCGGCGAGGAGAAGCGGCAGACACCAAAGTGGGCCAAGCCCCGGTTGCTTTCACAAGCAGGCGAGATGCAGCCCGGCCCCTAATTGAATCCAGCAGAGCTGCCTCGGACAGACAAAACACAGCAGTGACTCAGAGCAGCGGGATGAGCAGACACAACCGTCCCAGAGCTGGGGCAGATGGGCCAGCACCCTGGGGTGGGGGGGGTCAGCCACCCTCCATGGATCCCCATGTGTCAGAAGTGTTGGGAAAACCCCCGAGACTGGCATGTCCAGGGTCCTTCTGGGTGTGCGGGGGCCCGGCGGAGCTGGGGGTGCTGAGGGCACCTGGGCGATGGGTGCCGAGGGGCAGGATGCCCAGCAGTGCTGCGGGCACTGCCAAAGCCCCGTGGTGCACGGTGCTGCACGAGGGTTTGAGGGTGCCTGGGTGCCCCCCAAGGGTGTTGGTCTCCCCCTGCATGGAGGGTCAGGACTCCCACGCCCTGCAGCAAGGGGCAGGGGTGGCTGGTGCCTCCAAAATACGGCTGTGATCCCTTCCCACCTTGCTCTCCGCTGCCTGTGCTGGATATTAGCTGAAGTCCATCATGCAGGCATGGGACAGGGATGTTTGAAGGTCCCCCAGGGAAGGAAGGACACAGTCACAAGCCTCTGGCAGCTTGAGCACTGACGGGAGATAAAATCTTTCAGTATTTCCACACGGGAGATAAAATCTTTCTTTCTATCATCGTGCCTGGGAACTGCGGAGTGGTGAATCCGAGACAGGCAGGGCCCATCCTAAAGCGGGGTCCCTGCGGGGGTCTGAAAGCAATGACGTTATGGGGACGGGAGTGTGCCGTGCTCGGGTGGCAGGTTTATATCTTCCGTGTTCTGGGAACGCCAAAGCACCGTGTATTTGACACTTTGAAAGGGCCCGATTTCCCAGACCTTTAAGCCCAAGCAGCTGGAAGGAGGCTCTGAGCCCCCCGAGCGCAAGCGATGCTTCAAACCTCTTTTAAAACGCTTTGCTGCAGCCATCGCAACCGCCTGGCCGAGAGTGTCGGCGGAGCTTTTTGTGCTTCCCCGGGGCTTGGAGGGATGGGGAAGGCGCAAGCCGTTTAAAATAAAACAAAGCGTCCAAATCAACTGGAAGGAAATGGATAAGAAACATGAAGAGATGGGGTCACATGGAGAAAACTCTGAGTGGCAAGGATGGGTGGGAACCCCCTCGGTGGCACAGCCGGGGATGTGCAGCTCCTTCCTTGGGGCTCACGGGTGCCGGGTGCCTGCGCTGGCGCCGGGGAGGCCCCTCGTGCCACACGGCGCTTGCGATGGGTTTGCACGTCGTGGTATACACCGCACGCCAGCGGGTAGAGACCAGCTCTCCACCCCCACCGTGCCTCCGGGGGGAATTTGAGCAGCGAGGACCAAAGGGGGACATCTTCCCACAGTGCCCAGGGAGCCATGGGGGTGGGGGACTACAGGAAGCCTGAGAAACATCAAAAAGCTGGAGCAGGGTTAACAATGTCCTGGAAAAAGTGAAGGGTGGCTCCATGCACCTGACCCACCACGGGCAGGGCAAGGATGGGGTGCAGTGCGTCTCTGCCAGTGTGTGTGGCACCACTGATGCTGGCTGAGAAAGACCGCGGTGCTGGTACTGACCCTCCCGGGGCCAAACCAGCCCCTGGGACGGTGGCATCTCTGCCCAAAACCTGCTGGGAGCCACGAGCTCAGCACAACAGGCTCACCCCGAAGCTCGCCGTGGGCAGGGACCAGCCATGAGGCAGCTCGGTGAAGGGGCAGCGGGGCTCGCGGGGGACTGCCCCCACCGAGGCTTTTATCAATGTCCCACCAGCCCGCGGCTGCGGTGGGAGGAGAGGAAAGGAGCAGGCGGGATGGGGGAACATCAGACCCGGGAAAGGGGCTTGGAGGGTGATACGGGGTGGGGGTGATGGGGTAGCACCGTGCACCCCCGGCACGCAGGCAGTGCCGTGGGGAGCGGGTATTGGGTGGTGAAATGCTGCAGGAGCCCCTGAGCCATCACATCGAGGGGAGGTGAAGGGAAATATTGATCCCAGACCATGTTGGGAAGGGAAATGGGATAGCAGAGGCTCTAGGTACAACAAAGCAGTGATGGGAGGAGGGAGCTGCAGGACAAACGGGACCAAGGAGGGTGGGAGCGATGTGCAAGTTGCCCTTGAGCATCACCTTGGCACAGCTACGCAGAGACCAGCCCTGAGCCCCTCCTGAGCTTCAGCTATGGCAGCTACAACCTCTGCCCGCAGCATCACCTTCCTGGGCAGCACGGCTGGGTCTCACACACCTCTTCTTTCCCTCTCTGCTTCCCAAAGGATGATTTCCCCAGGGGCGGTCTCTGCGGCTGCGAAGCAGGACCAAGCATGGCAGGAGGAAGAAGAGCGGACCCGTAGGAGGATGGGCAGGTCACAGCTCCCAGCCCATCTGCAGCAGCGTGTCCGTGTCCTCGCGCGCCGGGCTGCAGCCGCAGGTCGAATGCTGGCCCGGGAAGCACTCCTGAGGGACCCATTCCCATCCTCTGCTACCACAGGCAACCGCTCGGGTAATCCTCCTCATAAATTTTTCAAGCTCCATCTTGAAACCAGTCAGGCTATTTGCAGCGCTGGCCAGGTGCCAGGGTTTCTAGTTCACCAGAAATGTCGTGTTTGTTTGTTTTTTTAATCTGGGCTGGGGCCAAACTGGATCCGCACCAGCCTTTCGGGTTTTTTTTCAAGTTTCCGGTGAACCACAAGCTTCCCAAGTCCCACAGCTGCTCTGTGAACTGATGTGCCGTCAGCTTCACGGCTCACACCGGCAACGAGCGCGGTGGGATCTCGGCCGTGATGGCACCTGGGGCTCTGAGCACCATCCCGGTGATGCTCCCATTTGGCCCTGCCAGGTACCCACCCAGGCTGGTCCCGCCAAGGGGCTCCCCTTCCATTGCGGCCCTGCCGGCACGGAGGTGTTCGGGGCTATGAAGACACAGCGTGATTTTTGACAAGGCTGTTGGGCTGAAGATTTCCACCGAGCTGCGAGTTTTGCCCCCACTTGACCCCGGGAGAGGCTGTCGGAGGGTCGCCTTTTGCAGGGGGGGGATCGTCCCTCTCGCTCGTGGCGTAACCATGTTCACGGCCAGCCGATAGCCATCTGCCGCTCTGCCAGCACTGTCCTGGAGCCTAAATAGCTCTTCTCTCTCCTGCTGTTTACTCCCAGATGTATTTATAGACCAACTCTCTCCCGGCCTTCATTTGCCTAGACTAAACAAGACAAGCACTTTCAAGCTCCTCATAAAACCAGCTCTCCTTCCACCCGCCCGTCCCACTCTTCCCGTGCCGAGCCCTTCATCATGCCTGTGGGTGTCCCAAGCCGGGGCCGGGGCAGCTCTTGCCGGTGGCCACCTGACGGCATGTGTACACGCCAGTCCCCACTGCGAGCATCCTGCCAACAGCATGTGTCCTTTCCAAGGTCACGTTGGCATCTCCTGTGTTCCCAAACTGCTCTTCCATTTCTGTTTCGACTTTCATGGACACCTGTGGGGCTGCTGAGCCATCGTCTGACCTTGCCCTAACATTTCTCCCAGCCCAGCCTTCCCACAAGGCTGGTTTGCTCCCTCTCTGTGTCCACGACGCTTTCCCATTTGGCACTCCATCAAATTTCGTTAGCAAGGCCCTAGTCTCAGGACCAGCTCCAGCATCTGCCTTCGAGCCATAGCTCGTCTTTCAGCACAACCCCCCTTGCTGCCCTCCCTTGCTCAGTCCCTCCCCGTCCGACAGTCCTGTGCCCGTTTCCACACCTTTCCGCTCTATTTCCAGGCAGCTCTTTCTCATGCACTTTGCCAAATGAAGGGCAGATGGACAAACCCTGGCAGCAGCCCCAGGCTGATGCAACAAGCACGGCGCTGCGGCGCTGCCGGGGAGGGTGAGCGGCCTCCTGGATCGGGCTATCCCGGAGGCTCAAAGGGAGAGCAGGCATCGCCGTGCCTTGCCTCGGAGACAGGCTGATGGAAGACATCTACCTCCTCCAGACACTCATGCAGACACCAGGCCCCCAGCAGTGGGGGACTGGTTCCCAGTATCCACTGGGAAGTGTTGGCTGGAAGGAGACTGATGCCTCTGGTCCAGCCTCCCCTGGCAGCGGTCCCCATCCTGGAGCATGGGAGCCACCGAGGGAAGAGCAGGGAGCTGGGTTAGTGTGGGGAAGGAGAGCAAAGGCAGCGGTCAAATACCCCTCAGGGCTCAGGCAGCGCATTAAAGAGCTGGTTTATCCCACATCCTCTAGCCAAATACTGGCAGGATGCATTTTTAAAGGAAAGTCGCTCCTGTTGTAATCAGAGACCGGGAAGATCAGGTTAGGGCTGCTGAAGGCTCAGGTTATCACACACTGCTGCATCACCCTCCTGCCGGGGAAGGCACATGGCAGAAGTATTTTTACGCTCGGGGAGAGGGACAGAGAGCCCCAAAGCACCCGCAGGAGCACCCTCCTGCTCAGGAGCTCAGGAGCCCACTGCAGGGTCCCTCCACCTCCATGAAACACCCGTGGCTCTCCAAAAGCCTGAGCTGGTTTCTGAAGCCAAAACCTTTCTGCCCAGCACGGGGTGGTGGTAGCGTGGACCTCACACCGACAGCAAAAAGGAGGTCACTCTCCGGCCTGAGACGCTGCAGAGCCCGAGGCTCAAATGTGGTTGAAGGGAGCTCAGTGTGAGCAGGAGGCAAACTGTCCCAAAGAGCAACGATGTTTTCTGGGTCTCAGGAAGAGCCAGTTTCCTAAATCTGAGAACAATTACAAGCAAGATTGTCTTGGAGGAAAAATTTAAACAGAACAAAATGGGAACGATGGCTGGGAATCATTCAGAAATACTTTCCGAAGAGCCCGAGTGTTGGCCGGGGGCAGCGGTGCAGAGCTCGAACGATTGCGAGACCCGTCAGACCTCCCCGGACTGGCAGCGCGGCCCTCGCTCCCCCCAGCCAGAGACCTCGGCAGCAACCCTCCGACAGTGCCCATCTGGATCGCCCTCTGCTTTCTAGGGAAAGTGGCTCAGAGGAGCAACAGCCAGCAGGTCCTTGTCCCCAGGGCTCATCAAAATTGTCAGCGTGACCCCCCCGGCCGAGCCTCCCCGCGCGGGACCGGCTCTGCAGCACAGCGTGCTTCCCCAGCCGAGTTCTGCTCAGCCCTTCATGCCCTCGGGCTTGGCAAATCCCTGCTCTTCATTAGGAGAAACAGCCGCAGCAGGGGATATGTTTTCTCTTGTGTGTTTTGCCATCCTTTTTCCTCAGCCCCCGGCTCCGTCTGCGCTCCTGTTTGCAGAGCCCCCACCTCCTGGGGAGCCCCGAGAGGCTTGTGCCCCGCAGGCAGCACGAGCGGGGACATGGCTGGGACAGAGGGGCACCGGGCTGGGACGGCCCAGTGTCTCCCACTCGGACAAGCGGTCCCCAGCAGAGCTGACCTGTCCCTGGGGACACTTGGCAGCCACACGGTGTCACCTTTGCTCACAGACAAGCCGGCCCCATCACCGCAGGACGTGGGGTGGACGTGGGGATGCAACATCACCCAACGGGGGCAGGACGATCTGTGAGCTGAAAACACAAATACAGCAAAGAGAAGTCCTGTGCCAGAGGGGAAAAGATAAATTTTTAGCTCTCAGCACCAAAATCAGTAAGGAAAACAAGAAAAGACACCAGCCCTGGGGATGGCGGTGGGGACTCGGCTCACCCAGATCCAGCGGCACCCGGATACCACGGTGGAGGGGACGTGGTGGGCACCAGGGAGGGTAAAACCACCCTGCTCTTCGTTGCTGCCCCTGGTACCTGTGTGAGGCAGCTCCGCGGCATCCAGAGCCTGGTGGAGGCAGGGGCCGATGGTGCCGGTGGGCAGCACGTCCCCAGGGGCAGGGGCTCTGTCAGGCAGAGCCTGTGCCAGCTCAAACAGAAAGGCAAAGATTTCCTTTTCCAAAAAATTTTTGTTTGGTAGGGAAAAGGTAGAATATCTTAACTTTACCTAGGCAATATAAGGGTTTTTTGCTAAAAACAAAAAAAAATATTGAAATAATTTCTATTAAGGTATTAAAATAATGTGGGATTCAAGGTCTCGGTGTTTTTGAGTTGCCAGGTTGGGGATGAGGAGGCGCAAGACCCGGGCACTCGACCCAAGGTGCCAACAGGATTATTTCATACCATGAACAGCACATTCAACAGAAATTAGAAAGTTTGCCGAGGTCTCTCTCTCTCCCTTGATGGCGGGGGTCCAGAGAACTCCTTGCCCCGGTGCCGGAGCCCCGAGCCCTTCCCTTCCTCCCGCAGCCGCAGCGCTCGCAGGGTCCCACATTGGCTTCTGCTGGGGAACGGGCTGGGTATAGTCCCTGTGTATTTTATATTGGTATTGGTATAGATATGGGTTCTTTACTGCTATTAATGTTAATTAGCTAGTCTTATTCTACTAAATCCATTTTTTTAACCCTCAGGTTTCCTCATTTCTTCCCAGTTCGCTTTCCCAGGTGTGGAGGGTGAGAGAATAATTGTCTAAACCACAATAAATTGTTGTGGGTTCCTCAAACCGCAACAGGGTCCCAGCCCAGCTTTCTGCACCCAGCCTGGGTAGAGCAGAGAGGTCAAAGGCTCCAGAGCACCCTCCTTCTCCCTTTCCACGGGGACAGCAGTGCTGGCACCCGCGTCGGGAAACCTCTTTCCACAAGAGCTGGACCATCGGTTGTGCAGATGCAGCATTT
Organism: Rhinoptilus africanus; assembly: GCA_013400135.1. NCBI lineage: Eukaryota > Metazoa > Chordata > Aves > Charadriiformes > Glareolidae > Rhinoptilus > Rhinoptilus africanus. Next base: position 160,623 of record VXBO01011376.1, on the reverse strand, counting down.
GCGGCCCATGTGTGCTCCTCCAAGGCTTGTCCTCCCTCTGCAAACCTGGATCAGGCACTAGCAGGGGAGAGACACCAGAACAAATGTAAACAGGAAGAAAAGCTGCAAAGATCTGTCTCTCGCTCCGCTGCTCTACAGGGCGGTGATTTATTTCAGGTACCTAAATGCAGGATGACATTCTGATGACACAAGGTTAATCCTGGCTGGAGGCTCATTGCACGGGCGCCAAGCGTTGCTGGTGTCCCAGCGGATTGATGCAGTTGTGCCAATATCCAGCCCAACACAGCACAGGGAAGTCTGAACGCTTGATCTGAGCCCCTCTCTACACCTCCCTCAGCATGCCATGCTTCGAATCCTCGCTCTTGTTGGAAAGCGAAGCTCTGCTCTTCCACGGTCAGTGCCAGGCGCTGTATAGCTGATCCCCTCTCCTCTTGGCAAGACCCAGAGTCTGAGCTGTCTGAAGTGACAGGCTGTGCGATAAAGCAAGTCAGAAAACAGCTTTGCAAACCGCTATGGTGGTTTTCCTGGTCTCCTCAAACACCTCCTTGTTACTTGCAGCTTGGAAGTTTCCAGCCAGGAACATACACCCATTTTTCTTTTCTTCCCCTCCACTGCTCGTGGCCATAAAAATCAAGAGCGTCTAGGATCTGTATTCATTACACTTTTCCATTTCCACCCGCAGCTTTTCCAAACCTCTTCACCTCTGGAAGAGCTACAGAAGCAGCAAAAGGAAAACTGAAACCCAGGAACGCACCACTGCGCGGCCGTGCCAAGCGTGAGGACTTTCGAAGTGTCAGCGGGACAGAGGAAAAAGCCCCTTCTGAGTTGTTTAGAGAGAAGCGGATACTCTTCCCCGCAAGAATCAGCTGTGTGACTCTGACTTGCAGCCAGATGAAGCCCTTGGCCCCACAGCTCGAGGATGCTGATCCCCCTGTGCCTTCGCTCCAGGCAGCAGGAGGCATGGCGTCCCCCACGGCAGTATCAGTCACCGGGGTTTGGAGGATGGAGGGGCGTCTGCTGTCTCCGTCCCGGGGCAGAGATTCCCAGATGTGTGTCCGACAGGACAGCACTGCCTGTGGAGGAGGAGCTGCCTGGGGATGGATATCCTAGGCTGGCACTGGGGTGTCGTGGGGGTGAAGGTGGAGGGAGAGGCAGGGACCGTCCTTCCCTGTGCCTGACACTGGAGATGGAAAAGGTGAAGCGGACAGAGAGCACTGCTCATCTTCCTGGGCTCGGAGCTGGCACCGGGCACCACCCCAGCACCCCTGAATGCGCTTTGCCACTGCTCAAGCCAAAGTTGTCCCTGGAGGAGCCCGTTCCCCTGCTGGGCCAGGGCTGGTCCATACCCACCGCGCTCCTGCTGTGCCGGAGCCCTGGGGCAGAGACCAGCGCAGTGCCGCAGGGGCGGAAAGGCTGGGTGGCTTCATTGCGCACAGAGCTGGGGTGACATGGAGGGGTGCGGGCTGCGCGGCAGGACCCTCTGCCACCCATCTGGCCGCTTCTGTGGGACCGAGAAGTCCTGTGGGACCCGGGAGACGGGACGGCACTTCTGCGCGGCTCTTACGGGCTGAGTGCGGTGGAGCCAGCGCGCGAGAGCCACAGGAACCTCATGGCATGTATTACAGATGGACGCGTCCCAGGTTAAACATGCGCCATATGGGCTTGCATCAGCACTGAGGGCTTTTCAAAGAGCGTCCCGTTCACAGCAACCAGCCTGGAGGCTGATGTTATCCAGATGATACTGTTGTCTTTGGAAAGGCTCCTAAACACTTGAAAAACACCTTCAGCCATACTCCAACGCAGTAGAGCAGGACTGAGATTAGAAATTGCACTTGACAGTGTTCAATCTGTCCAATGGGATCAAAACCAGATCCAGTTCATGTCTCGGCAATTACACACCTCCCTTCCATAGACGAAGTGCTTTCTCTTTCATCTTACATCACGGGTATGCACATTTTATTCCTGCTTAAGCCTCAGCTGTAGGGCTCTTGAGAGTATTTCGGTGCAATCTCAAACTATTCTGGACAGATGTTGCACAAACTTGTTTCAAAACAGTGGTGGTCCTGATCGTGACTAGCCCAGAGTTTAATACTGTTGGATTCTGGGTATCCCACCGGGACAGCATACAGATGTCTCGGACTAAGGATTTTGAATTATACTGTACCAAATCCATGAAGGCAGTGCTGATAAGGCCATGTACTTGTGTCAATACAGTAAGAGAAAGCATTTCACCGTAAAAACGGGAGCACTGGCTTAGTAATGTATAGGTTACCAAAAGGTGGAGAGGTTGGAGAGGTGGATGACACCTTTGGGATCATCCATCTGAGGTGGAGACACAATACAGTCCTCTGAGGACATCACTAGCCACCAAAGACCTGGCTCACAGTAATGCAGCTGGCTGAGGATCAGCACGATTGTTTCTAGTTCATAGTCCTTATCCCAAGAAAACACAATGGAAACAACTTGTTTCTCCAACCTTATTTTTTTCCAGATGCCTGCAGAGTTGTCACCAAGCATCATGGCACTTGGAACTGTTTGCTGAGGGCCCCCGACTCAGAAATGACATTGCCTGCAAGGAGACATCCAACAATAAGAGAGACTAAGATTTCCGAGCACCTTGTTCGGCTCCATCACTCTCTTCAGCCCATGGCCCTAAAATTTCTCAGCAAGACTGAGGTGCATACAATATTTGGACTTTGAAACTCTCTGATGGACAGAAGCCATAGAATCATGGAATGTGTTGGGTTGGAAGGGACCTTTAAAGGTCATCTAGTCCCACCCCCAAGTCCAAGACCCCCAGCCTCCATGCTGAACTTTAAGCTAGACTTTGTAAGAATTTGCTAACCTGCCAGTGAGAGCTCAGAAGCTTCCCTACAGACCCTGCCAGCATCTTGATGTGCTTTCCAGAAGGGGCTGCAGGCTCTTCGTCTGCTCTCTGGGCACAGCGGTGGCTTTCCCTCTCAGCAAGGGGGACTGTCCCTTCCCAGAGAGGTGCTCCTGATGCTGCACACCTCCTTGGACAGTGCGTGAACCCTGGGCCAGAGGTTTGGGATCAGCCCCGTGTAGAGAGAGCACTAGCCGCCTCCTAAACCCTCCTCACTGGTGTTTCTTTGGTGATTTATGACAGACTGGTATTTATAAGCTCCTGCTCGTCGCCCATGGACATACCGCATGTGAGCAGAAAGAGGGGTGAGCTCTGGAGACGGAGCAGAGACTGCAGCCTCCGGGGAAGGTCCCACCTCTCCAGTCACACACCGACGGCTCTCGGGGGATTCCTCACCGGTCTCTTTGCCAGGACAATGGTGCAGAGATGGAGGCACAGAGCTGTTCCACTGCCTCTGCTCGGGGCGGAGAGGGAAGAGGCTGAGGCAGCGCTGCGGGAATGCGGAGGGCACTGGGGTGCAGGGAGGGAGGGAGGGAGAAGCATCCTGGAGAGGATGAAACTTCAGAGGCATGTACAGCGCACCGGAGGCTGTTGAGTGATCAAAGGGAGTACTGGAGGGTATTCGGACCTCTAACTGAGCCCAGAAATTAATAAGGAACCCAAAAACAAAGCTGAGAGAGACAACTGGGGAATCCCAGCTTACACTTACAAAAACAATCTGATTTTGCCAGCCTGAAGAATGCACCTGGATGGCAGTGCCAGTCCCGGGTAAAATACAGCCGTGGCACAGCAGGGCAGGCTGGTGAATGTCAGGCATCAGCACCAGGAGCACAGGCATCCAATGAAGCATCTTCATGCAGCAAATGCAGGACGCAGCATGAAAGGTCGTGTGTGTCTGGCAGCCCCTGCAAACCTAAACGCACTGCCCCGCTCTCGGAGAGAGCTGCTCTGCTTGTATGAGACAGAGCGATCTCTCAAGGCNAGAAAAGAAAAGAAAAGAAAAGAAAAGAAAAGAAAAGAAAAGAAAAGAAAAGAAAAGAAAAGAAAAGAAAAGAAAAGAAAAGAAAAGAAAAGAAAAGAAAAGAAAAGAAAAGAAAAGAAAAGAAAAGAAAAGAAAAGAAGGAACCCCAAACAAGGACTTCTTGGAGAGAGGACAATCTTGCAGTGGGTGAGATTCGCTGTGGGCACCGTCGAGCCACGGTACACTGGTAAATCCCCTTGGTCTCCGATGATCTGCCTGCCTGTGAGCCAGACCCTGGCGTGCAGGTTCCGTAAAGCTGCAGAAAGGAGCTCGCTGGAAAAAACTCATCATGTTGAGCACAACCCGCATCGCAGCTGGACGGGGGGTGATCCTGCAGCGGCTGCACAGGGAACAGAGGCAGCATGGAAAAGATCGTGCTGGAGGCTGTTTTGGGAAACAGTTCGGGGCGGGGTGGGGGGGTAAATATGCCAGATGGCAGCGTGGGACTGCTCTGACCTTCAGATGGGTACAGCAGGGCTCTGCGCATCTGTGCTGGGCACCCAGCCTCCCCGCTGCCCCCCCGGGGGAGAGGAGCGGGGGGACGATGCCTGGACCTGTCTTGGTTGCCCTCATTGCGAGGAGAGGGACGGGGCTGCAGAAGCTTAGGAAATGATCGGTGACATGTAATTTTAGAAAATAACGTTGTCCTTTCATAAGAGCAGCTAAAAATGTCCCTCTGGCACTCGGGCAGATCCGACAGAGGAACCAGCTGGCAAGAGGGAGACGCTAGACAGCAAAGCCCTGCGGAGCGGGTCCATGCAACATGGAAAAAGAAAAGGCTCTTTAGTCTGTGATTAAATTTGGTGTGAAAACGGCATGCTCTGCTGTGCCTGGCAGGGGAGACGGTTCGGAGCAAGTGGCAGGGTTCAGATGTTCTGATGTAGGATGTTTCATCTGGATCCTCACCGGTTCCCCTGGACGAAGCCCAAGCCTTCCTGCATGTGTGCTCCTAATGCCTTATCTGGGAGGTGCTTCCCGGGACTCCCTGGGGCTGTGCTGTGCATCCAAAATATTTCACAAAAAGATACTGCAAATATTTGAGATACTGAAGGCAGCGGAGTTCACAGGGATCGTATTATACTATGGGGAAAAATGCCAGAAGAACAGAACCAGAGTCCTGAAAAGCTCTAGGAGGGACTTAAAACAGCAAAATACTCCAGGTTAAAGAAATAATGTATGAGAAAAGGTTAAGCCTCAGCCACCCGAGGAGCTGCCTGAGCTGCCCACGCAGACCACGCGTTCAGGCTCGTGGCATCGCTTGGTCTCCCACCCATGCACCAGTCCAGGCCAGCAACGCTTTCTGAACCAGCCGGCTAATCCCAGACCAAACTCAGCTCTTTTCCATCGGGAAATGTACAAAAATGGATGATGACCCTCACCGGGGACAGACACAGTCCTGGGCAGCCTGGTGTTGTTTAGTCCATCCTCCCGGCTGTCCCACTCCCTAGGGTACAGCAGAAAGTCCTGGGTTGCCCTGACCCATGAGGACCACAGATGGCATCTCCCAGGTGTCCCAGGGAGTCACCACTCCGCACAGCCTCACAGCCATCCCACCCCTCCTCCTGGAGCCACACTAGGACCAGATTTGGGCTACTCAAAGGAGCCAGAGGGCACAGACCGCCCTTTCAGGCTGGGACAGAAAGTTGGGAAAGTCTCTGTGCTGGCTGGCCTGCTCTTCAGCGCTACAGGGAGAAGGGAGGGAGAAGGGCAACTGTAAACACGGAGGAGGACGCGTTCCCCGCTGTGGGCAGAGGTGCAGCAGGGACCACGCGCGGGGTGAAACCCCGACCTGCTAGCGCTGCGTGTCCCTCCGTGGCTGGAGGAGAGCGCGTTCCTGCGGGGATCCCAGGCTGCCTCTGCACGGGGGCAGGATGAGCCTCCGGAAGGACAGGCAGGAAGGAAGGTCCAGGGACCCGCTGGCCGGGGTTCGCTGTGGCTGTGGAATAAAACATCAAATCGTGCAAGACACGCCATGCTAGAAGCTGTCAAACAAAACAAATGAGGACAGAAGTTCCAGAAATTAGAGACACAATCCAGCGCTGGCATCAAGTCATTTGTATAATTAATGACACATTAGTTCTCAATTATCATTACTGCAATCCAGAAATAGCATTATTAGAGACTACGAAGCCCAGTCATGTAATGGCGTATATAAAAGCTGCACTCGCTAGACATGACATACCTACTGTGCTGGCGACAAATAATGAACCATAATTCCCTGTTAGGAGCTCGAGTTTCTGTAGAGACCAGGCTAACGATCCTCAGCCTAATGAGGTCACGGAAAACACTGTCAAATGCTTGAGTGGAGGCTTGACATACCTTCAGATACCTGAGCCATCCCATCCAGATCCCATTCAGTGTTGCTAAATTCCTGGAGAGCTGCCTCGAAACTGCAGCCATCACCCACAGAGGCTGAGAAACAGATGGTCTGGTCACAAAACCACCGCAGCTGAAACCTGGGGAGCCTGAGGAGCCCCACAGGAAAAGCCAGCAGAAGGCACGGGCTGGGGGGAGACAGCCCCCCCAGGCTTCCCGGACACCGTGTATGGGGAGCACTGGGCAGGACCCTGCGGAGGTGACTCCCTGAGACCACCTGGGAGACGTGGTCTGTGGTCCTCATGGCTTGGGACAGCCCAGGAATTCCTGCTGCACCCTGGGGAGCAGGACAGCCGGGAGGATGGACCAAACAAGCACCAGGGATCAAGGGACAAATCGCCCATCGGAAATTGTCCTAGTGACGTGGTGGATCTCCATCCAACCCCTCCCAGCCTTTTCCCTATAATATTTGCAAACTGCTGTTAGATTAAAGGCTGCTCTAAGTGCAAGGCAGCTGTTAGTGAAGACACATCCACTCCTCTGCAGAGATCCCCAGGCAATGTCCTGCCCTCCTTCCATCTCCTGGGGACAGTCTGGACTCCAAACCCTCCATGGAAGAGAGCAATGAGCCCTCTCTGCCGTGGGAGACCTCCCTCTGAAGTCCAGCATTCCCAGAGCACAGGGCATGCCGTAAGAAAGCGAAGAGCAGCAAAAATCAGTCCCTTAAAGAGGGATGGCAGCAGCAGGGACCTGGCGAGGATGCAGCCGAGCAGCACGGGGCTGCAAGGGCTCAGCGTGCCGCGGCACCAGCCCGGCTCTGCTGGGAAGCCCGGCAGGAGCGGGACAGGCTCCAGCCACCCCGCTGGGCTCGAGGCGCTGTGAAATGGCACCGTGTGGCAAGATGCCGGAGGCAGCTGCCTTTCCTGGCTGCGGGCTCCTCCACCCATCGGCCAGAGGCGTCTGGGCTTGTCGGGGAGGCGATGGAGGGGGGTCTCATGGGCCGTGGCGGAGGGTGGAGGATGGAGGGATCCCGTCCAGCCGCTGCGTTGCTGAGGGACAGCCTGGGCAAGCCAGGGGCTGAGCCAGCAGGGCAGCTGGCAGCTCCCAGGTTCAGCCCAGGGATCCTGCGCACCCTCCATGTGTTATCCGAGTATGGGGCCAAGAGCAAGACCAGCGCGCTGGGACAGCGCTGCCCTGCCCTTTCTCCGCAGAAGGGCAATGGTGGAGGGGAGGACGGGTGGAGGCTGGGGCAGGAGAGCAGAGCCCATGTCCCACATCCCGAGGGCTGCCAGGCACTCCAGACGCACGGGAGCAGAGGTGCACCCCAGGGGACGGGACAAGACGTGCACCCCAGGTCTGGGGCTGGCCACTCACCGCTGCCCAGATGTGCCGAGAGCCCGGGGTCCGAAGGGGCTGTCTCTCCACGCCTCTGTCCTCAAGCGGCTCCACCAGCGCTGAGCGTGCTGCCGAGACAGCCGTGTTAAGCCCTAATTATGTCTGCTTGTCTAAGTTTAATGGGTTGTGACGGAGCCCTTTGGAGATATCTAAATAATCTCTGTTAATGGATCCCATCTGTTCCTCCCCGAGCACCAGAGCCGATGCTCTCTCTCAAGCCTGATCCAGCTGCCTGGACACCTGCCCAGCGGGCACTGGATACCCCTTATCAGAGAGATCTGCCATGAGCCCTCTCCTCATGCTTCTTCTTCCTCACTGCAGAGCCCAGACAGTGGCCACCAGCCCCAGGTCCGTGATGGGAAGGGGGGTTCACCTGGGGGGAATGCTGTGCCGAGGGAAGTGCTGCTGCGAGGGGCTGCAGGGAAGGCTGCAGGTTGCTCCCCTGCTGTGGGACCTCCGTTTCCCTTTTTTGCTCTGTTTTAGCTGTGGTCGTATCCCTCCAGGGCTCATCAGCATGAATGGGAACTGTGTCAAGGCTGTGACTACCTGGATGGGTCCTGGCCAGGGTGTGCAGGGACAGGACCAGCCTGCGGAGGTGGCTCAGCCGTGGATGTGCAGGGAGGTCGCGGGGAGCTGGTCAGGGAGACCTCCCAAGGACTTGGGCAAGTCCTGCAAAGGACAAACCCTCTCCAGCGGCAGGAGGGAGCAGGAGGTGAGCTTCAGAGCAGAAAGCTGGAGAGGAGGAGATAACAGGGCAAGCACAATGACTGTCTTTAGAGGGAAAGCCCACGCTCCAACGAGTTTTGCTAACAAGTGGCAGAGCCTCCAGACAAAAAGCGCTCCACGCTGATGCTGCCAAATCCAGGTGTGATACAGGAGGGGGCTGGAAAGAGTGGGGACATGTGGCAGCGCACGAGCAGAGCAGCATGAGAAATGCAACACCGCACGGCACGACCCCTGGAGCTCGGTGCGGTGGGGCACAACCTGCCCCCAGCTGCCTGGCACAGCAGTGTCCCCCCGCCGGGGCAGTGGCATGTGGCCTGCCCGCTGGCATGGCACGGCACGATGTTGTCCTGCCTCTCACAGTGTGGGGTGACCCATGGCCCAAAGGACCTGACCCCCGTAGGGAAGACTTGGGGCAAGATCTGCGTGCCCCTCTCAGCTGTCACGGCAGGGTTAACCACCAGATACTGCACAGAGCCGTGGCGAGGGATGATCCCTCGATTTTCCATTATCCAGCAGGCCCTCTGTCACGCCGGAGCTATTTATGAGGATCTTCTCAAACCAGCTCTTGCATGCTCCAGCCGTAAATCACCAGAGATGATATCTGAGTATCATCACCGTGCATGAGATTGCACCTCTGCCAAGTCCCAGCTGTAAGGAAGCCGTTCCCTCCCCGCCGTATGCACAAGCGTCCCTCGGCCACTGGGATGTCTGGGGAACAGCCACCCTGGCACTCGCCAAGGCACTGGCAGATGGGTTGGTGGAGCTGTTGTCCAGCTCCCCGTGGGCAACGTCCCTCCTGAAGAGGTCTCAGGAGCATGAGGACCTCTCGTGGAGGAGCCATGGTCTCTGGCACTCGCTGCACCTCAGGAGGGACAACCCTGGCCATCCCCACCAGGAGCAAGCACCACTGAGCAGGGCGACGCTGCCGGGCACAGCCCAACAAACGGGCACACGGCATGTCCTGCCCGTCCCCAGCCCTGGCGGTGGCAGTAGGTTGGCCTCTCCTCACCCACATGAGCAGAGATGTGGTTCAGGAGGAGGGCTGCATGGCGCCACGATCCCCAAACCCCCAGGGAGATGCGGGCACAGGGCTGAGCCACCCATGGCATCCACCTGGCATGGTGGTGCTGTGGGGAAAATAGCCGGGGTCCAGGGCTGCGGGCAAGCTGGGTGTATGGGGGAATCTGGGTAGGGGGGCAAGGGGAAGGGGCTGGCGCTCTTGCCAGAGCAGTCTCACAGCAGAGGATCTCCGTGGGAGGGACGTGGGACCCCTGCCTCAGATCCGGGTTTGCAAGCAAAGGGCGTTGTTTCTCCAGATGCATCTCCTGAAGCTCCGAGAAGCACTCTGGGGGCAGGGATGCAGTGACCTCCAAAGCACCTGAGGGTGGCCTGGCCCCACCTCAGCAAACACCGTATCATCCCCTTTCACCCTCACTCCATCCACATTGTCCCTTCCCCAGGCCAGTGGTCCCTCCTCCTCCTACTGCTTTCCACGTGCTCAGCTCCCGGGGCCATCTCTACACCGTGATCACCTGGAGATGCCCACTGCTGGGCACGGCTCACTGCCACGGCCAACAGCCAAGGGCACCCCCAGCTTCCCAGCTGCACAGCACAGGCACTCACAGAGACGGGGACCTGACCATGGCCCCGCGTCAAGACCATCTGGCCACCAGTCTCCTTGCTGGGGTCTTTCTCCCAGCGTCCTGGCTAACTGCAGCTCTCCTGAATCGTACTCTCCTATTCCTCCTCCTGCTGTCCTCAGTAGGGCTGTCCCTGCTCTTCGGCAGGCAGGCACAGCTTCTGCATCACTCTGCCATCCTTATCTGGGTCTTTTCGGAAAATTCACCCATACCCAGCTCATTACGTCAGTTTTGCTGCAGCTTCTGGAAGGAGAAATTTTTCAGGCTGGAGAAATGCCTGCCCTGCCTGACCATATTTGTGCTTCCTGAGGAACAGTACGGCATAGCGCCCCAGAGCTCCCCACCCCAGCCCAGGCACGCTGGGAACCACCAGCCAGGCTGTCCGAGATGCTGGCTCCAGCCCCTGCCCTGCCTGGAGCTCCGAGGCAGGATTTCCACGCTCTGCCTGCCCTGCTTGGCCTTCTCCGGGCTGGAAATCCCAACCATTGCAGCAAAGTGCGTAGGCTCTTTCCTGCCCAGCTCCACTTGGAGTTCATCCCTCCCATCTCCTAGGCCTTCATCCAGCAAAGCACTTAAGTGCACACTCCTCCCTAAGTGAAATCAGTGGGACCACTCACGCACTTAGCTCTGAGGCAAGGATCACCAGACCCACTGGCTTATGTGTTTCCATGCCAGACTCCAAGTCCTGCTCCTTGGATATATGCTCCTCAAGGTCCTGATTTGTGATTTTGTATGGTTTTTTTCAGCCAAAACCCATAAAACCAAGGTAGGCGCATGACCTGGCTACAGGGCTGAGCACCGAGAAGCTCACTACAGCTCTCCTACTTGTTCCCAGTCAGGCCCATGTATTTTATACCCACCTCTAGGGAAGTCTCCCCCGGCAATAGCGCCAGGCAAGCAAGCCAGCTTTCTTACAAGGCTCCTCTCTGCCTGGTTTATGTCTTCTCCAGGTGGCTGCAGCTCTCCAAGACTGACAGCTTCTCTTCTTCTCCCAGCACAGCTTGCCCTGCCCGATCACGTTTGTGGGCGAGAACTCAACTGATCCCCAGAGCTTCTCCCTCCCCGTCTCTGCTGCCATTTGGACCCGGGACTTTGTGCCCCAGCATGTTTTTCACACATGTGTCGCTATTCCCCTAGAAGCTGGTGAAAGAGAAGTGCCAAGATGCTGTAGTCACAGCATCACTGAAGCCCGTAAATATCACGCTTGCCCCGTTTGCAACGCGGACAAGAAAGGAGCTGTGACTGGGTCCAGCCCCATTTATCCCTCAAACACTCAGATTGTGGAACATGCTCCTATTTTCCACCAGATGTTTGGAGGTCTGCTTCATTTATTGTTTATTTCTCAAGCTGATGAGCCGAGGAGTCCACAAGCACCAGTCTCTGGACGCGTGTCTTTGTGCTCAGCACAGCTTCTTGAAACCCTTGAGTCAATGCTTTCAGATGAGTTTGTTTGGAAAGTGTTAGAAAAGCAAGAGAAAAACACTGTCCTAGAGATCACATCCTTCGCCAGAAACCTTGGAGTGAGGTCACCAGGCGCAGTTAATGGGGCTGATTGTTGTGTTTGCACAACGCTTTGAACGCGCGCCCCGTTGCAGCAACGCGACGCGGTTTTGCTCTCGTTTCAGGGAAGGAAGTGACGCCGCATCCAGCGGGAAGCATCCCTGCGTCCTCAGGCAGGGACTCTCTCCCCGGCACCGTCCATGGGAAGAGCGTTTCCAGCTGCTTCACCAATGCTGAAGCAAATGTTGAAATCTCTTTTTTTTTT
>VXBO01011376.1:92859-148851 GCA_013400135.1 Rhinoptilus africanus | reverse complement strand
TTTTTTTTTTTTTCTCTCCAAATGAAAATCGAGACGTTCTGAATTAAAGGAGTTAGCATGACACTAGCCCTAAGCGGCTCGGCGTGCTGGCGAGGAGAGGAGCCTGGCGCTGGGCAGCAGCAGCCCTTCTTCCATGAGTTTTTCCTGCTCCCTTCGTTCAGCCACATCAGCCGATGTCCCCAAGGCTGGTCTGGTGCTCAGACCCCCTCACTGCCTTGCTGGGCACGGCGGGCAGGTGAATTAGGGACATCTGTGCAGCAGGAGTTGAAGGGACTCTGCCGGGGGACTTCTGGTTGCCAAGAAATCCAAGGTAGCCTCATTCTTGCCCATAATCCCCCCCCGTTGTTGCTCTGAAGGATCTGCAGGACAAATCCAGGAGGCCACATGGAAACGGTTGAGGTTGAGGAGAAGGGCCGTCGCCGCTGGGCTGATGCTGGCGAACTGATGTGTGCAGCATGAGACCCCGACCTGCCCACGGGGAGGAGAGACCCCGCTCCCCGCCTTGGGAAGGTGGGGAGCGAAACACATGAACGGGGGCACACAGAGGCCGAGCGGCGCATCACACGCAAGTGTGAACTTTTCCAACCTGGACTGCCACCGCTTCCAAACCACGGAGAGCGTGAATCATCCCAGCTGATTAGCTCCCTGAAGGCTCTCAAGGGCAAAACCTTACGAGGAAGGACTGAGGGAACTGGGGTTGTTCAGCCTGGAGAAGAGGAGGCTGAGGGGAGCCCTCATCCCCCTCTACAACTCCCTGAAAGGAGGGTGGAGAGAGATGGGGGCTGAGCTCTTCTCCCTGGGGACAAGGGATAGGACAAGAGGAAACAGGTTCAAGTTATGTCAGGGCAGGTTTAGATTGGATATCAGGAAACATTTTTACACTGAAAGGGTTATTAACCATTGGAAGAGGCTGCCCAGGGAGGGGGTGGATTCCCCATCCCTGGAGGTGTTTAAGAAAAGGGTAGATGAGGTGCTGAGGGACAGGGTTTAGAAGGGGTTTTTGTCAGGGGGGGTTAATGGTTGGACTTGATGATCTTAAAGGTCCCTTCCAACCTCCCCCATTCTGTGATTCTGTGATTCTATGAAAAGCTCGTGGAGTCTGGCATAGCCAGCACTCCCTGCTCCTGCAAAACCTCCTGGTGCGTACAGGTAGTACAGCCCTTTGGGGAGGTCTCAGACTGCGGCAGAGATGGTAGGTCCCTCGGGAACACTGCATTTATGCTCTGTACCCAGCCTGGGTCCCCTGCCTCATCCCACCTGAGGCTCACAGAAGCGGCTGCAGCATCCTCATGTGCCCCTCAGGAAACCCACCGCCCGGCTTCTCCGCTTTGGCTGGGAAAAGGAGTGACAATCATCCCTCTGTGTCCTTCCAGGCCGTTATACCACCCAGGTCCTTGCAATGACACCAGGTGGAGGGGCAAACAGCCACTGTCCCCTTGCCCGTCACACGTGAGGAGCATGCAACGAGAGGGTCTGTCGCTAAGCGAGGCCTCTCCAAGCCGCCAGGTCCAACCTCCTCCCGGGAGTCAGGCTTCTGAAACACGGCTGGTGTGCACCAGGCAGCAGCGCTTGTCCAGCTCCCTGTTGATACACATACTTTGAAATATAAATGATGGATGGAGTTTACACGGCCTGGCTGAAGCCCGCGCCACCAGCTGGAGTCTGCACCAGCTGCTCCGGGACCATCAGCTGATGCCAACCAACATCCCTGCCTGCCAGAGCCGGGCAGCCACCGCGTCCCTGCTGCAAAGCGAGCTCAGCCTGCTGCTCCTGCAGCCTCGGGGAAGGCAAGGGCAGGAGGAGCTCCATCTGCAGCACTGGCTGCTGCTCAGGGACCAGCACAGAGGTTGTGGGGAGAGTTTGGCTCCCCCAGCACTGCCAACTGGACTCCAGCAGGCATGGGACTGCCTGCCTTCTGGAAGCTACAGCACCAGTTTGGATATGGGATGCACTAAGGGCACTATGGGCATCTTTGAGGCCTGTAGTGGGACCAGCCACCCCCTTGCTGGGCAGCCAGCACGGGAGACCAGCAGTGCTGGGCATGGACAAGAGCAAAACCTTACCCCGGCACTGGCTCTCCACGACCCTGTTGGCTGTGGGAAGGCTGCAGGCCCCCATCTCCTGAGCTGCTGGAGTTCCCTGGGGTCACAGCAGGACCAGGCTGGCATCAGCTGGAGGTGAAGGGAGAGCATCCCCCACGCTGACGGGCGCTGGGACTGGGGCGGGTAGCAGGACAAGCAGCAGGAGAGCCAGCACTGGGCTGAGCAGGGTCATGGTACCAGCCAGCAAAAGTGACAGATCTCCAGAGGCTGATTTACGACTCCTGAAAACACAGGCTCGGGAGCACAGATGCAAGCGGTGGAGACAAAGAGCTGAAGCAGCGTGGGAGGAGCGTGTCCCACGGCTGCAATGTACGTCCCCATGCGGGCTTCCCTGAAGAGCAGTGCCCAATGCAGAGAGGTGGGCTCTGGGTCCCAGATCCAGCTGGGACTCCCCAGGAGCCTCAAAATCATAGAATCATAGACTCATAGGGTTGGAAGGGACCTCGAAAGATCATCTAGTCCAACCCCCCTGCCAGAGCAGGGTCACCTAGAGCACATCACCCAGGAACGCCTCCAGGCGGGTTTTGAATGTCTCCAGTGAAGGAGACTCCACAACCTCTCTGGGCAGCCTGTTCCAGTGCTCTGTCACTCTCACAGTAAAAAAATTCTTCCTGATGTTCCTCTTGAATCTCCTATGCTCCAATTTACATCCATTACTCCTTGTCCTATCACTGGTCATCACTGAAAACAACTTCTCTCCATCTTCCTGACACTCCCCCTTTACGTATTTGAAGACATTGATGAGGTCACCCCTCAGTCTCCTTTTCTCCAGACTAAAGAGACCCAGCTCCCTCAGCCTTTCCTCATAAGGGAGATGTTCCACTCCCTTAATCATCTTTGTGGCTCTGCGCTGGACTCTCTCAAGCAGTTCCCTGTCCTTCTTGAACTGAGGGGCCCAGAACTGGACACAATACTCCAGATGTGGCCTCACCAATGCAGAATAGAGGGGGAGGAGAACCTCTCTTGATCGGGATGGAGCCCCCCGGGTGGGTGATGCTGATGGGGCTGGCAGACCCCTCGCCTGCACAGGGGTCCCCAGGCTAGCCGCAGGACCTGCCACGGCTCGGCACAGCGCGGAGCCCAGCCTGCAGCAGCGTCTGGCGGAGGGAGCGGGTGATTCATGTCCAGCCCTTCCCCAGCCTGGAAACATTCTTGGCATGTGGCAGCTCCCAGCCGCCCCGCTGGTTAACCCCGGTTTAGCCCAGCCTGGCAGGAGATGGGGCACACGTGGCCCCGTTCAGCCCCTTGTGATCTAGTCCAGACCCCGCAGCCTTGCCCAGACCCAGAGCACTGCAATGCCCCCCATAACCCTGCACCAGAGACCCCCAGCTCTCTCCTGTGCATGTCCCAGTGTGAGCAGGAGCAAGGGGGACCTGGTACAGGTGAAAGGAAGCAGGAGGAAGGGACTCTCCCACCTCTCGAACACCGCAGTGTGCTGCATGGGGACGGTGCTGGTCGCCCCTGTGTTTGGGTGCAGGGCAAAGTCCTGGGGAGGGGCTCTGGGGTAAGCACAGAGCCATATCCTGGGAGAAGGTAACATCTCATTTTGTCTGATTGCACTGGAAAAACGCCACAAGACAAGCATCCAGGCCCACGTCTGGGCTCACAGCAGTGTGTTGGGAGGAGAGAGGGACATGGCAGCATATTGCCAACAAAACCCAGTGAGGCCAGCAGGAGCGCTAGGGCCGGCTGTGCTGGAGGCACTGGTCTGGCACTGGTGCACCAGCACCCACAGCCCGGCCTCGTCTAACCCACACCAGCGCTGGCCAGGAGGGAAGCACGACCCCGGGGTGATCCGCTGTGGCACCCATGCCTGGCCGGACCCTCCCGGGTGACCTGCCCTGCCTGGGGTGGCCCCTGGCTGGGAGCTGCTGGCAGCCCCGTGAACTCAGCCCTGCAAGGCGTTAGCTCATCTCCTCGCGGCTCACAAGACTTGGCAGGCACCTTCCTGTGCTCTTGCTTGTTTGGGATCCAAACGGATGACCCCAAGCCCGGGCTGGTCTTGCTCCACCCAGCATGGGAAGACGGCGAGCCATGCTTGGCACCCCACGCTTCCCCGGCCCCATCGTGCAGGGATGCATGGAAATCCCCACCTGCAAGGATGACCCACAAGCAAGCCCATGGCCCCGTGCACCACGGCTGAGCCTGAGCTCCAGCGACGGTGGAAAGCAGAGAGCTTCCAGCTGTGCAGGGGCACCAGGGAGAGGTGGTTGCCATCCCCTCCACCCCAGCCATGCCAGGGTGTCCAGAGCAGGGCTACGACGTGGTCGCGGCAGAAGGGAGCAGCCAGCGCGGAAGGAATGTGCTGTTGCATGGGAGGGAGGAGATCACGGCAAAGGAATTTGCTGTGCCACGGCCAGGGCCGGGGGGAGCGCAAGAGGAACCAGCAAGCAGGAAAAATAAACTCCGTCTCTCCCAGGGCTACAGGGCCGCGGTCCTTCTGGTCGCAATTTTTTTTTTTTTTCCTTCTGCCTCTTAAATAAAACATGATGTCAGCCATTGTTCTGGCTGCAGAAGGGCTGCCAAAAGCTCTGGCCTTTTCTCAATCGTCCTCCAAGCTCTGCTCACCTCCCCAGCACAGGGCTGCGGACTTGAGAACAATTGGTTGGGGTCACCCTGTCTTCTGGTCCCTGCAGGGTTCAGGGGACCAAGACCCACAGCCATGGTCGTGGAGTCATCAGCCCACTGCCCATCACTCCATTGGATCCATCAACCTCACCCCACCGTGGTGGGTCTTTTCACCACCAACATCCCTGTCTGCCTCCTTCGAACCTTTAGGAAGCCCGAAGCCCCCAAAACATCCCAGGAGAGTCCTCAGCTGGGAACATTGCCCACCACAGGAGTCAGGGTGAAGCTTGGTGGGTCTGAGATGGTCCCCGAGAGGCTGCACACAAAGTCCTGCCCCAGTACAGTATGCTCTCTCCTCCAGACGAGGATCAGAGTGGATCAACATCTCCTGCAAGATCACAGGGTCCCTGGGGGTGCTGCCCACCCTGGAGAGCCCACAGCGACGAGCAGAGCTGGCTGGAGGGGCCGAGGCGGGGAGGCACCACGACAAGTGCGGGATGGAGGAAGGGAGAAGAGCATCACATGGCAGGAGGCAGATCCCCCCCCGCCATCCCTGGCCGCGCTGCAGGTGGAAGGAGGATGCGCCTGTGGGGGGGGCTGCTCCGAGACCCCCATTAAGCCAGGCATGGAGGCTCACCAGATCTCGCAGGTCGCTACTCACAGGGCTTCAGTTCCTGCTGCAAGGACACCTCCTCTCCGCATCCGAGCACAGCCTGTCCTGGGGGCGAGGGAGAAGCCGCACCACAGCCCCCCGAGAGTCTGCAGACTGTCAGCCCCCGGGTGAGCAGCAGCCCGCCCGAAGCACAGGGTCAGCCTGGCCCAGCCACCTGCCAGCAGCCGCTTCCAGCCCTGCCAGGAGATGCTGGCTCTGCAGATGCAGCCCGTAAAGCCAGAAAATCGCAGGTGAAGAGCACCCAAGGGGCTTGACCCATCCCTCCTCTCCATGTCCACCCTAGCTTATCTGCCAGCTCCAGGTGGATGTCAGGCAAACAACATCAAGCTCTGGAAATTGGGATAGCGCCCCAAGACCTTCCCCGGAACAACACATGGAGTTGATGATAACTGTGCTGCTCACAGCTTTGGAGAAGCCTGGCCCACGGCAGGAGGGGCTGCTTCAGGCTGAGCCATCCTCCAGGAGCAGGACTTTTAACACATTCTCAAAATGAAGACCCACCACCCCCAGGAAGGTTGAATGCAGGCTGTGGGCATGGAAACAAGACTGCGGGCCTGGAAACAAGACTGCTTGGGTGGGATACAGGGAGGGGGAATGATGCTGGGGTGCTGGTGGGAGAGCAGGTCCCCTCCTGCACGAACCACTCTAGGATGCGTGAAGGGAAACCATCCGGGGGGGCTGAGCACACTGCAGAGGGGTCTGCCTATGGAGCTCCTCAAAGTTGAGGGGTGGATGGGAAGTGTGTCAGAAGGGACGATGTCCCCTGTGGAAGCTGGGACGCTGTGCCACCCTCTGGACAAGGGCGGGCAGAGATACCATAAAATCATAGAATCATAGGGTTGGAAGGGACCTCGAAAGATCATCTAGTCCAACCCCCCTGCCAGAGCAGGGCCACCTAGAGCACATCACCCAGGAACGCGTCCAGGCGGGTTTTGAATGTCTCCAGTGAAGGAGACTCCACAACCTCTCTGGGCAGCCTGTTCCAGTGCTCTGTCACTCTCACAGTAAAAAAATTCCTCCTGATATCCCTCTTGAATCTCCTATGCTCCAATTTACATCCATTACTCCTTGTCCTATCACTGGTCATCACTGAAAACAACTTCTCTCCATCTTCCTGACACTCCCCCTTTACGTATTTGAAGACATTGATGAGGTCACCCCTCAGTCTCCTTTTCTCCAGACTAAAGAGACCCAGCTCCCTCAGCCTTTCCTCATAATGGAGATATCCATGCAGCAGATCTGTAAAGAGGAAGGGCAAGCTGCGGCCATGAACACGGGTCAGACTGCGCTCCTCCGCCTCAAGTGAGACAGCCACAGCTGGGCTGCACAAGGAGGGCTACGGCCAGCACGTTAGGAGAGGTCCTCGTCATCCCCAGTAAGTCCACCTCTGGGTACTTCAAAGCCAGTCCCATGGCTGGGACAGGGGTCAGTGTGCCCTTCGATCACATCCAGTACAGCCCCACGCTATTGGGAACACAGGAGCGGGGTGGCCCTGAGCCCCAGACTGCCTCACCGCCTGGCAGGAGACCTCAGGCAGCATCTGCTTTTGCAAAGCTCCTTCCTGACCTAGGAGGTCGGGCTCCCCACACCATTTGCACCACGGCATGGTGCACGGGCTTCATCTGTGCCATGCAGGACAGGCCACGTGCTGTCCTGGCTTGGGCTATAAGAGAAATACCGCATGAACCCCTCTGTGGGCTCAGGGAATAACTCACGGTGCTTGGACATCCGCAAGTGCAGGCTGGCACCATCAGTGGGACATCACCTTTGCCAGGGACGTAAATCCCTTGGTGGAAAGAATAAATCCAAGTGCCTTCACCTCCAAGAGGTGGTGGGGAAGCAGTGGTCCTGTTTGAGATGCCAGAGACAGCAGTGCCCCTGGGTGCATCTGTGGTGGATGCCTGGAGAAGGTGGGGAGAGGGCTCAGCTCTACACTGGGGGCTCAGCTGGGGGCTGGGATGGCCCAGGGGAGGCTGGCCTGTGCTGACTTGCTGACTTCAAGGCTCTGCAAACACTCTTGCTTGAGAGAGCCCTGTTCCACACAGTCCCGCGACAGGGCTGAGCGTGTCATCCTGACCACAGCAGAAGCCATCCCTTCCCAGACATGTGCTGGGTCATCTCTCGGCATCCAGAGGGAGCTGCAAGGCTGCGCACGCCCTTCAGCTGTCTCCCCAAAACTCCAAATCCAGGGGTGCATTGGATCCACTGTCTTCCCTTGCTCATTCCCATCCTCCAGGCTGCCACCCACATTTGGGTGCCCTTCCTTGTCCTCCCAGCTGGGCTCTACTGATCTTCTACTACATCTTCCCTGACTTGGATCCCCTGCCTGCCTACTCCCTCCTGCCCCTCGCCCCCACCCCAGGGCTTGCAGCCCCCTGATGAATGGAGATCAAGAGTTCATCATCCCAAACCATCCACTCCTGGAGGAGGATGAGCTCATGTTTTCTGGTCAGATGTTTAAGGCCAGCAGCCGGCTCCTGCTGAGCCTCCCAGATTCATGGTTGAGGTGATTTTCGCCCCAAAGCAGCAGCAAAAGCTTGCACTGGCTGAGCCCATAGGGATGTGAACGTATGGATGCACCCGAGGAACTGCCTCCTGCAGCACCAGGGGGGCAGCGAGGCCCCCCAGCCCCAGCCCAGCCCCTTGCTGTGTGCCCCCAGCCCTGGTCCCACAGCCCCACGGCATGGCTCTGTGCTCCAGCCCCACAGCGGGTTGCCCCTCTCCCCCTCTGGTGCCCCAGGGATATGGGGAGAGAGGCACACGGATGCTGTGTTCCCACATGGCAGTGGGGGCCAATGAGTCCTCCCTGTGCCTCTTGCTGCCCCATCCGCCCCACAGCATGGGCAGGGACTCTCTGGAAAGGAGTGGATTCCCCCAGAGTGTGCCATCATTCCTGCCACCACGTCCCTGACCCCTTTCCACTGCCCATGCCCAGCCCCACAGCACAGACCTTCACCCGGCCACCACGCACAGGAGGGGTGTTGTGTCCCCTCCACCTGCCCCAGTCCTTCACCGCTGTCAGCATGGGACTCTCACAGGGGCACAGGGACACTGTGCTGTCCTGGCATGGTGACTGTCCCTGGCTTGCAACCGGCATCCCAGGAAAGGAGCTGAGGGGCTCAGCCGCCCCTGCGTGTCCACTTCAGAGAGTCCAGGACGCATCCCAGAGTTTCACCCTGGGATCCAGTGCTCTCCAGTCACAGAGGGCTGTCCCCTCTGACCAGGGAAGTGGGATGTGTCCTTCTCCCGCTGCTCACTCGTGCATCTCGGGCGCAGCATCGCGCTGCATGGGATGCAGGGGCGAGGGATGGCATGCAGGGCAATGGGAACCACACTGTGCCCTGTGGCCAGGACTCCGCTCTCACCCCAGCCCTTTTCCTCTGCTTGCGTAACTGCGGTAAACACCTCCCCACATGAAAAAATGTGTGGGAAGCATGAGAAGAGAGGGGAGCTGTTTCCAATTCTGAGCCTCTTAAAACTTGTCCTTCCTGGAATGAGGAGAAAAATATGGTCTTGATCCTGGAGATAAGGCCAGCAACAGTCAACATGTGAGATGTCTTCAAGGATTTTGTGCCGTCCCAGTCACCAAAGGGCATTGTGGATGTCGCCGTCACTACCTCTGCACAGCCAGCAGCTCAGGTGCTGTGATGGGTGCTCACGGTGGCATCTGCAACCCTCCCCAGGGTTGCAATGGGAAGATGGTGGAATGGTAATCTTGTCCAAGAAGCAGAGAAATTCGAGCATGGGGGAAGAAGCACGAAGGTCTCTCTCAGTGGAGAGTTTATTCTGTGCTGCCAAGAGGTGCCAAGATCTCCTCAGGCAATGCCAGGCAATCTCTCTCTCTCAGGACCTCTGTCCATGAATTGGACAAGCACTGAGCAGCGCAAGCATGGTGACCATCTCTTTCTTCTTCCAGGGCTGGAGCATCTTCAGAAACTCTGTCTCCAGGCTGCAGGCTGGGGGAATTTAAAAGGAAGGTGGCATCACTGTGGGCATCCCCGAGCCAGGGGCTCTGATGGTCCTCCCAAGCAGCAGCCCATCATGCAGCAGAGGGAGCAGACCATTTGCTGTCGTGGCCTCACCCAGCATGGAGACACTTCGCCAGAGTCTGAAAGAAATTTCAGGTGTTCTTCAGTGGTGGCACGTTTACACCCTAAAGTGTAGGGAACAAACACCAGTCTTTCCCCATCTGCGGCTCTGCCAACCTGGTCAAGACTGTGTTATAGCCTGAGAAATGTGATTTTCCTTGATCTTCCTTTATCAGAGAACCACAGGATCAGAGAATAACCTATTTTTGGAGAAACCTCAGATGTCTCTAGTTCAGCCGTGCCCAGAGCAGGGCCAACTCCAAAGCCAAATCCATTTGCTCAGGGCCTTGTCCATGAGCAACCTGATCTGGGACCTGTGGTAAGGCTGCAAAACACATTTTTTCTTGTGTTCAGTGGGACCTTCCTTGCTTGCAATTTCTGCTTGTTGCGTATTTCCCCCTTATTGTTCACCTGTGAGAAGAGTCTGGCTCTGTCTTCTTTACAGCTCCCCTAAAGGAAAATGCAATCAGATCCCTCCTTTGACCTCTCTTCTCCAGGATGAACGACCCCAGCTCCTTCAGCCTCTTCTCATATGTTGGCTATGCTCTCGTTAGCACAGCAGACCAGTTGGCTTTCATTACTGGAAAAGCACATTGCTGATTCATGGTCAACTTTTCTACCCAGTCCCCATGTCCTTTGCTGTAGAGCTAATGCACTCAAGCTGGTTGGTCCCCAGCCTGTCCTGACACATGAGGTTGCTTCATCCCAGATGCAGGACACAGTATTTGCCTCTGCTGGACTTCATGAAGTTCCCATTGTGCCGTCCATCCAGCTTGTCAGTAAGACAGAGGGACCTCAAGGCTTTATCTGAACCTCAATGATTGCTTCTTTACAGTGCGTTTTCCTGAACAAAGAGCTGCCGGGCTATTCCCAGGATCATTGCTGCTGCCGTTTTTGCAGACCAGTACAACATTTGCTTCACTCCAGACTTCTGGAAAGCAGTAGCTTTAATGTTAAATTGCCTGCTTTGGTTGACAGAGCAGCTGCTACATTCTTTGTCTCCCTGAGCACTCTCAGCTCTACCATGTGGATCTGTCTTTTCTTTTTTAACTTATCATTTTGTTCCAGCACTTTTTCTTCTGCTAGCTCGGGACTACGTCTCCTTTGCAAACATCTGGGATGGGTTAAGAACGTATTTCTCCCTGCTCGTAGGGTGGACCATGGAAGCACTCTTTATCTGCTTCAGTGTAAAGTCATCCAAGTTAAGTTGAACTATCAAAAGGAAATAGTTGGGTTTCCAGGTGCCTCTGCTGCCCTAAAGCAAATCTGGGGGCCTTCACATGTCCTTTTCCAGTGCTGAAGCCATTGATAGGATCCTCCAGTGGAAGGAGGCAGAGGCAGATTTCACCTAGCTCTGGTTATGAGTTCATTACAGTCCCGGACAGTGTCCAATGCTCCCTTTCAAGTTAAATCTTTCCTCCTGCCCCGGGACCCTGGAGATGCTGGTTTCTCACCAGTGCAGCCAGCCCAGTGGCGCTGGAAATGTTCAGAGGAGATCAGATGCTCCTTTGGGTCCGAGTGAGGCCTCTGGTCCAAGGAGGTATCTCAGGCTCACAATAGCTCTGGGTGGTTTGTGGTCCTCCCTTGGAGGCACTGAGATTTCCCCGTGACTAGTGGTGCCATTCCCTGCTCCTCTAGTCCCTGGGTTGGGGACTTCAGTCAAAGTCAAGATGTTTCTGGACTTCCCCTGATATCATTTTTCCCCCTTTGCCTGCTCATGGTTTCACAGCCTTTTTCCTCCTGACAGACTTAAAATGATTCTTGTTCCTGCCCTTTTCCCTCCTGACAGATTTTACATTATTCTTGTTCCTGCCCTCTTTCTTCACTCAAATTTTCTGAGCCCTTCATGGCTTGTACAGATGCTGAAGCAGCCTCTACATTCAGCTGAAGGACTTCAATGTAATTCCTTTTGTGCTTAGAGCACTTTTATCAGCTTCCTGATTCTCTTTAAAATTCCCCGTCTCCAGCTGAGTGATCCTTCTCATTTTTCCCATGGTTTCTCCACAAAACATTGACACGATGTTGGAGTGTCTATTACTGGCAGCTCAGTTTTCGTTGCTATAGCACTTTGTCTGTAGTTAGTTGAATGTCATTCCTTGAACAAACGCCCTGTAGTTAAGAATCAGCACTTGGACAGGCTTCCCTTGGTTTCTGTAGGTGCTGGATCAGGAATGATGTCCAGCCACTGCCAGGCATTCAGGTGTTTAACTCCTCTTCACACCAGGAAGAGGTGAGCACCCAAGTGTCTTGGAGACCCTCACTCTTTTGGAGCACATCATGAGGGTAAATCCTGTCTCTTCATCCCTTCATCCAAGAGGAAGTCCTGGGAATGCATGGATCTGCTGGGTCAAGGCATCACCTCTACACCGACATAGACTGAACCCCTAAAACTTGGACAAACTCTTCTCCAGTCTTGGAGCCGTATTTCAAGGATATTTCTGTATTCACCTCCCACAGCTCTGCCCCACCCCAAAGATGCTGACACAAAGTCTTCCCAACATCTGCCTCATCCACCTCACCAAGACCTCACTGGGCTTCCTTCCGCAATGCCCATCGCCAACCATCTCCCTGCACCTGGGCTCGACCTTGGGGTGAAAGAGATCACCAAGTCTGTCAGCCCCTCTCCCTCACTTCTCCGCTCCTGAAGACACAATCCACCAACCAACGAGCACGGGCAGAGCACAAAAAAAGCAGGGAGCATCTCCAGCACAACCTGCGAGGTGTGAGCTCCCATGGAGCTCGTAGGTGGGCGGTGAGACTTGCACAGCCCCTGGCAGACCGCTGGCCCAAGAGCCCTCCTCCTACTGCAAGGTCAGTGCAACAGCACAGCGCTTACCTCCCCTTTGCACAAACCCCGCCGGCTCTTCCACATCCCTGCTCAACATCTATTTATTTGATCCTCAGCTGGCACTGGCCAACCACTTCTTGCCAAGTGCTCTCAGAAGGTGCCCAGCTGTGATCCGGTGCCCAGCTGCGATCCGGTGCCCCTGGAGATCACCTTTAAGGATGCTGAGCACCACACCTAAGAGCTGTGATCCCTTCTGATTCCCTCGCTCCCTGAGGAGGTCTTGTCCAGCTGATGAACAGGCTGGTCCCTCATTGAGAGCCAGGCATGGGCTAAGTACGACACTTCCAAATCATGAAGCTGATTTTGAGCTATCTGACAGCTAGCGAGGATGAGAAAAATGTTTGAAAAGAGGAAAACATATTTATTCTGATGCTTACATAACACAGAAACAGCTGAACGGATTTTGTTCAAACCATCCCCAAATAATTCTTCGTTTTTTTGGGCTGAGATCAAGCATGAACAAATTCAATCCAAAAGGATATTTTTTGAGCGATGTATAAACAACTGAAAATAGGGGTTTCGGCTGGAATGTGTGTCTCAGCCGTAACTCGAGTGTTGCAAGAGTGGTTCGTGTGTGCTTCTCCGGGGAGTGCGGTTTGGCGGCGACATGCGGGATTTAGCTCTCCAGTCTCGCATCCTCCCCTATTGGAGAGGGCTCCTTTACTCTAAACTTAGAAGTATCTTATGGGATCTGTTCCACTCGTGATGGGGCCTCACTGGCAAGCAGCTCCAGTGTGTAATTGTCCCGTCTGGTAGAAATGTTCCCTATGTTTGACTTCAGACCGGCCCCTGCTCCATGCCAGCACGTTGCTGCGATACTGTCTGCAGCCACCCCCGTCATCAGCGCCCGGCTGCATCCTCGCTGCTCCTCTCCTTTTTTGCTCACCGACTTCAGAACTCCTTTTATCCTCTCCCCTTGTCGGATGTTATCCAGGTCCTGACTCGTCCCGCTCCCAGAGTCTCTGCTCCTCTGCGGTGATGCTGAGTCGGGTGGATGGACCACGTTGGAGGGGCAGGAGTGTCCCAGAGGGGTGGGCTGCCTGATTGCTGGCAGCCAGCCTGCTGCCCTCCTGCCCTGGCACCGGTGTGGGCAGGGGCTGTTGGCATCACGGAGAGGGATGATGTGGGATGGACGAGGTCTCAAGCTGCGTTCCCTCTGAAATGGCCAACAGCTCATGGTTGGCCATGAGCTCGCCCAGAGAGTCTCGGACAGCCAGGAGGTCACAGCATCGCCTCCACAAGTCCTTCTTCATCTCACAGCACTCTTGGGAGCCAAATGGCTTCACCAGCCCCTCTGCCAGCTCAATCCATCTCTGCAGACCTGCGAAGGTGCTGGGCAGGGCCAGTCCCGGTGGCCACCAGTGCCCCACACGGCTAGCAGGGTACTGGGGTGATGTGCCACAAGCCCTGCCCTCCGCTCCAGCCGAGCAGGTTCCTCTGCCCCTGCCCCAGGACAAGCGCAGAATGGTCCCGGCCACAATATTTTGCCTGGCATGGACTGGCTCTAGACGAACGCGCTTGTTATTTCTGTCTGCTCATCCCGACTTTGTAACGGTGACTAATGCTTTTTCTGGCTGGGGGAAGGCTTAGGGGCATGTTAGCAAAGCGACTGCAAGGGAGCAGGCAGCTCCTCTGATCCCCCATCACCGGTGACACCACTTGTCCTGTTTACCAGGCAGGAGCGGTCCAGTCGTGGTTCTCATTGCTGGGGCCTACAGAAACCATGGGACCCCCTGAGCTGGCAGACTGTCGGGTGCGGGGCAGCCTGCCCTTGTCTAAACATCTGGGCAAACACTTTATTCCTGCGTCTGGAATCTTTCCGATGCGTCCAAAGAGACCGAGCATGGTCTCAGTCCAACACCAAGACCGTGCTGGAGCCCACGGGCTGAACACAAGGGACATGCAATTAATGTTTCCAAGGAGAAACTCAAGTCATGGCACTGGAAATCTGCAAAGCTCTCGGAGCCACCTCCAAGCCCTGTGGAGGCAGCAAACCCTGGCACAAGGTGGGATGGTGGGGAGGACCGGGAGCCAAGAGGCAGCAGGGCCGAGCGACCCCACGCCGTGTCCTCCTCCTGCCCGGGACCGCGCTCTCTCGGCCGAGCTCGCGTTGGGAATGAGCGGTGCATCCGGGGCAAGGAGAAAAGCCTGATCCCAGCGGAGACGCTCTGGCGGAGGGGTTGTCCAGCTGTCAGTAGGTGTCCTGTCACACACAGGCATCCCATCACGGTGGAGAGATCAGATTTTTATTTCCTGTTTCTTTCTGCGAGCAACTTTTTTTTGCTTCCAAACTTTGTACCCATTCCCATTCAGAACTCGGCCTGAAACAGTGACAAATAAACATGACTTTTTTTTTTTTTTCACTCAGAAGACTGCCCAGCACCACAGGACAGGGTGAATTCAGATGAAATCTGGGATCTGGGGTTCACTGCCCCCTTGGACAGCAGGGCGTCCTCTGCTCTGAGGTGATGCGGAGGAGGTGGAGGGCTGGGGTGCCTCGGAGGGATTGGGGACAGCTCACTTTCAAACCAAGGCTTCTCCAGTGAGTGGAGAGACATCATCTTCCCGCATGGAGGGCAAGACATATTTGTCCCATGTTTACAAGGGTACATCTGCAGGCAAATGCTACAATACGAGTGGGTTTGGACCCCTCATCCACAGCCTGAAGCTTTCCCCAGCCCTCGTTGGCTGGAGGACCCTCAACCGTTGCTGCAAGAGCTGGATCGGGAAAAGCCAGCAAGAGCAGATGTTTCTGTGTCATCTGCCAGGATCCTAAAGTCTGGCCAGGGGTCTAAGAGTGACAAAGGCACAGTTGTCCTCGGGCTACAATCAGTCAGAAAGCGATGCTGCCAGCCACAGCCATCCGGGTGCTGCTGGCGAAATCACATCTCTGGTGGCCATATCACATCTTCACTGGCCATCCTGGTGCACTGGTGGCTAGCTCGCGGGCTGGTTTGGCCGGTTTCTGCCTCCAACGCGTCTGAGGTTGCTCTGCTGTTGGTGTGGCCTCCGCTGGCTGCAGATCGCCGCTTCCATTCCCAACTCCTTCTCCACGGAGGCCCGTGCTGAACAAAGCCCTTGGCTCAGTGGCCGCTTTGGGCTGTCAGGAGGTGCTCTCCAGGACGTAAGGACACGGAGGTCAGGATCTTCACTGCTGCTTGATTTCCAGGGTTTCTGTCCAAGAAAGCAGCGGCCCCCTGCATGTCACCACCCAGGACAAGCTGGGAGTCCTGCAGCCACCCCATCCAGCCCAGCTCATGCTGGTTTGGGCACCTCTGACCCAAATCCTGTGGGCGGTGAGGTACATCCCTCCTGCTGGAGACAACCCTGCGCCCGTCCCTGCCCTGCTTCCCAAGACCTCTCCTCTCCAGCTCTCCTCCAGCACGGCACATCACCTCGGAGCCAACACCTCTCTCCTCCCTGCAAAGCAGCCTTGTGCCTGCCTGGCTTCTCTTCTCCTTATCTGCAGCATCCCTCCCCTCCTGCCCCTCCCGGGGTCTCCCGCTGCGGGGACCTCGGAGGCAGCTGCAGCCAGACCCAGCACATCCCTCCCGGCAGGCTCTCAAACCAGCCCCGCGGTGCTCGCCGCCGCCACGCGAGGCCTTCACACCCACAAAAAATGGTTTGAGTTATCCCCCGCTCTCTCCCCCAGTTCCCTTTTGGCACCTCCAGATTTATTCCTCCCATTGCAGGAGTGTTTGGGATTCCTCTTATCTCTCGACACAGACTGCATTTGTACGCAGGGGATGTCATTTGATTACATCCGACCCAAACTTTAATCCCTCTGTATAAAGTCTCCGTTGTGCTCAGCCTGCACTGTTTGCCTATGTTAGGATCTTTTCTGAATTTCGTTAGAGGAGAGACTTGCTTAAATAATTTGGGAAACAATTTGGAAATACTTTTACTTATAAAAGCAGTGAGTTCAGCGCGCTGTCAGTCGTGGATTTATATCGCCTTTGTTTGTGAACATCCAGATGGTATTCTCTGACTATTAAAATGCTTTTCATGGTGTTCACAATGATTATTCACTTAGAAATTCCCACAGGAAGCTGACAACCCACAATTTGTCAGTCTCCGGATTGAAAAGCCTCAGCCAGTCCGATGAGGGGCTGAAGCCATCCCAGCCCTCCAGGTGACACGACTCCTGTCCCCCGCTGGGGACACCTCGCAGGGCCGGTGCTGGGGAGCATCCTGTCGGCACTGGTCATTAATTTCAGAGAAGAGCCGAGCAGGTTGGACACTCCGCTCCTCCGCGAGTCCATCCAGACACGTCCCCCAGGAGCCCCAGCCAGCCCCGTCTCAGGCCTGGCTGCTGCGGCGGCTCTGAATGGGAGCTGGCTTTTCGGAAAGCCTGGCCCCGGCTGTGGTGCCGAGCGCTGGGAAACCTGGCACCAGGCTCCTCTGAAATCTGGTTCTTGACACTTAATGACTTTCTCTCATACGACGTGCTCTGTTACTTAACTAGGAATAAAAGCTGGATGTTGGTTGCCAGACTCTCTCTCCATCCTTTGCTCTTTCTGAAGCTGCTCTGCATCAGCGTCCCTCCCACGTCCTGCTGCTTTCGCCATTGCTCATGATTTTACACAAGTGCAGCAATGGGCTCCTCGGGCACTTTCTGTGTTCCTCTGATGCCTATCCCTGGTCTTGCGGAGCTGCACCGGGAGGGTTTCTCCACCATCTGCCAGGTTTGCTCTCTGGCAGCTTGCCCGCTGTCCGAGTCCGGAGGAGGAGAGCTCGATGCCATCTGGACCTGGCCGGGCAGCACAGTTCCATCCCTGCCTGCCCCATCCCTGCCTGCCCCATCCCTGCCTGTCCCATCCCTGCCTGCCCCATCCCACATTGTGCAAGACCCCCTGTTCCCCCTCCTGAGCGCTGGTGGGTTCCCAGACTGCTCCTGCCAGAGCAGGATTTGGTCTTGCTGGCGAGTCACCCCTCCTTATCCACACCAGGTGCTGAGCCCCTGCCGTGTCCCGGTGCTGTCAGCCCCTCGAGAAGCTGGTGGTCCCCATCCTGCACCATCGGTGCTGATACCTCGGGACTTGTTTATCGGGGGGAGTGGGGAGGCTTTGGCCCTGCTGCCTCTCTGCAGCACACAGGAGAGGTGGGGGGCTTTTTCCAGGGTTATTCAGGTGCATCTCTGCCTCCTCTCCCACCTTCTCCCCTTGCCTTCCCTCAGCCTCTCTCCCCGCCTGGGCTGGGGATGGCTGAACTTTCGCCAGCGCTGGAAAGCGTCTTCACCGCCACGGAGACAGCATTTCCTCCTCTCCAAAAAAGCTATAAAGCCAGCCGCGAGCCGGCTGCTCAATTCCCAGACTGGCCATTTCTGTCCAAGACCCATGCATCCCCAGGCACGGCACGGAGATGCCCTGCACGTCGCCTCGCCGCCCTTCATCTTGCTCCAAACATCCCTGGACCGTCCAGCCAGCCCACCGGACCACCCTTCCTTCATCCCCGGGGGGGAATCGAGCAGTCCAGTGACCGCGCATTTACAAAGTGAGGGCTCAGACGCCTTGTTTTCTGCTGGCTCAAAGGGGCTGGGAATTGGCTCCAGGTGTTTTCGCTCCGGTCTCGCGTGCGGAAAGGGTGCTGCGGAGGGAGAGGCAGCCTGCTGGGCTCAGCTGGGGCCACCAGCCCCCAAAACATCGCACTTCATCAGCTCCCTGGGGAGTGCGGCGCGGTGGGGGGCGGCAGGGGAGAGCCTCCCCCCTTCACACATCCCGGTCGGGGTCAGCTCGGTGGAGGGACGGAGCAGGGAACGCCAACCTGGGAATGGCAGCCACATGGGGAAAATGTTTTTTAGCCCCAAAAGTGTCCCTGAAGTGAGAGGGGGGTCCCATGGCGGGCTGGCGACACAGTGGGCACGCAATGCCAGGCCAAGGCACACACACAGGCACGAGCATCCCCGCGTTGTTAAACACATGCCCCCTTACACAAAGAGCGCGGCCGGCCAGGGAAGGCTGCACCAGCGGCCGGGGCATGCCAGAATGAACACACACATCGCCGAGTGCACCTCATTTACAAAACACCACCAGACACACACTCTAAACACAAACCACATGTTGGCCGGCGCGCGCGTCCTCCCCGCACAGACCAGCACAGCATCGCCCGCCGCCAGGGAGGCGCGTCCACACGTGCGTGCTGCCCGACGCGCCCCCCGCGAGCGCACCCAGCGCCCCCGCGCACCTCGTCCCCCCCCTTGCAAGCATGCACACCTCCAGCCAGCCCCACGCTGATGGTGGACCGAGGGACAATGTCTTCTCCTGTCCTGTCCAGCTCCCCCACGATGGCAGTGTCAAAGGCTGGGGCTGGGAGGTGTCCTCGGAGAATCCTGGGGGATCTCCTGCTCCCTGCCATAGCTGGTGTGGCAGGGATCACCCATTGCTGGGGTGAGGGACACTCACTCCAACAGCCTCAAGGCGCCCTGCTCTGCTGCCCATGCCAGGAGTGACAACAGGGGTGAGGGACCTCTCTGAAGAGGCAGCAGGAGCCTGAGGACCATTAGAAACTCTCAACAGAGGAGGAACCCCCCAAGTCCCCTTGATGTGGATGCAGAGGAGCTGACTCCCCCGTGGGATGTCGGGTCGGTCCTGACCTACCTGACACAGGTCAACACCCTCCACCAGAGAAGACCCCAGCACCGAGAGCTGGAGCTCGTCTTGCCGTGGACGGGACATCTTGTCCTCCACACGTCCAACGCGCCTCAAGGTTGGGTCTCATCTACTGCTGGCAATCACCTCGGCTCTCTTGGGACATGTGCACACGCACACTGAGCCCAGCCTCAGGGCTCCTCAGGCTTTGGTCCACGCAGTCCTCCCTTGCAAGAAGATCCTTGACCGATGAGGTGCACATGCCATGCTCCTCTTGTGTCCATTCAGGGTACCGTGGGCAGACGAGCACTGGTGGGGTTCTTATGAGGTTCATCAGGCCCCAGATGGAGGGTCTGGACCCGGGCTGAGACAGCACAGTCACACCTACAGCATCCCTAGCCAGGGCTGTGTGTTTGAAGAGGTTTTTTTCCTTCAGAAACACGGCCAAGAGGAAAAGTGAGAAAGCCGCCGCACGAGAGCTGGTCAGAAACATTTAGACAAGACATTTCTCCATTGGAATGTGCTGGCTCATCGCAGTGTTTTGTGGAGACGGTTTGATTGTGGTCAAACTCTGCCAAGAAACTGCCAGACCTGCTGCCTGGCAATCCTCCTTCTCCCCCTGCTCCTGAGCGGCTGCCTGGGGCACGGGCAGCAGCCCAAGAGCCCAGAGAGTCTGCAAGCCCCAGGTCTTCACTCACCGCTCCATGAGAAGCTCAGCTCCCATGGTTGGCCTGGCCTTTGGCTGGAGGACAGAGCAGCAAGAGGAGTAGCGTGAAGTCAGCATTCCCAGGAATTCCCTGGGCCTGGGCGTCAGAGCAGCCAGCTTCAGATCCAAGCCCCCCGCCCCCTAAAAAAAATCGGTTGACTGGAGGAGCTCTGCGTCTTGGGTTCGTTCTACGTCCAAACAAAACCAAATCTCCAAATGTCAGATTTTGGGGGGAAACCAGACTTGCTGCTCTACCCGCACCCAGCGACTGCGAGCGCTGTGTTGGTACCAGGCTCCAGCAGATCCAGGAGCCTGGAGCAGCGGTGAGGGGCTCAGTCCCTGGGGAGAAGTGTAGGGACTTGACAGGAGAAAGCTGCCCCCATGTCTGTCCACTGACAGTCCTCCCTGAGAGGGTTCAGAGACAACTTTTGGGTAAAAGGTGGGGAAAAGCTGTGCTAAGTGTCAATAATGCGCATAAATCCGTCTGACGTGAGGACGTGAAGTATATGCACGTTGTTGTGGCAACAAAGCGGGGGCTGGATCCCTGACCAAAAGTACTTCACGGCCTGGGAGAAAGATTTCTTTGCTCTTGGTAGAAAAGCAGAGACCATGCATTTTGTGTCCAAGATTTGGGGTGTTTATTCCTGGGCCCAAGATGCAATATTGGCTCTCGGGAAGGATCCCAGTGTGGGGACAAGCGAAAGAGGTGATGGGTCTCCATCCTTGGAGGCTTTAAAGCCTCAGGAAGACAAAGCTGCAGCCACCCTTATCTCATGCTGGAGACCGTCCTGCTGTGAGTCAGAGACTGGATTCGGTGCCTCCCGCCGAACCTTGGGGGTTTCTGGGAGAACCACCCCAAGGGGATGCTTTCAAAGGCTAGACCTTTCCTGCCAGCGGATCCGGGTGCTCTGCACGCAGGCGGAGGACCGTGCTTCATGCAGCTGTTTCTCCGCCGTCACGCTCCTGCCAGCCTGGCTGCGGTGACGGGCAGCCGCAGAGCCGCCAAGAGACCGTGTTTCGCGGGACGCGCGTGGAGGGCTGACGGCCGGGGTGAGGGGTGGCCTCCAGCCAACACCGGCGCTCCGCCGTGTCGCTCTAGAGGCGGTAGTTGTGTCAACGCGGCGCGCTGTTGGGGGACAGGTAATTCAATCCGGCCCCGGATTTTGATTAGAGACTAAACAATATAAAAGCCACATGGCATACGTGAAGCGTAATTGAACGCTGGCCGGCTGTCAGCTCTCAGAAGCAGCTGAGATGAGGCCCATGACTTGCGAGCGAGTTCCTGCAGTCTCGGT
The DNA here is from genome assembly GCA_013400135.1 of Rhinoptilus africanus. Taxonomy (NCBI): domain Eukaryota; kingdom Metazoa; phylum Chordata; class Aves; order Charadriiformes; family Glareolidae; genus Rhinoptilus; species Rhinoptilus africanus. The sequence continues at coordinate 127,984 of VXBO01011376.1, read as the reverse complement.
CCTCCTGCTATTTAACACGAAGACAACATGATTAATGTTGCAAGTGATTAATGGATGAAAAACATGAATAATGTTGTCTGCAGATGGCACGGGCTGCAGTGGGAGAGAGCAGCCACTATGCCCTGTGAGCAGCACTGTGCTTCCAGCCGCCTTCGAAGCCTCTCCAGCAGGAGCAGAGCACAGACATGGGGCTCTGGCCCCATATCCAGAGACCGAGGGTCCTGACCCCCACTCCCACAGGTGGGGGGCTCCCTCACAGGAGGTAGCTTTGGGGTCTGGTGGGTAATTTGTGATCACGCTCCCCGAAGCAGCGACAGAGGGGACAGAGTGACACACTGTGAGTGTCCTCGTGTGCCCCCCGTGGGGGCTGTGCTTTGCGTGCACCCACCACAGGGGAGGCTGGCTGGATGAAAAGTCAGGGAAAAATCACAAAAATGTTGTTGGGAAGAAAGCAGACAGCATCAGAACCCAGGGGATATGATATTGTGTGCACAAAGATGTGGTGATGGGCTGTATATGCGGGTGTCATGTCTTTATTCACAGACTTGTGAATAAACAAATAAATAAAGGGGGGATGGGCAGCCAGGTCACCAGGAAGAAGAAGGAGCTGTGCATGGACCCTTGGACACTCTGGATGCAGGTGCATCTGACGCACTTCCAGACCCTGAAGGACTGACCCTTCCCAGCTGCCACTCACCATTCCCCTGCTGCAACCCCCCCGTCGGGCTCGGCTTCCAGCCCCCGTCCTTCAAGAGACTGTTTGCATATAGGAAGCCCCGCTTGAAGAAAAGGACAAAACTATGTCCCCGGGGAGTGACAGAGAGGGAAGGCGGCAGGTAGGGCAGGGTGGGCAGGAGCTGGAGTCCCAGCAGGGAGCTGGGAAGCTCATCACAGTGAGCTGTCAGCGCCAAAACCTTCCCAAGGCACAGGGGACAGAGCTTACGGAAAACCTTTGGAAGGACGAGCAGGACAAGGATTCAGAGAGCAAAGTCTGTTGTATGAAATACAAAAGCTTTTCACCCAACAGCGTTGTGAGGGCTGGAAACAGGCAGCCCCTCTTGGCAGCACTGGGTAGGTCCCGGTGCCCTGCGAGCGCTCCCAGCAGGGGAACCGGCTCCGCGCTGAGGGCGGAGGGTGTTCCTGGGCTCTGGGAAGGACCCCACACCTCTCCTTGGAGCAGAGGGACACCCGAGCGGTCGTTCTTTGCTCTCCCAGGAGTGAACGGGACCATCTCGTGTCCACCGGGCTCCAGCTCCCCGGGAGGTGGCCGGGGGGATTAGCAGCACATACCAGCCGGGGGCGACGGCCGGGCCAGCGCGGCGTGGATCAGCGGGGCTTTGCCGGCTGCCCCTCGGGGATTATCATGACTCAGTGGCACACTTTAATAACTAAATATTTTTCCCTGCAGAAACGGCGAGCCCGGCCAAGCTGTGCTGCAGGGAATGTTGGTGGGGGGACGCCGCGGGGGGATGCGCAGCTGCCTGGAGGGGCATGGATCCCCCTCCCTGGGTGCCGCTGGGACCCGCAGGACACGACCATGGCACTGGTCCCCGAGGCCCCGCGGGTCCCGAGGGACGGCCGGGCTGCCGGCGGCCAGGGGAAGCAGACATGCGTGTGTGGGGAGGAATGTTTGCTCCGAGCAGGTCCAGCCCCTGCGCTATTTCTGATCCCAAGAGGCCCCAAGGGAGGGCTGTTTATCGGGGATAGACTGTACCAGATTGACTTGGCATCTTTCAAAAAAATAATAATAATAAGGCTCATTTTTGGGTTTGGGGGTTTTTTAGGTTTTTTTTAGACAAGAGGTGATTACAAGGAAGGCTGGAGGAGAAGGAGGGTGACACGGGATCATTTGGGCTATAAGGGAGAGGGTGGGGTGTGCTGGAGGGACAGACACAGCAGCCAGCAGAGCTCCTCACCGTGCATTTTGGGGGCCAGGTCACCAGCATCCCTGAAGAACAAGAGGCACGGCAAGGAGTACAGTGGGTCAGGAGGCTTCAGGAGGGCAGCGAATGGGTGACATTGGGAACTGGAGAAAGAGAAAACAGGCATGGTGTGATGCTGCAAGAAGGTTCGGCGCTTAGAGCCACGCATGGGAGCTGTGCCATAAGAGGTGACTTTGTCCGGAGGAAGCCCCTGCGGCAAAGCCCGGCTGCAGATGTCACCCCTAACCCAGCAATGTCAGGGGGCTGTGTCAAGAGGATCAAAGGGTCAAAAGGATCCTGGGGTCCTGGGATCAAGCAGATGGGATCCTGCCACCTCTGTACTGCTGTTGTCCACCATGTGTCCTTGTCCTCTGCCTCTCCTAGGAAGCACAGAGCCAGGGCGGAGCTACGCAGAGGCTTTCCCTGAGTTTCTTTGAGGTCCTGGAGGCTGCCAGGTGTCTAATGCCCAGCCAAGTGCTGGTCTGGCTGCTGATGCTGGCAGGGGCTATCTGGACCACTCAGAGGAGGTGACAGAAGAACTTCTTGGCCTCAGCTTGATAGAGAGACCTGATGGTTGAGGTTTCGCCAGAGCGACCAAGGAAATAGGGGAACTGCCACTGCCAAGGGACATCTCAGAGAGGGAACAGGCACCTTCCAGGTGTCTGTGTGGGGCTGTAGGTGTCTCTGGGCCATGGGATGGGCTCCTGGAGGCTGCACAATGGGCATCCCAAGCACGTGGTGTGGCTGAGACAAGCTGGACTGCTCACAAGTCATGAGGAGACTAAAACAGGAGACACCTACCTTTATCCCACCCAGAAGGAAAGTTGTGAGGACCCACCTTGCTGCTGGGAGCCCAAGAGGGTGCAGGGCATGAGAAGGAGCTACAGGGCTACAAACTAAGGGGAGTTATCAGCCACCGGACATCCTGGCTGGCAGATACCCGAGCCTGAGCCTGGGACAGTCTCCCAGCCAGGGAACAGGGCCAGCAGAGGCACGAGGCTGGGGACGGGGACGGGGATGACGGCGGTTCTTGGCCACATGTCTGCCAGGGCAAAGCCTGGGCAGGTCGGTTTCCTCTGAGAGGCGAGCTTGTGGCGGAGATCGTGGCACACTCCTTGCCCACGGGAGCGAGCCAGGGGCACGTGGGGAGAGCAGCCGTCCCCGCCGGGGCAGCCCATGGCAGGGCAAGGTCTGGCACAGGGCGACTACTTTCAGGAAGGCTCACCCGTGCCGCTCTCCAGGACTCGCTGTCTGGCACCGGGAGCCAACTTCCAGGAACTCCTGGCTGCCTGGGAAAGCCTCGGCTGCTTGCACATCTCCAGCCTTTTAAGGAGCTTGTCCTCCACAGCTGAACTCCCCCTGCCTTCTTCGAGCATCCGGCATGGCGTGGGGCAGGCATGGCCGGGCTCGGCCAAGCGGGCAGCCCCCAGTGTGGGGACCAGCTGCCGGCACTGCCAGGCGCGGGCAGGAGGAGCCAGGGACCCTGCAGGACCTGGGCTCCGGAGGCAGCAGAGGGGACCACTGGGTGGGAAAGAGCCTGGGGGGGGGGATTTGAGGTCCCTCTGGACCTGGGCACTGGCAGAAGGCGTTGAGGTGCATCACCACGACCCCTCCTGGGGCTGGGGCTGTGTGTCTGCGCAGGGGCAAAGGCATGGAGCGGCACAGCAGGAGGGCAACGGCGGCAGAGTGTGAGCACACACCCCCACGCGCTGCTTCACCTCCTTCCCTGCACGCCTGCGGGCACCGTCCCGGTGGTGCACATTTGCCTGGGTGCCCCCGTGCACAGTCCCGGTACGTGTCTGCATCCTGAGACGCATGAACGACTCCGGTCCACCATGTCTGACCCCCCCCCAGCCGACGTGGAGGTCCGGGCAGGGGGCTGCAAGCAGGGCAGGGGAGCACACGGCTCCGGCTGATGGTTAGGACCGTGCCGGTCCCTGCGTAGGGCGTCATGCCCTGCCAGCTCTCCCCATAATTGTCACTTCCAGAAGAAATCTCAGGGTTTGCCCAGGGACATGGCTTCCTCCAATTGTCCCCCCGGAGCAGCGGTGCCGGGCTGGGCACAGGGCTGTGATTAGCCCGTGGCCTTGGCACCGGGGCCAGCGGGGCCAGCCCTGTGCTAGGTGGGGCAGCGAGATAAGGGGCCCAGACGCAAATAACGGCAAAGCCAAGGCTGCCAAGGCACCTAGACGGGAGATTTCAAGACACGCACCTTCCGCAGGGACACCTTGTCCTTAGCAGGGAGGTCATGGCCAGGGGAGATGCCCCGCGATGCCCCAGTGCTCTTGGAGACACAGGGGCACCTTTCCGCGGTGTCCTCTGTGTCCTGATGGTGCTGTGGCCTGCAAACAGCGCTGACGGCTGGCAGAGGATGGTGGAGCTGGGAAGCAAGGGAAGCTGCCTCCCAGTTTGCGGCAGAGACGCGGAGCTCCGGGCTCAGACACCTCGCGCAGCTCCGTGCAGCAAGAGCCCTGGAGTATCCTGAAGTTTGAGCAAGCGTTTTGTGGCCGGACGGGAGTCTCCAGCGCTGGCAGAGCTTCCTGGGGCTTGCAAGAGGGGCTGTGCCTGGGCGAGAGGCTCAGCCCTGGGCAGGCAGCGCGGGACCCTCGGAGTGCAGCCCGGGCTGGGGGGCTCAGCGCCGACCCAGCAGAGCGGGGACCCTGGGGGCAAGGCTGCGGGGCAGCCCCCAGCACCAAGGAGGGGTTGGGAGAGGGAGAAAGCACTGGGTGGGCTGAGTCCTCTCCAGCCATGGGGGGACTGGAGCCATGAGGAAAATCCAGGATAGGGCCGGGTGCAGGGAGCCCAGCCAGGACGGACCACATCTTGCCCAGGACCGTGCCTGTTTAAAGGCACATCTCATGGAAAAAGTGACCTGTGGGGCTCCAGCTTTAGCTTCTCATCACACGTCTTGTGACGGTTTTCAGGCTACTTTGGTTTTTAATCAGAGGTTGGGAAAAAAGTTACTGAAAACTCTTTCATTGAAAACTTTTTATTTTCCATGACTCGTTATAACTGAGCATGCGGGTCCTCAGACTTGCTCGTGACTCTCTCCAGCTGACAGCAGTGTGGTGGAAATCACTGCGAGGTCTCTGGTTTTCCTGCTGGGATTTTCCACCACCATGAGCAAAAGCCCAAGGGCAGCAGCAGCTCTCCAGGTACTGCCTAGCAGCACTGATTTTGGGGACAAACTTTTTAGCAGGGCCTGAGGTGATAGGACAAGGGGTGTCAAACTAAAAGAGGGTAGATTCAGACTAGATGTAAGGAAGACATTATTTACAATGAGAGTGGTGAGCCCCTGGCCCAGGTTGCCCAGAGAGGTGGTCCATGCCCTATCCCTGGAAACATTCATGGTCAGGTTGGACGGGGCTCTGAGCAACATGATCCAGTGGAAGATGTCCCTGCTCATTGCAGGGGGGTTGGACTAGAGACCTTTAAATCTTCCTTCCAGCCCAAACTGTTCTATGATTCTGTGATTTGTCAGTGGCCAGGGATCCAAACTCTGTGCTGCCCCATCCCTGGGCAGCTAGGTCCAGGCACATCCCACAGTCCCTTAACAGTATTTTCCAGCCTTTCCAGCTACTCATTCCCCACATCCCTCTTCAGCATCAGGAACGTGTCCTTTAGCACCAGCTCCCGCCTCAGCCCATCCTTTGCTTGCTGCCAGGGGCATCTTAGGGGGCTGGAGGTGGCCTGACAGTGCTTGGTCCTTCTGGCACACTTTGGGCATCCCATCCTATCCCATCCCACCCCATCCTATCCTATCCCATCCCATCCCATCCCGTCCTGGCTCCGCTTCCTCTGAATACTGCCCATCCCATCCCGCCTGGCAGCCACTGCTGGACAATTTCTCATCCAGAAACAACTCCTGATAGTCAGGGTGACTCCTGGGCAGGGAGAGCTTCCTGCACAGCCCTCGATAGGCATTTCGGCCAGCCAAGGGGCCGTGGGAAGCCAGAAAGCCTGGAAAGACCCGTCCTTTTCCAGTGTCTCCAATGCCGCTGTCCCCCAAGGTCCCCTCATGCAGATAATGGCCTCTTCATCCTGTTGGCCAGCTCTGCTGTCCCAAAATCACCAAAATTTGTTGAGAGGATCAAGGTCATGGTTCTGCCTGTCACGTGTCATCAGGGTGTAATAACTCCCCCAATGCAAAGGAAAGGGCCGGAGCAGGGTGGGCAGGGTTTGGACACAGGCTGCAGGGTCACCTGGGGAAGGAGAAGAGCTTCAGGAAGGAGAAAAGGCCAAGGGGTCCCCAGTGGGGGCATGGGACTGGCCACCAGGACATTGGCACATGCCTGTCCTGGCACTGCTTGTGGCACTGCTCAGGGTGTGCCAAACCCATCGATGCCGTTTGGAGGTGCCCATGGGGCACAAGCGAGGAGGAAGAGAGGCTGGCTCTGTGCAAGGTGTCCCCTTGCCCCCAGGAAAGCCCACACCAGTCTGGCTTTGCCCCTCCTCACGCATCTGGGAGGGGGAGCAGGCTCTGGCAGTGCTGACTGGATCCCTGTGCTGGGAGCAGCCCCCGGCAGCACTGCCACAGCATTGCAGCAAGCACAGGGATTGCTCTGGCGCTTTACCACCCCTCTGGGAGAACCTCTTTGGAGGCATTTCCTACGTTGCCCAGATGCCTGGACCCCCTCGTGCCCAGGGCATCCGTCTTGCACTCTGCCGAAGAGCTCGGGGTGGACGGGAGGTCGCCTGTTGAAATGGTGAGCAGCTGGGAGCCAGCGGTGCCGGGCAGAGCGGGCAGGTGGGCTGTGGGCAGCCTGCCACCTCCTCCGTCCCGGTCTGACCTGGCCGAGGGCCCCGGCAGGCAGGTGGGGAAGGCTGCAGGAACTTGATAATGGATGCAGACGGTGGGGACGCGGGGCTGGCTCTGGGCTGCCCAAGGAGAGCCGTGGTTGCAGCTGGGATCTCAGGGTCGTCAGCGGCTGAGGGACGCTGAGGGGCACACAGGAGCCCTGTCTCTTGGAGCTGCAAGGGGCTTTGGCTGGAGTCCAGCATCTCTCTGAGACCCCAGAGTCCATGGCTTTCTCCTGGGGTCCTCTGGGTGCATCCCCACGATCACCCACCGAGAGTTGGGTGTGCTCAGCCCCCCACTCCACAGGCAAGGGGAGGGTCTGGCACCATCACAGTGGTGCTGTGTGCCTCAGTTTCCTCCATCATCCCAGACAGGGGCAGACGGGACGCCAGGGCTTGAATACAGCTTGTGTGGCCCCAGCAGAGCAGGGCTGGGGAGGGATAGTGGTCTGAGATCCACAGGGCACCACAGAGAGGCCTCAGCCAAGGTGGGAACCTGCTGACACCTGCTCCAGAGGTTTCCCAGCAGGACGGCGCTGGCTGGTGCCATAGCCGTGGGTCAGGGAGCCATGGGGCAGTGCAGAGGGCACCCCCATGCTCCGGCTGTGCCCTGCCTGGCCCTGGCAGCTGGGCTCCTGCCCCTCTGCTCTCCGTGCTCCCATCCACTGCTCAGACCATGGGCTGGTTTGCTCCTCCTGCCGTGTCCCAGCACCTTGCCTTTCCCTGTAACACATCTCTGAGGGATGCTCTCCCCATGGCGCTCTGGGGATCCAGCTCCCTGCTGCCAGATGGGGGCTGCTCCGGCCGCCGCTGCCTGCCAGGACGTTCCTGCCGCTGCACTGCATCACCTCTCATCTCCACTTCTGCAACAAAAACAGCCGTCGCTCTAGCAGCCTGCCCAGCCCCAGCCCCTCGTGTGACCCAGACAGGCCCTGCTGCGAGGGAACAGGGGGTCAAGGGCCACGCAAACATCTGGAGGGAGGTGCAGCCCGTCCCGCATCTGTGTGGAGGGGCTCCCCCCAGACAGGCAGCGCTTGGGGGTCAGGGGGAGCCCCAGGGGCTGTGCCCCCCATCCCCTGCCGTGTCAGGGTGGGGGTGTGCTGGCAGCATCCCTCAGACACAGCCAGCCTGAGGACTCCCGGCAGCAGCGCACAGCTGGCTCGCCGGCTGCCAGCACATCTGGAGCCGCTCAGGCAGGTCCAGGCAGCTGCCCACGGAGTGCACAGCACTGAGGGCAGGGACCCTCTGCCGGGAGGCAGGCCAGCCTTCGGGCAACAGGGATTGCCACTGCACCCCACTAGAGCCACCCCAGGGCATGCTGCTGTCCCCGCTCACTCCCCTGACCCATCCCTGGAGGACCTCATCCCTTGTCCCTGGCACTGGGGTGGCACTCGAGGGCTGGGCTGCGGGGTCCGGCTGGGCTGCGGGGTCCGGCTGAGCAGCAGAGCTGGGGCAAGGTGCCGTACGTCTGCCGTACCAGCCACTCCATCCAGGATGGATGGGCTGCTCTGCCAGCACCCCCCTCACCGCCCACGGGTGTCTTCTGGAGGGACAGATGGGTGGATGGACAGGAACAAAGGACAAGAGCAAACTGCAGAGGGAGGATGTCAGCAGGGCATGGGCACAACTGATTGGGGAAGGTCAGCCAGAGCAGCCCAAATACCCCTTGTCTTGTTGGACCTGGGCCCTAGTATCAGCTGTCTCTATGGACTTTGGGGTCCTCCTCCCATGCAGCCTGTGTCCCTTGCCTGGGATTCCTGTGTGCTCCCAAGCGAGGAGCCAAGAAGATCTCAGGTAGGCTTTGGAGAATCTCCTGGAGATGGCCACCCCATGGTGAGGGGGCACATGGCTGAGTGGGGCTACCAGCACAAGGAAAACACGTCCCAGAACCGCTCCTGCCCAGCGACTCCACCTGCAGCCCAGCGGAGAGCCCCAGCACAGCCCTTCTGCCTCACCGTCCCTCCTCGGGCAACCTGCCTCTCCCTCTGGACAGGACCCCTGGCCAGCAAGGGTCCTCTCATATGAGCTTCCACTGGGGGATGATAGAGCCCCCAGAGTGGATAATACCTGGATGCACTCCTGGGGGCTGGGAGCTCGGTCTCTCAGCTCTTGTCAGTGCCACGAGCATCGCTCCTGCATAAAACAGGAAAATGTGCTGGTTACGTTGAAACAGGGCACGGACATGGAGGTGAAACCCCTCGTGTCTCCTGGCCTTGCTGCTTCCCGAGACAGGCTTGCTGAAGCCTGTTCTGCTTCCCGAGCGGATGAGCCAAGCCTCCGTGGTGCCCCGACGCGTTTCCCTACCGGGCACCACCAAGCACTGTCCCAGAGGACCGCTCGGTACAGCCAGTCCGCCAGAACCTGCTCCCCAACTCCAAATGTGCTCAGCGCAGGCAGCAGAGCAGAGCACGGCCACCAGGAAGAGGTGTTCCCCTCGCCTCTCCAAGGCATGGCTGTCTGCTTCGGAGCAAAGGGTCTCGATCCGTGTGGTTTCTCCATGCCAGCTTGGACAATTTCTACCAAGCGAGCAGCCCAGGGGGGCTCTCGCCTGTACACGTGGTGGAGTCGGTGCTGCCCACCTCCGGAGCATCTGCTGAGCACCAGCCCTTCTCCAGCCAGAGAGGACCCACCGCTGCCCACCTACAAGCTGGCAAGGGAAGGGGAGAGAGGGAGTGGTGTCCCAGTGCCGGACTAGAAAACATCATTAACGAAGCGTCAGTAGCTCATCAGGGGAAAGCAAGGCTGTTCTCAATTAGCTCACATCTAGATTAGGCAAGAGAGGTGAGTAACAGCGTGGGCTGGACCCGTGTAAAGTTATTGGCTCAAATAGACTAAAAAATAAACTATAAAAAAAAAAAAAAAAAGAGAGAAGAAATACCATATTCAGGTCTGGTTTGTTTATTCAGAAATAGAGAAAATTAAAACATAAGTACTAGGACAAAATATGCCAGCTCTAAATTCTGCCTGAGATGATGATTTTATTAGCAAAGAATCTGGATCTCAAGTTATGTCTCAAAACAACACAAAACCAGATGCAGAGGTCAGTACTCTCATGCCTAATAACAATGCTTTCAGTGACATCCTTAAGGAAGAGATGGACTCATCGGTATTGCAAGAGACTTTTCAAACATATTTGGACGGCAAAGAAGACAGCAAGATTTTGCTATTAGAATTTGCAGTTTAAGTTGAGACAGAGCATAATGAAAGCTCTGTTCCAAATGCAATCCCATGACATCACTAAGACTCGACAATTAGCATCAGCTGCTTCCCAAGTAGTTTGAAAAATGGAGATAAAGTCATAACTCATTAGCTAAAGTCATCCCCTAAGAAAAATCAGCGGTATCCTAAAAAAAAAAAGGAGGTTTGAAGTCTCAACTTAAAGCCGTTTCCAAAGGGAATAACAGCAGAACTAGTAGGAAATAAAAAGTATGTGAAAGTCATACAACTCAAAATGTTCACGATAGAACTAAGACAAATGTCAAAAAGATGAAACCCTTGCAGCAGAACCCAGTCCTGTGGACAAAACACTCTCCCTCTTACCAACCAAAGAAAAGAAATCTTGCAGGTCAGCAAGAGCAGGTCCTAACTTTCCAGGTTTGGAAGAGACTACCCACTTCCAGAGAATAACGTGGGCATGACAGCAGTGTCATCCACTTTGAAAGAAGATATTCAAAAAACAAAATCCAAGGATTGTCACAGAAATGGTTCCGAGATCCTGCAACTAAAACAAGTACCGGGGGCACTGGGACCAGATGGCATCTGTTATTTGTCTTAAAATCTTTTCTTAGTTGCACTTGTTGGTGTGCAAAACTTGAATGTTTTTCACTTCATAACAAAACTTTCCAAGCAGCCCTGTAAGGGGGATTGAGGAGTGTCACAAGGGAGGTGAGAGCTGATGATTAAGAATGCAGGTTTGGACAGCAAAGTGTCTGCCTAATGAGGTGTCTCCCAACTATTGGAAAAGTAAGGACCGATCAGATGAGAGCTATGAACACTTTCGCAGACCCTGGTATCTCCCATGAGAACAATGAATGGAGGCAGATGAATGAGTCGCTCTGCAGATTGACTTCTGGTTGCCCGCAATGTCTCTGCATGGATGTGGCAGGAGTATCTCCTCCAGCTCCACTCCCAAGGACACGAGAGGCACTGCAAGTTCTGTCGGTGGTGTCATAGCTCGCTTCCAGCAAGCCAGATCTCCAATCCGAAGCTGTGATCTAGACATGGCTCATGTCTGGCAGAGAGTCTCCCAGGAGGACTTGTTGGCTTCGCTTACTGCTATGTGGAAAAGCTGATGAGTCTCCACCACTGCCACTATCAGTCCCTGCTCCTTACTGGCATTCAAGATCCCATAGCAATATGCCGGCATTGGAGAAGATAGGAAACATTTTGCAGTTTGGGATAGACAAATATGGTGCTGTAATCATTATACAGGCGCCCAGTGGGGGTGGGAATGGAGTCTCCAATACCATGGGGAGCCCTCTCTTATCTTTGAAGAAAACTACATAATACATGGCATTTGGCATTTTAAAGCGTGTGTGTCAGCAACACTGATGGTAAAAAGAAGCTTCTTTAACTCTTGAAAGTCAAACAGTGAAAAAAACTATTTCGGACACTTTTTACTCACGGTCTCATGGTCTCAGTGTGGGAAGATGAGTGACTGAGATGGTTGGATGGGATGACCACAGAGTAAGCCATCATGACCTGAGGGCAGGTGCTTGCAGCACATTTGCACCTAAACAGCAAATAATGCACAGAAAAGCAGAAAAGTCTGTGTTTAGGGACTCTCAGAGGAGGTACAAGGTTGATGTCGGAGGAGTGGACAGCAGAAAAGTAAAAGAAAAGGAAATGGAAGGAGGTGGACGTGAAGGCTGCCCATCTGCACTCATTCAGCTCCCGGGAGTAAAGAGCCGCTTACACCCTGCACGGTCCCCTCCCTGGGCTGCTGCAGGTGCTGCTTGAGCCCACTGGTCCCCTAAAAGCTGCTGCTCTGGCCGTTCATCCTCTCCTGGCTCTTGATGACCATCGTTTCAGGGTTGCCAGAGGAAAGCACGCCTGCTGCAGCCGTGGGGCCGGCTCCTTTCCCTGCCGAGTCCCACTCCTACTTGTGGGTTTGGTCTGTGGGTTTGGCTTCCTCCCTCATCCCTGGCCCTCGGGTCTGCAGACAGGAGCTTCCAGCAGCCCTGTGCAGGGGGGGAGTCGGGCCCCCGTGAGCCCCTGACCTGGCTCTTGCTGCCTACGGAGCCCCAGGAGTGACTGCGGGTTTCTAGAGAAAACCAAATCCCTGTCAAGGATTGGTCCCTGTCTGGTGGCCTTCCCCGAGCAACCCAAGCACACGGGAGAAGGCTGCGCTTAGCAAATATTGTGGCTTTTCCTGTGGTGTCTGCAGCTTGGTGATACGGGAAAAGCTCATCTGTCTGGGGACACGGTCCAGCTCCATGGACTCCCTGCTCTGCCACTTCCAACCCATGTCCTGGGGGTCCGGCTCTGACCATGCCCTCTCTAACAGGAATATAAATCCCATAGGAACCTTTTCCCACCTTAAGAAGGCCCACATTTCACCTGGGGGAGTGAAGGCAGCACAGAAGACACGCGATGGCCACTGATGGAATTGCCCGACTGCCAGGAGGCAACCAGGCGGCTGGTGAGCATCACTGAACGGGATCCAGCAGCAGGGCAGTGTGGGTGTTCACTTGCAGATGCACCAAACTTACAGCCGTGAGCCCATCAATATGACTGGCACACCAGAGCCCTGACAATGCTGTCCAAGACCATCTTTTGGCTAAAGATCCCATGCCAGAAAGGCGTCCAGTCTGCGTGTGACCATACTGAGGAGAATTCAACCTCTGCCCTCTGCAATTAGTTACAGTCGTGGTCAGTGTTCAAATATGTGCTAGTCCACATTTGAGCAGATTTAACTTTAACTTCCAGCCTTTGGGTCTCATTATATTAATTCCTCTGCTAAATAAAAGAGCTCCCGAGTACTTATGTCATGTTTTGATTTCGCAAGGAAGCAACTGAGTCTGTTTGTCATACCTTCCTAATGCGTGAAGTGGATTCAGGCAAATTTGACAGTTAGTGGCCTTAGGAGGTACCTTCTAAGGACTTTTTTAAGTCAGGCAAATGTGTGGGAGGAGAGAAGCTCTGCTGGTTTCTCTCTCTCCCCATAAAATTCCTCCAGGGAGGAACGTGGAAAAAGCTTTCTTTGGTGCCCCCGTCTTTACGGAGTAGATGATCCGGGAGGGGATCTGTTAGTCAAACCTCCATCATCTCAATTAAAATATTGACCCATCAGCAGACATCCCCTTGGAAAACTCATGCATGGAACAGGACAACCACCCCCCGAGCTCCTTGTCACCAGTAACGAAGAATCCCACAGTCTCCCGCCCAGACCGAGCTCCAGCTGCCGGGTCCTGCTCCTCGGTGCATGGTCCCTTGAGCCCTGCTACCACGGGAGCACTCGCACCCCGGGCTATCGGAGCCTGGGGATGAGCGGAGACCTCAGAGACAGTCTCTCTGCCTGCAGAGCAGTGGGATGCTCCCCCCATCCCTCCAGATCTGTGCATCACGGGATTTTGCAAGGGGGATTTTCCAGGATAAACAGTTGAGATGAACTCATGGAAATCTGTGGCTTGCTAACCCTCGTTAACGGCCACTGGCAGGAGCCCGGGGACTCGGGGTTCCCGCGGGGGGCAGCTTGGGCCAGGTTTTTAAGGAGAGATGCTGGACAGGAGGGGCTGCGCAGGTGACCGTGGCAGGGGGGCTGGCGGGGCTGGACGTCCTGTTCTCCCGTCTCTCAGCCCAATTAATATCACCTCAGAGCATGAGGTCATCGTAGCGGCCAGACAGTCTGGGAAAACACTTTCACAGCTCCAGGAGGATTTCCTTTTTCCTCTTTTCAATTGTTCCTCTGTGCTGCCTCCGCCGCTCCCCCCTCCCTATCCATGTCCTCAGGCCTCCTTTGCACTTGGGCAGAGGCAGGCGCCTGGATGCTGCGCTCGCACTCTTCCTTCGGGGCGGCAGGAGAGGCAGCCACAGCCCACAGAAGGGCTACACGGATGCTGGGGGAGACCCCGATTGCTGCAGCGTGTTCTGCTCTGCCCGTGCCGTCACATGGCCATGAGAAGGAGGTGGCTGCAGAGCTGCTCCTGGCTGCCTCTGGTCAGCCCCAACAAGCACATCCCGCCCCTGGGAGTGATGGGAAGTGACAGGACCAGTAGCTCTGTCCTTATCCTCCTGCCACCCGTTCAGGACAGTGATGCCTGATCAGCGTGACAGGCAGGAGAACCCCTCTATTTTGTCACCAAGAACATGGAAGTGCTCGAAGATGGAAGTCTTCAGAGTAAATATTTGTCCAAAACCATGTCTTGCACCAGAATTTGCCAGGATTGCAATGACGGTCCCTTTGCTTCCTCACTGCATCTCTGATCGAGAGATGCGAAAGTCTGGAGATGTCCCCCAAGGTCAGTCGGTGGCTCCCTCTGAAGTTGTCCCCGCGGGGACCCTCCAGAAATCCTGCGATGGCAGCTGCCATTGCCCTCCAGGGCCCCCCGGCTCTCCGCACTTGGCGATGCTCCCTCTCCTCCGATGTCCCTCCCAGACCCAGCACACGGCTGCACAGCTTTGAGTCCTCCCTGCTTCACCGGAGACTCCTTGGCAGGACCCAAGATTTACTCTCATGTGTAACAGTCACCACCGCATCCTCCATCACGGCGCAGGATGGGTCCCTGCCCTGCGCAGGCGATGAGAGGGGCAGGGTCAACCTGCAAGGGAATTCCTTCCCAACCCGCAGGGGCTTCCCACAGCGGGGTGTGGGAAGGAGGGAGGGACTGGGATGCACTGGCCAAGCTCTTGTGCAATACAGCAGGACTGCCCTGGGGGTCCCGAGGAAGACTCCCTCTGTCCCAGTAGGCCAGGACTGGGCACTTGAAAAGGATCTGCCTGACCCCTGTCCCCCCATAATTCCATTGCCATAAAGTCACAGGGATGTGCTTCATCTGTCCAGGTGTCAGGTCCCAACAGCAGAGCACTCAAGGCTGCTCCAAGGGAGATAAACCCAACCGTGGAGGATCCCGTGAGGCAGGTCCCAGGCAGGGCTGGCAGCCCCTGCACGGGGGTCCTGTCTGTGCTGAGACGGACCCCGTTCCCCTCCCAAACCCCACTGCTGAGCTCAGACACTGCCTGCAGGAGCCCCGCAGCCAACCCCGATGGTTTGAACCCATCCGTGCCTGGGGCTGCAGGGCTCAGGGACCACGCTGGGTGCTGTGTTCGGCTATATCACCTACAGCTTTCCTAAATCGTTTGTGCACATCGCTGTCTCGCCCCTTTTATCACCACCCAGCACGACCTGAGGATTTAGCAGCTGTCTCCGCATCCCTTTGCTCCTGGTTTCTTTGCCTACAAACTCATTCGACACGTACAGCCATAAGCTTTGTGGGGAAGCAGCTGGTGTTTGGGGGGCACAAACAGCAGTTTGGTAAGGGACTGGCTCACACAGTGAATTTAACTGTGCCGAAATAGGGATCACTGGTTCACCACCCCCAATGCTCCCCATCACCCATAACCCCCGCCAGCCACCCAGCTCATCACGCTGCCGACCTGCGTCCACCCCGCTGCTCATGGACATCCAACGGTCTCGCACTGAAGGGCGATGGGAGTGTGTGGGCAGCAGCTATCACTGAATCGCATGGCATTCGTTCAGCAGCATCGCTCTCACAGCTGATGGTGGTTGGTCTTGTACCCCTCATTCTAAACTCCTTGGCTCCGCGTCCCCAGGATCCTGCTCCCAGAGCTCCTCGGGTGCTGCATGGTCACCGTGGTACTTGAGGACTCAAGAACATGAAGAAGAAGTGGGGCACAGCACAGGACCGACACTGATGGAGCGGCTGGTCTGGGGCATGCCAAGGACAGTGTTTGGAGAGCTCATGTGTCTGTGGTTCTCTGAGGGTGCTTTGGGGCACCTCTTCTTTCCAACGTTGAAGAGGAACATCCGGTGTGGCCAAGACACCAGAGGGATCCTCAGGACTTGGTGTCCTGGCAGTCAACCGTGGGCAGAGGTGGTCCTGACACTCCTGGGCCAGGCTGGACTCAGAGGGGGGACATGCCTGCAGAACAGACCGCATCCCACAGCCGCCATCTCACGCTCTGCAAAGCATCCATGGAAAGATGAACTACAAATTCACTTTTCCAAAGGAGCTGCCAGACTTTTCCATGGCTCCGCCGTGGCCTTGGGCTGTTGCACTCACAAGTCTCCGCCATCTTATCCTTCCTGCACCACAGTGTTTATTCCCACCAGTGTCCACCATCTCTCCTCACCTTGGAAAGCGCTCCCAGATGCAGCATCACTCTCTCCTCCAGCTCGCCGCCTGCCCTCTGCTCAGACCAAGCATTCCAGCGAGAGTTTGCCAGGCTGCCGTTAGACATGACCTCAGGCCAGTGTGCAACATGCTCCAGAGGTGCCTGTTTTCCTCTGGGGGGAATCCACAGAACAGCTCAGATACAGGGATACACAAACCCGTCTGATATGTTCAAAGAATTACTGAGCATCTGCAAGGAGAGGGAAAGAAAAACAAACACGCGGATGAAAGGATTCCTGGAACATGACAAAGAGGAAAGAAAAGGAGACAGGGATGAATAAGGCCACCCAGACAGGTCCCAGGCTTTTCTGGGAGCCCACCATCCCCTTGAGGAGAGAGGTACCTCAGCACCTGCTTGGTGGCCAAACTGTCACGTCTGCCCGTCCCCTCGGTCCCTCCTCTCTGAAACATGCAGTCAGACAAGCCATTTGGTGCAGCTTCATCAGGAGAGAACTCCTTTCTGCAAAGCAGGGACATTGCGCCTTAACTCCCTGACCTCTGCCCCGACCGCTTGGAGCAGCTAATGGTACTGCAGCTATTAAATGTGCCTCATATCTCATCCTGTCCCTCTTACATCCTCCCAAAGGAACTCTTCTTTGCTTTCTTTGCATGAAACAGGCAGCCCAAGGCAGACTTTTCTTACTGGCCTTGGCAGCCCACACATCCATCCGTCTTCCAGAGCTCGCTCCATTGACATTCGGAAGTCTCCCAGATATTGTTCCACAGTTCCTTTTTCCTCCCCTAATATCAAGCACATGGTTTCATCCATTTTTAAAAAGTTAAAAAGAAAAAAAATAGGGCAATCTGTTGTCTTCCAGAATAACCAGAGGAGCCTCAGCTCTAGCCGTGCCCAAGGAGCCCACTGGAGGAGGATGCTGAGAGCAGTTCTTGTCTCTCAGGAGATGCTCAGGACCGGTCTACAAACCCCACGCTGCAGTGCTGAGGTCCCAGGTGGGGATGACTCTCCAGTTCCCGTGCTGTTGAAACCCCCGTGGTCCCCTGGAAGGAGCAGGGATGGGGCTGCAGATCTCTAGGACAGACACCTTCAGAAGCTTGAAGTCCTCCCTGCCCCCGTGGACCTCCCATCTGCATCTCTGCTTTTCTCCACAGAGCCCAAATGCTGCTGAGGCAGGGATGGGTCTACTGGTGTCACCTACTCCCAGGTGTCCTGGGATTTGAAGTCACTGCACTGCTTTGAAGCTCAGAGCTGCTGTTCGCTGCTGCGAGGGTCAGGCTCAGGGTGAGAGAGGCTCGGCTCACAAAAAAGAGGGATGAGGGAGGATTACGCCCTTGGTCCCCGTGTGCAGGCAGCAGTGCTGCAGATGGGCACTGGCCGTGGGGACAGAAACTGGTCCCCTTTGCCCACAGTCGGTGCTGCCTTCGCGGAGACAGGCAGCGCCTGGGCTCACCTGCAGTGCACAGAGCTCTGCCGCAGTGAGGACACTCTTTTACGGCACTGTCGGTGTCTTCCTGACCATCTGCTGCCGCACGGCACAGTCCTGCTCCGGCCGTGCTGAGCCGAGCCCCGGAGCTGGCCCAGCAGGAGGCTGTTTGCCATCAGGACCGGTTCCACCCCGCGCTGCGCGATCGGACGAGGGGATGAAGGTGGATGGGGGGCAGTGGGGAAAAGAGGTCTCCAGCAAGGGAGGGAGACAGACCCTTTTAGTGGCTTTGGACTTTGGACAGACTTTGCTGGCTCAAAAAAAGAAATCAGAATGGGGTTAAGAGAGCTTTCGGTCTGGGACCAGTGCGACCTGAGGGATCCCGTGGGAGACTGGCTCACGACATCACAGCATCAGCACGGTGGGGGAGGAAAGCAGGGAAGGGACCAGCACCAGTGGGACATCGCCTACTCCCCGGGAGCCAGAGGCTCTGGGGCACGTGGAGAGCTCAGTGGCACACGGGCAGCTCTCCACTGCCACATGTGCAACCCCAGGGCTAACACCAAATCCAGGTCCTGGTCCAGGTCCAGGTCCAGCTACTGCTCAGTGCACAGCTGGACAGCAGGAGCCACTCAAAAAAGGGCACAGGGCAGAACATGCCCTCAGGGGGTGGCTGACACAGGGACAGGAGGAGGATCCTGGCTGGGAACCTGTCCCCACTACTTCTTGCCCACGTGTCCCCTCTACCGGGACCTCTCCGGCTCTCCTGTCCTTACCTGCTCGCTCCCCACAGGACCCAGCCCCTGTCCCTTGTCTCTCTACCACCATGCCCTGATGCATGGGTCCAGCAGTGAGCTGGTCTCCAGGGGATGCTGTGTGGCTGCAAAGACTTTTTGCAGCTGTTTTGGTGGGTGCTGTTTGACTCCATGAAGGTGAGACCTTCTGGGATCCTCCTCCAGCAGGGATGGGGAGGAATCACGGCTTGATGTGGAGTGCAATGGCAGTATCAGCTGGTGCCAGCACAAGGCACCCTGTGCACACCAGTTTATGGGGACAGCACTGGGAGAAAGCAGGGTACGGCCAACACAAGACGTGGACTGAAGCTCAGCGGCTCGTTCTCAGCTGCACAAACATAGGCTGCTCCTAGGTCCCAGGCTTAGCTGTCGAGTCACCGAGCGCCAGGACCATTAATAGTGCAGTGACAGTGTTTAAATTGGAGCTGCCACCGCCGCAGACACAATAACTCCTCGTGCCCGAGGAACTGATTAGCAATGGCCCCGTGATACATTTTCCGTCACCCTCTGCGGGGCCAGGGAGGGATGGGGCTGGAAGGAAAAGGGTGCAAAGTGGACCTCTGGGGCTACGGTGCACCCTGCCACCATCAGGTCCTGCCCTGTAGCTCTGCCCCGGACCCTCTCGCTCCTGTCCGGCCGCTGGAGCCCCTTCTGCAGAGCTTCAGGGCTGCGCTGCGACTTATTGTCGAGTGTTTACTGTCATTGCCGGGGAGACATTAGTTCAGATTATGTCAAAACAAAGTTATTCCAAGCTCAATCCTAGAGAAAAATATTATTGTAAGCAGTGATTGGCGAGGGGCGGTGTGTCCACCGCCAGCAATCCGAAAGCCCAGGGGGTGGGGGGAGATAGGATCTTTGTTTTCAAGCCAGGCTCCCAGCCAAGAGCAGCCAAAGCCGAGGTAGAAGGGAGATTTTGTGAGGCAGCCAGAAATTCAGGTCAAAGCTTCGTCTTCTCCAGAAAAAAAAACAAAAAAAATCTTTTAAACTGTAAAGAGAAAGTCATGTTCCAGCCCCAGCCTTGGCCAGAGAGCATATGTGCCATATTGTCCAGGAATTGAATGTAAGGAATCCAGATATGCCATGTTATCCAAGAATCACATGTAGGAAATCCAGGAGTGACTTGTTATCTAGGAATCACATGCCGGGAAGCCAGACACAGCCTGTTAGACAGAGATTGTATGCAAGGAATCCAGATGTGGCACATCAGACGGGGGCTGGATACAAGGCATCCAGATGTGCTGCATTACCCCGGAGCTGCAGGGAGGGATGAGAAACAGGCAAACGCGTGCAGGCTGCACCTAGCCTGAAAGTGCAGGTACCCAGCTGGCTCCAGCCTTAGCTCAGAAAGAGATTAAAAGTAAAAAGCGACCTCAAACCCAGGGGCTGAGAGCAGGGCCAGGCCAGGCACCAGCTGGCAGCGTGGGGGACCCGGCGGCCAGCTTGCGGCAGGGCAAAGAGGATCTGGATGGGGGTGGAGGAAGCTCTGTGGGTTCAGAGACAGGCTCTGGAGAGGGTGGTCAGCAAGGAGAGGTGATGCTCCTCCTCACCAGTATTGGACAATGGCCCCAGCACCGCCAAAAGAGGTCCAGGAGCAAGAAGGGCCTCGAGGGCAGCTGATGGAGGGAAGGAGATGCACCAAGGAGTAGAGGAGATGATGAGAGGGTATAAATGAGCCTAAAGAGGTGCAAATAAGGACAGCAAAATGCAGGCAAAGTCTCAGGAGAAATTCCCAGACAGTGAGATAGAGCGGGCAGTGGACACTTCTCCGCAGGGCTGGAAGGGGATGGATGGGAGCTGTGGAACTGGCTCCCCGGGGAGGGCAAGGGACGGAGCCGAGAGCCGCCCGGCTGGGCAGGGTGCCCGGGAGCGGGAGCCACATGGCCCGAGCCCCAGGGAACCGCGCGGGATGTCTCAGCGCGGTGGTCCCCGAGGCCATCCCGGGTCCCGTCCCAGGCGGAGCAGCAGGTCGGGGGCAGCGCAGCCCGCTCAGCTGGGGGCACGGGCACCGCGGGAGGCTGCGTGGCACGGATGCCACCACCACCCCGGAGCCCTTTCACAACCCTGGGCAGCGCTGAGGGAAAGGAGACCTTCCCCAACACGTATCCCCTGGGACCACCACCCGGCTCGGCTGGGGAGACACCTCTGCAGAGTCACAGTCCCACTCCCAGCCTTTCCCATGCTGCCTGGACATCTTCCCAGGAGATGGGCAGAGCTTCAAAGCTGCTGGTACCATCCCCTGACAGTTGAGGCTCGTCTGGTCCCATCCTCAAGGGAAACTGGGAATGGGTCCTGTCACCCCGGTGCTGGGGTGATTCGGTACCAGCCAATGATCCAGTGCTGTGAGCTTCCCACAACACTGCCCTACGGGGCTCAGGTGCGCTGCTCTGACCACATCCCCTGCCCTTCAGGATGTGATCTCTCGTCTGCTTCTTCTCTCGGTGTCTGGTTTCATCGCTCCCTCACGCCCCTTGAACGAGTGACACAGAAATAAAGCACTGGGCAGCTCTGGGGACTGGTGAAAGCAGGAGCTGTGCAAATGGCACCAGGCAAAACGCCCGATATTATTCTGGCACTGAAACAGGCTCTTTAGAGACTGACCAGAGCCCTCCCCTTCCTCAGAGCTCCTGGAGGAAGGGGCACCTGCAAGGTGGAGGTAAATCGTTCCCCAGCCACGGCGATGCACAAAATCATCAGATCACAGAATCACAGAACAACAGAGTGGTGGGGGTTGGAAGGTCCCTCTGGAGATCCCCCAGTCCCACCCCCTGCCAGAGCAGGGTCACCCAGAGCAGGGGGCACAGGAACGCCTCCAGGCGNTTGTCCCCCAGGACTCCCAGGTCCCTTTCCCCAGAGCTGCTCTCCAGCAGGTCCCCCCCACCCTGTCCTGGTGCAGGGGGTTATTCCTCCCCAGGGGCAGCACCCGACACTTGCCCTTATTGAATTCCATAAGGTTCCTCTCCGCCCAGCTCTCCAGCCTGTCCAGGTCTCTCTGGATGGTGGCACAGTCTTCTGGGGTGTCAGCCACCCCCCACAGCTTTGTGTCACCAGCAAACGTGCTGAGGGTGCGCTCTGTCCCCTCATCCAGGTCTTGATGAATACGTCGGACAAGACCGGACCCAGTGCCGACCCCTGGGGTTCCAGGCCTCCTGTAGGACTCTGTGCCACTGCTCACAACCCTCTGAGCTCTGCCATTCAGACAGTTCTCCACCCACCTCACTGTCCGTTCATCTAACCCACACTTCCTAAGCTCACCTATGAGGATGTTATGTCCTCCCTCGCTTTTTGAGGTCAGGCTGTTGGAAGGAGCAGGTAGGGGTGGGACAACAAGGATGCCCCCAGGCAGATGGGCAACACAGCAGCAAGGATCTGAGCATATCCGTGGTTGTTCCGGAAAAAGAGCTGCACCCAGTGCCTGACCCTGCCCATGCCGTCCTCTGGGTACCTCTGCTGGGTGAATACGAGCAGACTGGAGACCATTTCCCAGGCTAAACGAGTTCCTTTTGCAGACACACGGTGAGTGTCAACACCACTCATATTCATGTCCTCAGCATTGTCTGACGCTTGTCTGTGTTATCACATTTGGTGGCTTATATCTCTATCCCATAGCACCCACCATTCCTCCACACTGTCTTCTCCGTCTCCTATACCATTTCTAATGTCCACCACCATGCTGGTTTCATGGTCTGTGGGTGGCCTGTGGCTCAAGCAGCTCTTTGCTGCTGGACCTGATCCCAGACCCACACTCCTGCAGGCACTCTGATCCTTTGCTTAGCTGGATACCTCCTACCAAGGGGTAAAGGCCTTTTCCCCCCAGGAAAACTGCTCTGTCCCCTCTCGGTCCTGTCCTCGTGAGTAGACATTTGCTTCTGCTGTGGGAATCTCCTCCATTCATGGTCTTTCTGGTCCTGTTGGACAGCCTGGAGTGGCTCTCAGGGATGTGACGGTGCTGTGGTATGTGAGCAGACACCGTGCTTCCTTCTCCTCTGCAGCTTGTGGCCTTGCACTACCTGGCTGAGGCATTCCCATCCTCTTCCAGTTCCCAGCTCGGGTGCCAGAGCTGGCACCCTTTAGCTCATGCACCTGCACTGCCTGGCATGTCAACCTTTGACAGCGGAGAGGTGACAACCTGTGTCCCATCCGCTCATGGACATGGGTCACAGTAGGTGCCCTTCCAGCCCCGGAAGCTGCAATGTGGTCCCAGATCCTCCAGTTCAACCACAGCACTGTTTCCATGTCTTCCACCCTGGTGCTGCTTGGAGCCCTGAGGCTGATCAGAAACCTTCCGTTAACAAGAAGCCGTGCACACCATGGGGACACCAGCCAGTTCCCCGCAAGGGCTATTGAAGGAGCACCATGGGCGAACACCATGATTTGATCCTCCTCAGCGAAGGTTACCTGGAGAATTTCTCCTACAAGCTGGCCCAAAGCCTGGCTTGCGGGAAGACATTATGCTGACGTGCCAAAGCCCCAGGCAACGGTGAATCCTTCCAGCATCCAAGAATCTCCTCCAGCGCTTGGTGACCCTCGAGGAGGGGGAAACTGCATCTTGTTTCAAGCCTGAATTTGACTAAATTAGGTTTCCAGCCAGTGGACCGTAGCATGCTTTTGTCAACACTCCCAAAAGCCTCCCCACCAGGAAACATCTTTGTGTGCAATTACCTATGAAAATGATCACGTCACCTCCCAGGCTTCTCCGAGCGAGCGGGATAAACCGAGCCTCGCATTCTGCAGTTCATCTCCCAGCCCGTGGGACCAGGGGTCCGTGATGAGTGGACACCACGTCTGGTTGCACACCCCCCTCCCTGGGCCATCGCGCCCTGGCTCCTGGCAGGTCTCCAAGCCCTCGGTATTATCCTGTCTTTCCAAGACTTGTTCAATGTCAGTGTCAGCATTTCAGGGACTCTTCCGGCAGCTCATTCCCAGCTTCAGGGTGT
Organism: Rhinoptilus africanus; assembly: GCA_013400135.1. NCBI lineage: Eukaryota > Metazoa > Chordata > Aves > Charadriiformes > Glareolidae > Rhinoptilus > Rhinoptilus africanus. The sequence continues at coordinate 104,802 of VXBO01011376.1, read as the reverse complement.
AAGTTAACTGGGTCTGTTGGTCCGCAGTTGCACAGCCTTCTCCTTCACAGATGTTAATTTCTTAAACCCTCCCCCCCAGGGATTGAACGTGTCTCTACGCTTCGACTCAAGCACAGGCTGGAGTCATCTATTGAAAACTTATGGTTTTGCTTGTTACAATTAGACTCCATTTGTTCTGCACAGGGCTGGACTTGGTGGTTGGCTTGTTTTGGTCATCCGAAAATGTGTATTTTCAAAGGCTTCTCACTGTCATTAACCAGCGACAGCTCGTTGATTTCTTTGGCTTCCCCTTCTACCACCAGCAGTTCTTTACATTGCTGCAGCCCTCCCTTTTCCCCATCCTCCCTGGGGTGCTCCACCTTCTCCAGCCCATGGAGGCTGGTTTTCAACACTTCCTAGGCTTTCATCAGGAAGCCTTCTCCATGTAGGAGGTGTCTCCTGCCTGCTCTGCACAAGAGGTGGCAGGGCAGATGGGAGCATCCCGTGGCCGAGGTGGACTCTGCCTGAAATGCTAGCCCTGGGTATTTCACCACCACATGTGCAACCTTCTCCTGTGTCCGTCCACAGCCAGCCTGCCAGAGCTCTTCCCAAGATGGATGGAGCAGCCCAGTCAGGAGGCTGGTTGCTCTGCTGGGTTTAGGGGCAGACCCTTTCCAAGGTCTTCACCAGCTGCCATCATCCCACAGCCCCAGGAGATGTCACCAAGGTCTTTTTTCCCCTCCAATGGCCACTCCGCTCCACACCACCAACTTTCCCATCATCTGTCTCTGCCTGCTCAACATGTCACCCTTCCAAAATTGGCTGAAGCAGAAGGAGGAGAATGAGGAGAAGGCACATTGCCCTCTCCAAGGCAGTGAAACAGAGTAAACACTTCAGCCTTCATTCCGCTTCCTTCCCTCTACCCCAGATGCCAGCCAGGCTCCCGCCTGGTTGCCACCTGCTGCATCACTCAGGGTACAGTGGTCCTCCCCCTCCGGTTGCGGGCCACCACGCTTACACGTCCAAACCGCCTCTGACAGCTTCTTCCCTGGGAGAATTATTTTGGTCTATGAAATCATGGCTTTTGGGGCACTGTTGGGATGTCCTTGAACAAGTCCCAGTTTTTGCTAACACCTCCCACTCTAAATTTACAGTCCCAGCCGGTCACGCCAGCGATTGTTTCGCGTTTCAGCAAATTGACCTTTCAAATGGCCAAATAAACACTCTGTTCATTGATGTCCAAGGCGAGCGCAGCCACGCCGCTCTCCGGTGCCTACAGATCCCCCACGAGCCCAGCAATTAGCCTGTCATTAGCAGAGCAGAGCCCACTTGCTCGTTGCCCTGACAGTGTCCAGAGCTTTCCGTAATGACTGACCCTTATCTGTGATTTTTAGAAACTCCCAAGCAGTTACGTTGCTGGCTGCACGAGACATCCGTTAAACCTCTACCAGGCATCTCCAGGGAAAGAGCTCTTTCCCTCCGCAAGCCTTTCCTGTAGGCTGCAATCGCGTTTCCCCTAAACGACCCCATCTCTAATTAAAGAAGCTGGGTTGTCGGCGGGGCTGCACGGAGATGCCAGAGCTATCAGTGACGGGGTCTGTTCCTCTCCTGCCCCTGGGCTGAGCCAGCGCATCTCCCCGCCGCCGCTGCCTGCCCGGGTCCACGGTGCTCATCCAGCCTTTTTATCAGCCGTTCCAGTGCTTGAACAACCCCTCCTGGCAGCAGTGCCTCATTCATTCCTCATCCCCTTCTTCCCTCCCTGTGAGGCAGTAAAATGCTTTACCTTTGGGGCTTTTTTTTCCCCATTGTTCGCCACGGACAGCTCTGCAAACACCCTGAGTTTGGACTAGTCCTTTGCCACGTTTTTGGCAGCCCCGAGTCCCTCCCAGCCGCCTTCGTTCCGAAGAGACGGTTTGTTTGCCGTGACTCGCACTATTTCTGGCGATAGTTTCACTAGACTGACTGCTGCCACTATATTTGTATCGAGTGTTGGGCAATAGCACGAGGAGACTTCATGTTTCTAAAACCAGCTCTTTCTGGGCCACGTGTGTAGGGATGCTGCGGATGAGGTCAGCCATCCAGCCACGCGCACAGGCCGACCTCCTGGAGGCTCCTCTACCCCATCCCGCCTCGTGGGATATGCCCCGACACCCAGGTGCCCCAAACCTGTGCCAAAGGGCTCCTCTCATCAGCACAGGTCACTCACAGCAGGGACCATCCAGCAAGAGCTGATCCGGGGTTCTGTGCCCACCAGGCTCCCCCCACCACACATACGGTCCGCAACAAGCTCCTGGGACCCCCTTGATCTCCCAGGTGGTGGGATCATTTGCAGGAGGGCAGTTGGCAAGGTTTGGATGCCGAGTTTACGAGGTCTCCACGTGGGATTGGGCACTGGGCACACTTTGCTAGGCATCGGAGATGCTGTGGGTAGGGCTTGCTTGTTCATCGCACTAAGAACTGCAGCTCCAGGAGGAGCCTGTCCGGTGCTGCCTGCTGTCTCCCACCCCCATGTCACCCAGCAGCACACGAGACTGCTCCATCAGCAGTGGTGTGAACCTGGCTCCAAGCACATTGCATGGACCTTTCCCTCTCAAGGCACCTCCAGTTGTGTCCGGCCATAGCATCCCTTGGATCTCCTTCCCGCCCAGGCAGAGGAGACGGGAAAGGCCATTGGGTCCAGCACAATGCTGACCTCCTCCAGGAAAGCCCTTGTCCCATGGGACAGACTCTTCACCTTGAAGATCTGCAACCTGTCATGCTGTCAGAGCCGGGACCCTGGAGGAAAGACCCAAGTCCAGAGGACAAGGTGGTAAGATCTGTTCAGGATGCTGCTGGCAGCAGACAAAGGTGTCCAGGGGGTCTCATCAATCCCGATGGACACCAGTACCCATGTGAACTCCCCATGGGTGTGGAGCAGCTCTGCTCCGGGTGTCCATGGAGCAGCCCCTGGACCACTGCGTGGCGTTTCGGAGGTGCCGTCAGCGGCAGCGCAGGCGTTGGTGACTCATGGAGTGAGAACAGGCAGTTCTGCGGGACCGGGGAGCCCAGGGAGACAACAACAGTCTGAGATTTATTCCACAAAGCAGCCTGAAAACAAACCCGAGGAATGTTTATTATTTTTCCTATGTGGCAGGGAAATAAAGCGCGATTGTCTCTCGCCTGGAAATGCTGGCATCTCCACACACGGCTCCTCCGCTGAGATAGCGTCCGCAGCTGGACACTCCCAGCCTTGAGTCAGGGCTGCCTCTCCATGATCCACACCACAGAGGAAGGGAGATTTATGGAGTGACTGAATCCCTGGGACAGAGCCCACTGGGAAAGGTCATCCCGAGCCGCAGGAGCACCTGCCATGGACGCGGCTGCTTGGGTTTTCTTTCCCTCCGGCACAGACCCAGGCTGGGAGTGATGGATGTGCACTGAGGAGGGATGCCATCACCCTCGCAGAGCTGTTTCCTCCCTGACTGGGGGAACGTGTTGGTGCCACGAGAGGGTTGAGGACTTGCTTGAGGGCTGCTACATCGGGATGCTTGTGTTGAGTCCACACCTTGCACACTGGCCGCACCCTCCCTTGGCACCCTCCCAGCCCACAGCCCCACTCCCTCCCCGGCCCCCCATGCCCCTCCTGGCTCCAGCAACAGCCAAGCAAGGTACCACTTGGGACATCGTTGGTCAAACAGCACCCAACCCAGCCTTGGTCCTCTGCAACGAGCAGCCAGCGGTGCTGGAGTCAGTGGGAGAGATGTTAGAGACTATGCAGACTAGAGCATACCCAGCGCTAGTGCCCAGACAGCACAGATTCACCCCAAAACCCAGCTGGTCTCACCCTACAGCACATCCCACCCAGGTGCTCTGTTTTGCTCTGCTAACACACCGAGAGATGCAGACCTTTGCATCCCATTCCTGGAGTGCCGTTCCCCAAGACTGCATCCTCCCTTTCCCGGGATCAGGAACAGCAGCGCTGAGACTGAGAGAAGGGCTTTGGGAAGGGCAGGAGATGGCAGCACTCGGATTAGCAGCTCATCGAGATGCTGAGACATCGATGTTCAGCCTCACTGGGCACCCAGGCTGGAAAAACTAAGGACAGACTGCTCCAAAGGGTGGATTGAAGCCACTAAAAGTAGATGTCAGGAAGATGAGGAATAGATTGGAGTCATAAAACTCCCAGGTGAGGAGACAGAGGACCATCAGCAGCACTGCCGCCTTATGATTCCCAGAGGTGGGGCAGGATGGAGAGAGGAAAGACGGCGGGCATCGAATGCCCGCACACACCGACTGCAGCCGCCCCCAGCCCGTGTTTTCCACGGGCCGCCATCCCCTCCACAAGCCAGCCTGCAAGCCCGGCTCCCGCTGGCCTTCTCCGCAATGTGGTCTTGCAAGTTTTTCCAGCTTTGACCTCAGTTCTGCTGCAGTACACACAGGCTCGGCAGGCTTGGGAGGGCTGGAGCCCATCCCGCTCCCTGCCCTGTCTCGCAGGGCCCAGCCCTTTACAAATCAAGAATGTTTATTTAAAATTATTAAAAAAAAAAATAAAAAATCCTCACGTAGAGCTAGGGAAGCCCTGAGACAACAAACGAATATGAGTGTGATACTGAGCTTCAAAAGGGCAGGCAGAACCGGTCTGCGCCTCATAAAATAATGAGTGAGTATTAGGAAAAGATCCTTAAATACCACAGATAAAAAAAGCAAAAGCATCTGGCACAGACCGTTTGCAAAGAACATCTCTTGCCTGAGAAACTTAATTGTTTTGTCAGGAAGAATTACAGGACGAGGCCAATTAGAGCTGGATTTTGGTTCAGTGCCTAGTCTGATGGCCCCAAAGATTATCCCCCACACGCACCTCAGTGTCCCAAGCAGTGTCACCCCAGCCCTGGCGCGGCGTGCGCAGACGTACCTGGGACCTGCCGGGGGGCACAGAGATGTGTCCTGGATTACGTGGCCACCAGCCACCCCAGGAGAGGGTGCAGGGTCTGCTCCTCGGCCCCGGGGACACCAGGAGAGGAGAGGTCGGACAGCTATTGCACAGGGAGAGGCGAGAGGAGCAAAGCAAACCCCTCGAACCCTGAGATCCCACAGCTGGTCCATGGGGGACAATTTCTGAAGGGTCTGGGAAACCGAACTGTGGAGAGCGGCCCTGAGAGCTGGAGGGGACAGTGAGGACAGAGGGGTCTGCACAGTGAGGGGGCAGCAGGACTGTCCCTGGGCTCATCCTCAGAGGCACCGTGTCCAGGAGCAGCCCATCACGACCGGCTCTGGAACCCGGGAGAGGACATGCAGCTCCATCAGCAGAGCAACGCTCTCAGGTCGGGACCATCCTGGCCTCGGCTCGGATGCTGGAAGCGGGAGCTGGGTCACATCCCAGACAATGAATGGACCAGGGCTCAGTAACAATGTCAGGATCCTGGGGCACACTCAGGGAGCATCCCCCATCCTGCCTCTCCTCCACCACGTTTCTGCAAACCTCCTTCGTGGTTTGCCCCTTCTTTGACAGCCCCCGGTGGTGTCATCTCAGTGCCTTCAGCCCCTCAGGAATGACCGGGGAAATGTCCCTGTTTGCTGTCAGTAAATAAGTGAGTAGCTGAGGTTGGGAAGGTCCTGTGGAGGCATCCAGCCGCGCTCCCCCCAGCACAGCAGGTCCAGCTTGATGAACTTGGCTGGGACCATGTTCAGTCAATTCCTGAACATCTCCAAAAGCGGACGTCCCACTGCCTCTGGGCTCTCCTTCCGTGTTTGACCACCTCATGGCAGGAAAAGATTTCCATCAGGAAAAATTCTAATAATTCCCCACGTTGCAACCGGTACCCATCACCTCCGGTTCTCCTGTTGCACCCCAGCAAGCCGAGGCTACCACACCATGGGGGTCAGGGAACAGTGCAGACCCCAGTGCCCTTTCCCTGCTGCTCCCCTCCTCCTCCTCACTCCCATGGTCCTGCTGCATCACCCTCCACAGTCTCCCAGCCAAAACGGACCCGTGCCCTGCCGAGGGGGTGGGCGGCTGTTGGGAGCACTTGCCCTGGTGGTAGGTCTCAGTTTGCAGGTGCCGTGCATCCCGGCAGCCTTTGCCCTGCCCGTGCCGCAGGGGCTCCGGGCTCGGTGCCGAGGGGAGCACAGAGGTCTGCGAGGGCAGCGCGGGAAATGGAAAAGGGCAGAGACAGGGAAAGCTTTGGAACAGCCCTTGCAAACGGAGACATCCATTCACGGCAGACAGCGACCCGAAGCATGAGTGAAACCAGACCCTGGCGGAGAGATAACAGAATAATTACAGTGAAACTGGAATTCAAACCACGGCTTGCTCACTCGCTCTCAGCCCAGGACAAAATTGCTCTCAGACAAAATAACAAAAGCCCCACCACACACACACACGGCCCCGGGCACCAGCCACCGCTGGCCGGGCACTGGTCCAGCGAGCCGGCCCTCGGCAGCAGCCGGGGCAGGGAGTCGTGTCCGTGGTGAGATGGGGCTGGTGGCACCCAGGGGTGCTTCACGGGGCTCCGTGTGGTATCCGAGCTCTGCAGAGCACTGCCAGCGTGGATGCCCAGTAAGCACATCCCTCCTCCCTGGGGGCTTGGGCCACTGGCCCCCACAGGGTGGGAAAAAAGGGGTCTGAGACACCATGGGGCCAGCACCAGCCCTAATCCCCCACCGCGCTGTGGAGGCACGGACACGGTGGCGGGGGCAGCCAGGACAGAGCCAGGCAGGGGCCTGCAGGAGCCCAGGGAGGGGGGGAAATGCTTCCCCGGCATTGCCCCTCACAGCAGGGCTGCAAAGGGTGCCCAGGACTCGCTTATTTAATTAAAGGCTGGGATTTCTTTTTTGCAAGAGTGGCTGCAGTCATGGGGTCTTAGCCCCGGCAAGACACATCCCTGGTGTTTCACAGCTCTGGCCGTGGCAGGGTGGGGGGTGACCTGAGGCAATTCCTTCTTCCAGGTTGCATCCCATAACTGTGAAAATCACTGCTCCTCCTTCTGCGCAAGCAGGATGCTGAGGACAAAGCAGGGGAGAGCCAGGGGAGACCCCACTGTCAGCAGTGGTTTGGGGGTGGTGGGGTGGGAGCTGGAGGCACAGGGAGCAGAGACCCTGTCCTGCGCCTTGACCTCAGCCTCAGAGCACCCAGGGACACAGCCCTGAGCTCCAGCCTGTCTCGAGTTGCCTCAGGCCGGGAGGGAGGTCTGACAGGGCCATGGGGACACAGGCTGCTCCCACTCAAAACCCCGTCAGAGAGCTCAAAATACCAGCAAGTTTGGGGGCCATCAGGTCTCCAGGGCTTGCTCCCCACTGCGGTCCCACTGCCGTGTCCCATCGCTAACCCACTCCCCCACCAGAGTGCAACCAGGGACAGCCAACCCGCTCGCCGACCTTGCTCCGAGAGGAGCAGAGCATCTGCTGTGGATGCATTGCCCCAAGCTCTACGTCACCGGTGGTTTTAGGGTCTCACGACACCGCTGAGGGCCATGCCCACCAGCCCCACGGCACAGCACCCACGTAGCAAAGGTCCGGGAGCCACGTACGCCCTTGCACAGCCTGTCCCCCCTGTCCCGGCAGTGACAGACCCCTGCAGACAGATGTGCACCGGCGGTGGGCTTCCCTGCCCGGGCGGATTTCTGGGCTGGGAACAGGGAGCAGGAACACCCCAGTCTGGGAACAGGGCAGCAAGGGGGGCTGACAATTTGGGATGATGGGGTGCAAATCTGGGACATCGGATCCCTGGCACTCCCACCATGGGACAGAAAACATAAAGCTAGGCCCTGGGAAAATACCTTGAGGAGGCTCCCAGGGGTGGTGGGAGGCTGCCCCTCTCTGCCCACCAGCCCCTGGAAGGGGACGGGCAGCCCCACGGGGCACCGCCGGCCCCAGACAGCCACGAGCTCCCCTCTCTCCGCTCGGTGCAGGAGCACCGTCCCAGGATGTGCTTGTCAGAAGGAGGAGAGCAGACCATAAATCACTCCAGCTGTGATGGGAGCTGGGTCCGGGCCACGACCGTGGCAGCCCCTTCTGCTCCCCATGCCAAAGGGAACAAGCAGGGCACAGGGGTGCTGGCTGCGCGGCTGCGAGACGCAATCCGTCTGCAATGCTGCTTGTCCAGCCAGGGGGCTGGGCAGCTGCGGCGTGTATTTATATCAAACGGGGGAAAGGGTTGTATTATTTAATTTTTATAATTTTTTTTTTTTTTTATTCTGCAGTGCAGCAGGAAATAGCTGGGATAGTTACATACCTGGCGAGATGGCCGAGGGACCGGGGGCCAAGAAACATAGAAGATCTGGCATCACCCGGAGCATCTGTGCTGCACACAGCTTGCAAGCATCCGGGGCTGCCTGTGTATCTGCGTGCCTGACGGGGGAGCGGTGGGGCGCAGCGAGGACCCCCACGCGTGGTCCGGGCTTTGGGAAGGGGTGGTGAGCAGCCAGCATCCGTGAGGTGTCCCGAGGTGAAGCGCTGAGCTCCATCCACCCGGCGGCGAAGCACAGCTCTCCAGCCAGAAGCAAGCAAGCACGCAGAGCCCAGCCACCGTCCCACCTCGGGGTGGGTTCGGACACCCCCTCGCGTCTCCAACACACGGTCCATCTGCTGACCCACAGCCCAGAGAAGGGACAGGCTCTCCTGCAGCCCACAAGGACCGGAGGACAAAGGTCTAAAGCAGGAGCTCTAGAGTCCTTGTGCTTCCTCCCATCCCAGCCGCGAGGTGGGACGTCAGCACAGAGCAGCTCACTGCTCCTGCCCTGGGGGGTGCTGCCCACAGCCCACCAAGCCCCATCCTGGACACCCCATGGTGGGCCCCAGACCAGACATCCTCCTCCAAGGCCCACCGTGCCAGCAGGAGACCAGACCTGGTGAAGGTCACTTGGCTGTGGCACCAAGGGGTGACCTCCCTGCCTCAGCCTTGTGGCAGGAGAGCTCCAGCGGAGAGCAGACGTGAGTACGGCTCAGTCTGGAAGAGGAAAGTGCTCTCTGGCGTGGCCAAGCATGTGATGTATGGGAAGTTCCACCTAAACCTGAGGAACTTCTTCCCCTTGAGGGTGGCAGAGCCCTGGCCCAGGCTGCCCAGGGAGGTGGTGGAGTCTCCGTCTCTGGAGACATTCAAAACCCGCCTGGACGCGTTCCTGTGTAACCTGCTCTGGGTGACCCTGCTCTGGCTGGGGGTGGGACTGGGGATCTCCAGAGGGTCCTTCCAACCCTGTGAGTCTAAGTCAAGTGGGCTGCAAGAGACCAGCCCTCAAAAGGCAGGGTAAGATAAACCTGGAGAGACTCTCCTGGGGCTTTGGACACAGAAGTCTCCTCTGACCCTGGTACTTCACTGCTGCCATGTGCACCCCCACATCCCACTCCTACCAGCGGAGCACGCAGGGTCTTTTGAGGATTGCTCTTTGGGACGCACCGTTGCCCACAGGTGGTTCGCGCTCCCTGCTGACCAGGGCGAAGCAGCACCAAACGCCTTCCCGCGGTCAGGGATCAGACCCGTGCCTTTCCCCCTGCCGTTTCACTCGCCGCAGAAGGCGTTTGGCTGCCTTTCCTGGCGCTGCGCGGCGGGCACTGTGCCCCGGGGCAGCGCGCAGCCCTGCACACCGCCACCCGCCGAGGTGAGCCGCAGGAACACAGCACCCGCGCGGGGTGACACATCCTCAAATGCTTTCCCAGCTTACAGCAGTTTGCAGTTCATGGACCTCCTGAGCCAGAGCTGAGCCTTTTTATGTGATAATCCCTGGTGGATTTTTCTTCCATGAACTTGAGCTGAACCCACCCTTTGAACCCACATGAGCTCCCAGTTTACTTGTTCTCAAAGATAATCCACAGACAAGATTTCTTCAGCCAGTGTTCGAAGTGCTGTAAGACAAAAGCCCATCATCAGGCTTTTGAAAATGCAGGGTTTATGCAAACCCCCTTTGCCCAGACCTCCAGCCCACCCCGGGCTGAGCTCTCAGCCCTGCCGGGAGGACATCGGCTGCGCTCCCCACCCAACGCCAAAGCAGAAAAGTAAAGCAACCAACCAGCCATCCCAAAGCCAGCCACCGTCACACCTCCGCAGGACCACCGGAACCACCAGGAACCAGCTTCACCTTCCCTGTAAACCCTTGGAAATACACCAGCCATCTCCAGCAGGTCGTGCTGCATCTGCCCATGCAATCATGTTACCCTGTCTCTAATGATTTAATGTTGTTTCCGCTGTCTGGGCCCCTCCTCCTCGTTCTTGAGATAATTGCAGAGATTTCCATTTTGCCAGATTCCTAGCCTTTCTCTGAACTTACTCCCTTAAAGCTGTTTCTGAAGGACCAGGCAGCTGCCCTGCGGTATCCTCCTTCGCACGTGCTTCCCGGGAGTTATTACGTAGCAGTTCTCAGTCCGTAGCTTTCGTTTTGCTCTTCTCCCTCCTTCCTTTTCCAAGACATTAATTGCACATCCTCTTCCAGCTGCAACTGTGAGTTAGGATAGCCCCACCACCGCACTGCCTAACCAGGTCATTTGGATCAACACGGGTTGGAGAGCATTCAGACAAGCAGCTCAAGCCAGGAAATCCAAAGATGCAATCCTCCGGCACAATCCTCCAAAGCTGAAATCCTCCGGCGAAGGCAGGGCAAGACTCAAGTGCTGGGTTGACATGGTTTCAACCACAAGAGGAGACATCACCGAGCTCTAGGACAAATGAACTCTCAGTCCATGGTCACCATCACCATCACACCATCACCCGTTGTCGTTTACTCAGCCCATTGCTCTCTGCTGGCCAACCCAGCCTCAAAGCCTCTTCTTCCTCTGCCTTCTGCACATGCTTTCCCTGAGGTCTTACACGGTCCATGGCTGGTGATTTGGTTCCAGTTGGAATTGACGAAGCGAAGCTCAGGTTCAGCTCAAGTCAAGAAAAAAAATAATGGTTTGACTTCTTTGGCTCCACTCCCCCCTGGGAACCCTGCAACCCTCATTTGGGCTGGATGGGCAGGGGGTGAAGCAACCGAGGGATCCTCCATCCCTCCAACCAAAGGCGAGGCGCTGGGCGCTCAGCAGAGCTGGGACTCACAGATGCCCCGGCAAAAGGAAGGCCTGGGCTGCAGGAGACGATGCAAGAGCCTGAGGGGAAAATCAATAGTGGCAGTTGGGTGCAGCAGCCCATCCTCCTTCCCGAATATCTGTAGGGTTGGCTGCCGGCGGAGGGAATTACAAATTGCTTTTTAAGATACTGATATCCAAATGCCGCCCAAGGACTGGTGCAGACAGAGTTGAGGTGGTCTGACCTCACCAAATGTCCAGAATTGCTCTTTAGGATCATCAAGATGGACCTCAAGATAAGGTCCAGACTACCCAGGGCTCCCCACGCCGTCTGCTCAGGCTACACCCAGCCCCACGGAAAGCACTGAGTCATCTCTTACAAGCCACAAGGAATCCTTTGTTTATTTATGGCCACTAATCCACTCATTAATTCCTGCTCCAGCGAAAGTTTGCACCTTATTACTGAGCTGAACTTACTGACTCCAGCTTCCACCCCCTGGCCCCCATCCAGCCTGTCCCAGGAGGGGGCAGTCCCTTCCCGAGACCCACGGGCAGATGTCAGGGATGAGACCTTGGAGCGGGGCTGAGTCTCACGGGTGCAACCAGGGCACCGGGCTGGTGGCAGGGGAGGTGGATTCACAGCCGGCCGTGGGGCTGTGGTCTGCAGCCCTACCTGGCATCCCAGGGACACGCTCCGGGATTTACAGCGAGGGGCAGGGACGTGATTCAGGCTGAATCTCGGGGTGGACCCGGGAGCTGCTGGGGTGTGCTGGGGAGGGACGCCGAGTCACGAGGGTGCTGTGCCACGGGGGACACTGAGTCACGGGGCTGAGGTCTGCCGAGGTGCTCACCATGCCATGGCACTGCCTGGGGACGTGGGAGCGGGGAGGTGGCAGCGTGGGGCGCCCGGCTGCGGGAAGGGCTGGGAGGGAGGGGAGAGGGGTAGGGGATGTGATGGAGGGTGACAGAGCAGGCAGGGGTTGTATGGGGGTG